>JAGDQO010000464.1:0-415545 GCA_018342035.1 Solanum appendiculatum
GTAAGTTATTGACATTTAATTAATGATTGTTATCTTTTTGGTTATTACATTATAATTCAAGTCTTGTTATATTAAGATAGGTAATTAAATATTAAGTGTATTGTAGTATATGAATATCATTGGATTTAAAATATTGGAGAAGTTGGAACTTAATCCTAAGCTTGAATTTAGGAAATATGAGAGTTGACATATTAATTGACATGAATATAAAGAATTTGATTATAGTAATATGGGTGTTGTTAGTTACGAAATCTTATTGTGATTATTACTTGAATAGATTGCATTTGTTTGGAAGACCCACAAAAGGGGAAGCCTCAAGTCCCGCAGTAATTGTTCAATTATTTGAGGCAAGTGGATTTCTCAACCCTTGTTAAGTGTATAGAATTCGTGTATTTCCTTGTGGTATGTGTTGGGGAGTAATGGGACTTGGTGATGGGTTGACTTGTCCATATTGAATAATTTTAATGATGAAAAAGGGGTAATAAAAGGCAATGTGATTAAGTATTGGTGTGTGATGTGTTGAGAATGGTTTGAAAGGCTTATTGATTCATTGTTGGTGTTGTATCACGATTGTGTTGTTATGAAGTGTGCATTTTTATGAAAATGGTCATCTCCTCATCATTTATGTGAACATGTTATTTGCATTGGTTCTGAGACATGGTTGTGACAAGTGTTATGTGAATTGAGAAAGAATAAGAAATTAAAGAGGATGTACCATTTCGAGGGACGTGTCGCGCGCCGCGACGGATATTATGATTCGAGGGACGTGTCGCGCGCCGCGACAGATACTATGATTCGAGGGTCGTGTCGCACGCCGCGACGGATACTATGATTCGAGGGTCGTGTCTCACTCCGCGACAAAATTTATTATCGAGGGACGTGTCGCACGCCGCGACGGATTTCATTATCGAGGGTAGTGTCGCACGCCGCGACAAATGCATGGACAGAAATGTCCCCCATGGGTCCCGGACTGAGAAACAGCGGGTGTGTATCATTAGGCCAGACATACATCACAATACTTGACATTGCATTTCATTGCATTGTGCATCTTTATCTTGTGTGTTGCTGAACTTGTGATTGGTGAACTTTATCTTGTGTGTTGCTAATCTGTAATTGTTGAAGTGATATGGTTGAACTATGTGCTATGTAAATTGTGAACTATTAGGTTGGGCTGGTTTTTATGCAGGTTGTAGTTGTGGAGGTTTGGTTGGGGTGTAAGGAGTACCCGCATTCCATACCCTTAGCTTGTGTTTAGAAGTTTGCTTGCTGAGTACCGTGTGGTTTGGTACTCACCCCTTGCTTCTACAATTTTTTGTAGGTTATGAGCCCGGATCTCTCTCTTATTTTCTTGTCCGAGGCTTCCTATGGAGATTTGTGAGGTAGCTGATTGTCATCTCAGCAGACCTTCTTACTCCTTTTATTTATGATCTTGTTCTATTCTAGAAACAATGTCATTTGAGACTTGTGTTTTCTTTCAAATCCATTGTAATACATTAGAGGCTTGTGCACGTGACAACCAGATTTTGGGGGTTTTAATAAGTTGACTTTGTATTCCGCATTATTAGATGGTGTTAGTCTCTTTTTTCTGGTTTTACTTCCGCATTTATTGTATTAGTTGGGTTTTAGGCTGACTTGTCTTGGTGGGATAAGACGAGTGCCATCACGTCCATTTTTGGGTCGTGACAGTTGGATGTATTCTTCACGTGGAATTTCAATAACATTTACGTGTTTAAGACTCTCTCCTTGAAGAAGCTCAATTTTTGAAGAAATAAACTAAAATTTCTAGTTGAATCACATATATAAAAAAAAAAACCAAGACTCAACTCATAGAATAAATTTGAAATATATTGTAAAAAGTAACTTGTTGAACTTGAAATGGGAGAAACCCATAAACTACTTACCCAATAAATAAAATCAGAAACTTCAAAATTCCTGGAAAAAAACGACACAAAACTTAACCAATTACCAAAAGTCAAGAAAATGCCCTATTAAAATTGATTGTATACCCCTTAATTGAATATGGAAATCTATGAAAATAATGATTCAAAACAATTTTTGTGGAATCTAAAATTATGGACATAAATATGGTTATCAAACTTTATCTATAATTATTGTTAGTCTAAATATTGAATTGTTTAGATCTTTACCTGATTTTGACGGTTACAATATCTAAGGCTTTACAAAGAATTTCTTTTCGGGAAACATTTTATAAATCAAAATTATTACGCAAAGTAGAACCGCTACTTCTGAAACAAAGAAATTTTTTTTTTTGAAAAACAACTACGGGTAACCCCTAAAACAGAAAATCAAATTAAATATATAAATTTTACTCGAAATATATAAGTCGAAAGACATACTGGAATCATCGCCTGCCATAATCGTTGCTTTTGTTTATATACTTTATTTCTTTCCACTCGCCTATTTCCTGCTTAGCGATCATCTTCTTAACACAATCAGAAGAAAAAAAACATTAAATAATTGTAGAAGTACAATTTGTAAAATAGAAGGGACAAAACACAGGAAATAGAAGTAGAAAGAATATTTTTTTTGATACATACGAAAGTAGACCAAAGAAATTTAATTTTATGGATATTTTTTAAAACCAAAATAAATTGAAACTGAAAGGGAAAAGAATTGAAGGTATATATGCTTTTCACTTCTTCTTTGTGTAGAAGTTTTAAAATTGACAACCACCTTTTTGGTGGAGAACGTGAAATTGACTGTTTTTAAATACTGATTTAAAACTGAGTGTTTTAAAATTTTAAATTGTAAAACAATAATATATATATTTGTTTTAAAATCATAAATTGTAAAACAATTAATTTTATATATATATATATATATCTTGAGAAGGCAAGATATTCTTCTTCCTTGGGATGCTGTTTTCCTACCTGAAAAGAAGAAAAAACTTTTGTTCCTGATGGAACTTTGTTAGTGCTACTTTCGGGTTTACCCGAGATTTTTTCAGTTTTTGTTGAGTATGTGCCTTTTTCTTCTTTCGAAGAATTGGCATCTTTAGGATTTTTTTCTTCTGCTTGGCTTTTACCTTTGTCCTTGGACTCAGGTTTTGGCATATCCATGCATACCGGTGAGATATTTTTGGCACTAGGTGCTGGTGGGACATCTCCTGCCACCCTGCTGGGATTAATATTTCCCTTTGGATTTGAATTCCATTTTGGACATGTATCCAAATGTTCACATAGAAGCAAAAATTCTTCCATGTTTTCGGCTTGTTCCGAATGAAGCTGATTTATTTCATATTGCATCTTTCTTGTCTGTTCAGACAGACTTGCTAATTCGTCTCGGATGTTAATAAGCTTGTGGCTTTTGTCATCAATGGCATGCTCCACTTGTTGCATTTTTTCATATATTCTGTTGACCAGAGTTTGTGCTTGGTTGTCCATATTGGACGTTTCTGGAGAGAAAGTCTGCAAGAGAGTTATCAGTTCCTTTAATATTTTCAATTTTAAAAGAATAAAAAGATAACAAAACCTGCTATTTATGTAATCTTCTGTATTGTGGTTCAGAAGGGAGTTTGTTTGATATCAACCCTGATACCTGTGTATTGTCAGTTCTAATAATAAATTGTTTGGGTAAAAGGAAAGCTGAAAATTTCCTAATTCCTCTGACAATTGCTAACAATTCTTTTTCGTTGGTTGAGTATCTGGTTTCTGCTTCATTAAACGTTCCGCTAGTGTACCTGCAGATTTCGTTTAAGTCCGTTTGTAATAATGCTCCCCAGTGATAATCTGAGGCGTCTGTTTGTAGAATCTTATCTTAATCCTATCAGCCACAACTTTCAAAGGGAATCTTATTTGAAGAGGAATCCCATCTAGTCTTGCCGGCCAGAATATAATAACTAGACCTGGGTTTTTCGGAAGTAAATTTCATACTTCTCTGGAATTTGTGTTTGTTGAATTTCTGCTTTCACTATCCTTGCTATACTTGTGCATTCTTGATCTATTTCGATCGTTCCCTTATTTTTATAAATATTGCCATAGTTTGAGTTAGTAACTGTATATAGAGCTTGATAATAAATGCTCATTATACGGTTACCTGGTTTGAAAAGATCATTTCTTTTGACCTGAAAATGCAAACTTAAAGCATCATTAAAATCTGCATCTTTAAGTGAAATACTATATTTTGGATAGTAGGTGAATAGAAGCTTGGTAAAGCTAAGTTACCTTCGATTATACCTAGGTTTCCTTCTTTGGCGTTGATGAATCTTTCATCTGAAAGGTTGATTACAATGGGACAGTTGATTCCTTCTTTGAAGGTTGATTTGACTAGAATTTGAATACCTCCTAAATGGACGTAATTCATTTTCTTTCTGGAATTTTTCTCAGAATATGATTTATCATAGTCTTGGTTAATAGATTTAGCTTATGTTTTCCTGTTGTCTGAGTGACTTCTATTACTTTTTCAACTTCTTGATATTCAAGATAAGAAATTTTGTTTCTGAAAAACATTCTTTGCATTCTGTTGAAAATGTTATCCTCTGTTTTAAGGCTGAGCTTTAAGCCTTGAATTTTTCTTAATAGTTCTCCATCGAACGTTGCTTTTAAAGCATACCCTTTTTGGTCTTCTTCAGTTTCTACACACTGTATTCACTCGTCTTCTCTTTCTTCTATTTCTTGGTTCATTTTATTCTGAATCGCTGCTTGAGCTTGATTCTGAATACTCTTCATAAAGTTCTTCATAAAAATCATTACTTCATATGGAAGTTACTGACTCTAGATCATAATCGATCTCTTGTCTGTCAATTTTTGATATTTTGACTTTCTTTTTGTTGCACTCGAAACTTTTATGTCCTTCTTCTCCACAGTTGTAGCATTTACATTTTTCTGTGGGTTTTGTTTACTTCTCCCGCCTGGAAAAAGTATCTTTTATATACCTATGTACATGTAAAAGTGTGTAAAGTTTGCCCTTGTATAATATTATTATGAAATAAAGAGTTTGGTTTGAATATCTCTCTGTTAAAGTTTCACTGGACATGCCATAAGTGAAGGTTGCGATCTTCAGCCCAAAGTAAGTGAACAGTAGGAAAGTAGCCATTGTAGACGGAGGTCGAGGAAGGCGAAAATTGTTCAGCACTAAGGAAGAACTATTGCGATAGTGATAAAGGCTATTCTTAGAAACAAAAAAAAAAAAAAAAAAAGAAGAAGAAAGGTATGCACACAAAACTCTATATTTCTTAATAAGTATTATCTTCAGGACAAACTATAAACATTTTTACTTAAACATTCGAATATTAAAAATACTGAGTGCCTATAGGGAATCAAAAGCATATTAGACTAACTAATCATGTTTAAGACACCAATTACCAAACTAATTCATGTTAAATAGCATATAAGATGATAAAAGACATTCATTATCATCTGCATTTCGTCACAAAGAGAGCATGGAAACATCGTTTAGCGCTATACAATCTTGATAAAGCAATAAAAGAGATAGAAAAGGCCTATTTAAATGTAAGCCTAAAATCAACAAAGTTCATAGTAGCTATTCATGAAATAAAAATGATTATAATTCAAGAGTATTTTGAATACTCTAATGCAAAGAGAGTATTAAAAAATCATACTCTGTTTACTGCATAAATATACAAACAAATTCTGCATACCTTGCAATGCAGCATAAGCAACACAATCCCTCTATTGGTATCAGAGCCATATGATTAACCCTACATGGTATATAGATGAAAAAACATTAGTAACAATGCTAAAGGTAATTGACTTAAACAGAGATTTAAAACAAAAAATAATACAGATAATTATACTAGAAATAATTGATGAAGAATTTTCATTACATAATTATTCAGAAGGAATATATGAACATTATTTATCCGAATCCGATTATTTTCAATTCGATTAAATGACAAATCAAAAACTTTTTGAATTAATTCAAACAAAAAAGGAAGAACTAGACATAAGAAAAGCCCGGTATACATATAACCTATTTGCAAATATTTACAAAAAATCATTGTTATCACAAAAGAAAACAGTTTTCAGCTTAGAACTGGAAATACAAAAATTAGAATATAAATATGAATATCAACTTAAACCATGAGTCTAAAAGAAGCCATAGACATACTAAAAGACTTAATAGAAAGTCATAAGCAGCTAGCAGTTAGATTAAAGCTAATTAAACTAGAAATAAAATCTATAAAAGACAGTTTGCCTGGAAGACTTACAAGTCTGATAGAAAAAACAGAAAGGTTTGATGAATGAGTAGGTCAAAATTACAGGAACAAATTGCTAGAAGAAAACTTATCTAGCAGAAGTTATTATCAAAAGGGTAGCCTTGATGAAAAACTTATCCTCAGATTCTTAAAAGATCAAAAAGAAAAAGAGGAACTAGAAAAATCCTAAAAATCAGAGTTACCAGAAACAATAGAAAATACTAAAACAGTAGATAAAAATGATGAATGAACTAGACGAACTAGTCTATGCTCTAGAAGATTTAGATCTATCAAATCAAGAAGTAAAAGTCAAAATGAATAAAGGAGACACGGGAGGACCCCAAGGAAACTTCTACATAGGAGAAGGGTCAAGCTCCATTAAAGCTGAAGACCTAAATTAGGACTTTGTAATCTTCATTGTAAAATCTTTTGAGAATAAAATATAAAGCTTTCATTCCCAAGGCTCTTCTGGTTTGTATCCATTTTTTGTTAAGGTGTGGTAGCTTTTTATCTACCCCTGTCACCTTGACGTTAAATTCTTTAATTTTTTCCACTCTGATGTAGTTGATCGTTGGAAAATATACTTGCAAATCTTTGCTTTCCATAGCTATACTAAAGAATCGGCAATATACTCCGTCTCCTTCAGCATAATTTCTTATTGACTCTATCATCTGTATTGGTAATTTGGATAGTTCATGTAAATCTGGTATTGAACGCTATTAATGGTATGGATTCTTCTGCTAATTTTATCTGCCAAAATTCGCTTTTGCAGTCAAATTTTGAGAAGTAATTTTTTCCTTTTGCAAGGTTGATAAGATTATTTTTGTTGGGAATAAAATATCCATCAAAAATATAGTTTTTGTTTAGATCTTTATAATTTATGACCATACGAGCCTTGCCTCTTTTTATCTCAGCATGATTTCTTACCATAAAATCTGGGCTACTATGTGGAGTTTTGCTTGGTCTTATTAATTTTAGATTAATTAGCTCTTTGATTTGTTTTTTAAATTCGATTTTGTCCTCTTCATTGTAGAGCATAGGTCTTCCTCTAATGATGATGCTTGGGTCTTTAAGAGTTAAAGTTGCTCTTTCTTTATTCTTTTCCCACTTTTCTAGGGGATTTTCTCCGTATGATTTTTGTAAGTTGTCTTTAATCCATTCTAGATCAAGACATTTACAAGAAATTTTCTTTGGATTTTCTAAGTATTTTTTCTTAAAGATTCCTCTTTCTTTTTCTAGAAAGTACGGATTTTATTTTCTAGGGACTTTGATAAAATGACCACAGGGAGTTCTAAGACTGATCATGTAGATTGTTTGGTGATAGTCTTGAAATTGTTGTAGAAAATCATTTCCTAATAATAAGTCTGTTTCAAGCTTATCATAGGCGAATACTTTATTTATAGCAACAATTTTAGATCCTAAAATTGTTTCCACCTTTTCTTTTGATTGTGTTAGCTTTTCCCCAACTCCTGTAATACCAATCATTGATATGTTGTTGTTATTATTATCTCATTCATTGAGTAGAAATGTCTTTGCTAGACTAACTTCTGCTCCATTGTCAATTTGACAACAAGTTGTCAATTTGGTATTATATGTAGTAACTTCTATAAAGACTGATACTCTAAAAGAAGTTTCTTTTGGCATTTCATATTTTTGGAAGGAAACAGGTTTCATTTTTTAAACTTATTTCTATACCTTCATTTCCTATACTATAGTCATTTAGACTGTTTAAAAATAGGTTTCCTAAGATTATGTTATGATCACTTTCGTGATTGGTGATATAACAAGGAACATTGATCCTAATTATATCTAGTTGTATTGGTAAATCTACCATCTTTGAACAATTATAGTTTTTGCCTTCAAATGTTTTATAGGTATAAGATGTACCTTCGTATGTAGGTAGTCCTTTTATGACAATACCTTTTACATAATTGGTTGTTGCACCAGTTTGCAGCAAGATTTCCTGTTTCATCCATTCAGTTCAATTGAAAATTCTTCCTAAAACTTTTGTAATGTTAGAGGTTTCAATCTCTCTTTTGGAATGTCTATTTGGCATTATTTTTCTTATGGAATTTCTTCCATATTCTAAGGAAAGCCTTGGGTTATTACTGGAGCTTCCTATCATAGCATCCCCATTGAGACGCTGCATTTGTATCCAGACAATATATCTGAGTATTGATTCTTTTAGCCTTTCTTTGTATACTATGAGTCATACATAGCTTACTTAGTCTAGTATTTAGGAAAGATATTATCTGTCCAAGAGTATCTCCCGCTAAGTTTTCCTTTTCATATATTTGAAGTATTTGGCCCAAAAGCCTGGTAGTTTTTGAAAATACTTTTCTAAGTATGGAAGCATATCTTTACTGCTATTGAAAATTTTGTAATAATATTCTTTGAATTCACAGGTGTATTCTTGAATATAACTCATTTTACATAATTGTATTTTTTCTAGTTGTTCTTTAGCTATTGTACTCAGCTTTTCTCTATTTTGAGTGGTATTTCCTTCTCCACCTAAAAATTTATTTCCTATTACACTGGCTCTTGGATCTTAGAGACCTACAATACCCTACCACTAATGGACGAGTTGATCGGGATATCCTTTATTCTTTCGCCCTTTGGCACTTATGGTTGAATCAAAATAACAACCATTACAACAAAAATAAAAACGCATATTGTCATAGATTGTGTTACTGAATACATCATTTCTACCAACCATCCACGTATAGTATGGACTGTAAGGCAGTTTCTATTAACTGGACCCCCCCCCCCCCTCTCTTGCTAACTACCTTAAACTCAACATAAATGGCACCTATTCCTCTCAAAATGATGGTGATGGTTAGAAACTGTAGCGGTGATTGGGTAATCGAATTCTGCTCTAGAGTTAATGTGTGAAACCACATCTTTGTTGAAATAGAGGCCCTCAAACATGGTCTAATGCTAATTCGGGATCACAACATTCATTAATTTGAAATTGAGGCAAACTCCACGGATCTATTAGAATTGCTGAAACACACAAGCCCATTTTATAATTCTTCTATTTTGGCTTGCAGGTCACTGCTGAGGAAGTTGGGGAGTCCAACGATCAGGCATAGTTTCAGGCAGGCTAACAAGGTTGCTGACGCCCTTGCTAAGGAAGGAGTCCGGTTAGCAGTGTGCAACCTAAACAACATCTTTGTCTCTCCTCCAACTTCTATGAGTCACGTAGTGGCTACAGATAAACAAAGAATGTTAACTAGTAAATTAGTATCTATGTCAACTTGTAATAAGCTAGCTTCTTTTGGTAATCTCTCAGTACTCTTGGACCATGATAGTAGCCAGGTCCCAAACTCCGTAATGTAAGGGCGTTTTAATATTATATATAAATATCATGTTTAACAAAAAAAAAAAAAAAAAAAAATATCTAGACATACTTTATAATTAAATTATTTAATTACAAATTTAAAAATGAAAACAATCAATTTAAAATCATAATGATATTTAAAATGAAATATATAAAATAATTTTTGGCATCTAAACCTTTCTTTCTAGTAATTATGAATTTAATTTTTAATCTTATAATGAAAGTACTTATATAATACAATTTGATCGTAAAATCATAATGAAATTTCTGCTATGAATAATATAGGCTCACCCACTTCAATTAAATATGCATTAGCGTTCTAAAATACTTTATTGAATAAATCAGAAAGGTGTGACTTAATAAAAAATAACCGTAATAAGAATAAATCTCGTTTCACTTTCAACCGACTGTTTAAGTTATCTTTAAACAAACTTGAATGTTTAAACTCTTCAAATCTATAATTGAGTAGTTTAAAGTTATTAACTTAACTTTCATTAGAATCTAGTATTCTTATTGAGGATATATTACTCTTGTCCTTCAACTCTATCAATCACGTGTTTTATAATTTTAAGACATACAAAAAGGAACGAGAATTACTTTGAGCAATATTCTCACAAATCATAAATTTTATTGTTCTTGAAGGGTTTTTCAATTCTTAGTGAAAATCTAAAATTTAGAAACAAATATGTTGTAAATGATGTTGATATCTTGTTTTAACGCGAATTCACTATATATAAAGAAAATCTTTCCTTCGAGGGTAATAGTACTATCTTGTCTTATCCTTAAACTTATGAAAATAAAAGTTTCTCTATTCTCATCGTAACTTGTATAGTATATATTTTACTGAGATGCTATACTTATTATTTTGCGGTCAAAATGCACCTAAAAATTCAGTGCCCAGGATTGGCGATCCTATCTCATCTAAAGTGAGCTCTTAGACTCACCAGTATGCTCATTGTGATGTCATCGCATCCAAAAAGAATTCTCTAACAGTTATTTCGATAGACGTGATTATTTGAAGAGAAGTTCAACTTATTTCAAAATATCTTTTTTATAAACATCCTTATAACCTCATAAGCACAAGATTTAAATATTACATATCTTTATAATATTTCAGGCATTTCTATGGACAACTTAGAACCAGAGTGAACACGTAAATACTTGTGTCCGCAGATATTTGAAATATTTGATCAACAACATGATTTTTTGATAGCAACAACAAAAGAATCTACTACTTAGAACAAGGCGTAACATTTTTTGAAAATGAAATTTTCTAAAAAAAATTATGTTTATCCATTAATTAAATCTACGTATCTTTTAAACATTAAAAATTTCTACTCTATCTAAATAATAATGATCAATTGACCAAAGTCAATTTCTATCGAAGCTCTTTAATTGAGTCATACAATCTTATATGTTAATTTTATTTCACCGATTGAGTTAATTTTTTTCTAAATCTATGCTTTCAGCCTTTCATGATGCATATATTTAATTGAGTTAATATCATTAAAAAAATATCATCCACATTTTGTTAGTTCAAGACGCAAAATTATAAAATGTTATTAGCCTTTTTGAACTATATTAAAAAAAAGTCTAAAATATCTTTAAAGTATTGAAATGCGTACAAAAATATTCTTTATTTATCTTTTGACAAAATATCCTTGGGGTTAACCTTTATGGCCCAATTATGCCATTTTCACAAACGGACTAATTAGTTCATTTATTAGTGACACTATCTGATTCGTTAAAAAAATAATTAACTAAAACTTAATTTACCCAATCCAAACCCAGATCAACCCAAAAGAGAACAACCCATCCAACTTTTAACAACCCAATTATTCTAAAAGGAGAGGAAAAAACCTAAAACATTTTCATCTTCATTGTTGCAGTTAAGTCTCTAGAATCCATTTGTTCGGTTCTTAAGTATTCCAGACCCTCCAGAAAGGCTTAATAAGCCTATTCTTGTGATGAATATTGAAACCTGAAATATCAATATGATGTTTTGCATCTTCCACAAAACCAATAGTTCCTACAGCCACCGGCGTTTCATAACCAACGGATTGTGGTATGTACGTAATCTCGTCGGAAAGCATCATGTCATTTACCAAATTATGATGTTCAACATCTTTCACCCTCAAAATTATTCGAAATCCAGGAGCAAACCTCAAATATATTTGGGTTTTTCCTCCCCTTTTAGAATAATTGGGTTCTTAAAAGATGGGTAGGTTGTTTTCTTTGTACCAATTTCAATACTTTAATAAGGATATTTTAGATCCTTCTCCGAAAAAAAATTAAAGTGTCAAGTGTCATGTAGGGTGGTCTCACTCTCGTTGATGTGAAGGATATAGAAGATAAGTTAAAAAAGCATTTATGTGGCATTTTACATTCATATTCTAAAATTAATTTTTTTTCCGGATAAACTCATTTAAAAAGACATAACCCATGATGTGCTAAATATTTATTTTAAATATGCTTTAATATTCAAACTTTTTCAGTGAGATTATTATTATTGAGTAAATTATATTATAATTTGCAATTAGATTTACTAGGATTGATTAATTTTTATTTTATTATTATTGTAAAAATATGAAATTTTAATTGAATTTATTATTATAAAACAAGTTTGAGTTTTGAAAAAGAAAAAAAAATATTAATATATATTAGCAAAAAAGAAAGAACAAATAAAAAATCTAATTAGAAGCTTAGGTGAGCTGGTAGCAAGCTACCCCGATTCATATCAAGTTCTTTTTGTCGGGCTTGGAGAAAGCTCCAAGGATTATCCTTGAATTCAAAGGCTGCTATTTGCACTTTTTTTTGTAGCGAATTTCAATTGAAAAATTTTCCTTTATATAATTCATAGATATAATGATCAATTTATTAGTATTATTGCCTAAGTCAAATTTTGCAATTACTTTTCTAAAAAAAAAAGAAAAATGCATAAGTAGCTCACTAGACTAAGGTTGAATTTCTAACTATACATTTTATCTTTTGCCAGAATACTCAAAGTAAAATTATTTACCCTTTAAAAACTTATATGGCAAGATATTATATTTTACTTTTTTTGTTGTTGCAAATTGTACATATACCTACAATAGTATAATTAATAAGACCACCAAATACGTGAGAACTATATAGAAGCATACCGCATATTTATTGTACTAACTAGATATTAGGTGTCCGTGCCAGCACAGGCCCAATATATGTTACATTCTTTGTCAATTTTTAATTGTCATGTTGTGTTTTTTGAAAGTCAATTTGACTAATTTTCAAAGTAAATTAGAGTATATTAATTCGATACTTTAAACAAAAAATTTAGATATTCAAAAACTATACGAAAAGTACTATAAATTGTAATTGTTTGCATATCAATATGATGAAAAATACATTGTAAAATGTTAGCCAAAGTTTTTATAGTTCGACTCTAAAAAAGGAAACCATGACAATTAGAAGTGGACGGAGAGAATACTTTTTTATCTCAATTTATGTGATACAAATGAAATTTAGAGGATCTACTAATTTTTTTGTTTGTTTTTTCAAAAATATTTCAAGTTAATTTGTGATGATTTATAAAAAAAATTTACGTCATTTTCGAATAATAGATGTTATTCCTTTTGTTCCAATTTATGTGACACATATGAAATCAAGAGAGTCCACCAAATTTCTTATATGTTATTTTAAGTATTTTCAGTTGTTAATTATAATATCATTTACGTAACTTTCAATAATATATATTGTTCCATCTATTCAAATTCATGTGTCACTGATAGAATTTCAAGAGCCAATTAAATTTTTTCTTTTAAAAAAAAATATTTTAAGTTTTAAATTATTGCGATTTATAATACTTTTAACGTCATTTTAAATATATAATAGAATATTTTAAGTTGTTAATTATTGTGATTTATAGAATTTTCAAACATATCACGTATGTTTAAGAGCAGTGTGTTTGTAGCCTCTTATTAGATAGGTAAAATATTTTAAGTTGTTAATTATTATAATTTATAGTAAATGTTACGTAATTTTCAAATTTGTAATAAAATAATTTAAGTTGTTAATTATAATAATTTATCGTATCTTAAACGTAATCTTTGAATAGACGATAAATTAAAAAAGAAAGTAAGACAAATAAATTAAAATAGAAAGGACAATCACAAAATTTGAACAATTAAGTACGTAACCTTTTTGGTAATACACTTTATAAAATACAATATTATAAATTGAGTAATGTTGTAAAACATAAACAATATACTACAAGAAATATAGACAAAAGATATGGGACGTAGAATGTAGAGATCATCTTATTCAAATATCTTCAAGTCTCTCATCTGTGTCATGTGTATCTTACAATGGTGAATGAACAACCCTATTTATAGGTTGAGAAATCACCCCAAAAGTCACCATATTAAGTGTCATAATAAATAGATACATTTTTATCCAAACTGGTTCATAGAACCTAGGGAATACGCATACATAAATGTAAGTAGTTAATGTATTGAGAATATGGACAATCCACTAATTCAGTGAATGAATTTATAACACCTCCTTGGATGTCCATAGATAATGTGCCTCGTTAAAACCTTACTAGGAAAAACCCGATGGGAAAAAGCCTATTGGAGGAAAAAGAGTACACACATCTCATTATACGCCTTGAGTTCTGTCTCGTTAAAAACCTTACCAGGAAAACCCAATTAGGACAAAACCATGATTAAGGAAAAGAGTACAACGCGTATTTCACTCCCCATGATGAAAGCTTTACTTGATATCCTGGAGATGATGCATTTCAATCTCATATCTCAACTTCTCAAATGTTAACATTGGCAACGCCTTAATAAATAATTCTGCAAAATCATCACTTGAAGAGATCCGTTGAACTGTATCTCACCATTTTGTTGAAGATCATAGGTGAAGAAGAACTTTGATGAAAAGTACTTTGTCCAGTCTCCTTTGATGTATCCTTCCTTCAATGGAGCTATACATGCAGCATTATCTTCATGGTGGCTGTAATATCTCTTTTCAAAGAAAAATCACATAGTTCTCGGCATCTGCATAATTAGCAATCTGTATGTGCACCAATTGCACTAATACATGATATTTTTCAATCATTTTCATGAGATCGAAATTGATCTTTCTTTATTCTTTATGTTAAGCAATCTCATAACCATTGGGGTACTTAATGGAATTACTTTAAGACCTTTTGAATCCTTCAAGGATTTTCATATAACCTTCATCGTCTATCTAGACATGACAATCATTCATTACACATATTCAAGTATTTCATCTATTGCCAGACTTAAACAAGCCTCATTGTATCCACCACAGGAGAAAACATCTCCAATAATGTCAGGACTTTTGCGAAAAACCTTTATGCCCCAAGGTAAGCCGTACTTGATATTTATGGTTATACTATCGCATAATAATTTATTTGTACCCCACTGACATTATACCTTGATTTGTGGACTATCAGTCCAAAACATCACTTTTCTAAGTGAGATAAAATATACTTGAATTATGCATTTTATTTGGCCAATCGTTTATCTGTCAACACTATATGACATATTTGAATTCAAGATCCTAATCACGATCTATATCATTGAGCGCTACTTCATATCAAAGATACCGTCGATGGTTATTTGATATCGATTCCAATATGACATAACTTATCAAGATCTCTTCATTTTTCATCATTTCAGGTACCTGAACCTTTGTGAAGGTTTTATGAAGTGTTATGTCACTTGCCTCATTATCATGACCATCTTGATCATTTGCTCCTCTCCTACCTCAAGAAAATTTTCATTTGGAATCGATTGGTCTATCACGCTTCAGGCATACCATAAACTCTGTCCTTCAAGGACTTCTCACTGGAGCATTTGCAGCTGAATTATAACATAGGGTCAGCAAATTCATCTGGCAATTAATTTGCATCATTATGCGAATAAATTATCTTTTGAACTTCAAGTTCACTTTTTTTTAATGAGGATCTAGATAATTCATCTCATAATTTTCAGTTGTCAATCATCTCCCCCTCTAATGTTAGAAAATCTAACATTCACCCCAACCTCATTTGGGGATCCATCTTTGTGCGTGGTGGAGCAATTAAATCAGATATCACACATTCAAACTTTAGATGGAAATTACTTAGTTCCTGACCCTGAACCAATTATGATGGGGAAACCTTGTTGGCTTGATGCATACATGTGTTGCTACATGTTAAACAAATTCATCTCATACCAAATTTTATTTGGGAGTTTTGTTCTCATACCCATGGTTTAGCTATAATTGGAGACATACAATTTCTGCTAAATCAACCAGCATTATCAATATAATTTCATAATTTGGAACTGTGCTCTTAATTTAACAATTCGAGCAAACAACCTTACAAAAACCAATTTGTAAGTTGACAACAATGCACATGTGACCATCTCATAGATGCAACTCTCATGTAGTTGCAAATGGCCCACATGGCAGGTGAATGGGCTCATATTCACCTTTTTATATGTTCCAAAATCTCAGGGAATACAATCCCAATCTTAGCTGGTACAATGATACATATTCACCTTGAAGAATCTTTTATTTCTTCTCATAAAGCCACGTGAATTCTCAATTACTTTTGCATCACATTGGAACCGGAATGGTCAACTGGTCGTGCCAATTAATATTTATTTTTCTCAAACCTCCCGTAGAGGTGAGTTGTGGCACATATCCACCCATAATGATTTTATCATATCTTGACCCATTCTTTTTCAGAATGGTCGAGCATTCACGATGCTTATCACACGCCACATTCTCTTCAACGAATGAACTAATCATTTATATGTGCTTCATAAATTTACATTATAAGCACATTGACATGCCTTTGAAAATTTATCATTTTTGCATGACCCACCTCAACATCACCTTGAAAGGTCAAGTGTGGCACCACTTTATCTTCCTTTCTTTGATGGAGGATTTTTATAAATTCATCAAATTATTAGGTCATACAATGACCACGGCTCCAATGACCTTTCATACCATATGATGATAAAAATTACCTTCACATATTGAAGGACTATTTGGAGAACCCACAATGTTCTTTCTTTTATAATTACTACAATGATGACTATTATAATCATGTCCCTCAACGCCCTTATTCATACATTCAATAAATTGTCATCTTTCAGACTTTTTATTCACTGCTACCACATTCATATGATAGAATGGAGCAAATTCAATGGGACGAATTTCATGACTTTTATCGAAGTCTTAGTCATCATTATATCATCACTATGGTGCATTGAAACTCAAACTCAATGTCTTACCCATATAAGGTGTGTTAGGCCATAATTATATGGGACTTGAACCCAATCCTTATCATCAAGGTACATCAAAACTCAAATTGATGTCTTACCCTCAAACAGTTTTCATTATGGTGCATCTGGACTTTAACCTGATGTCTTACCCTTTTAAAAACTTTGAAATAAAATTCATAAAATATAATACTCAAACTCATGCTACCAAAATTTTATACCTTCTTTCCATTTAAGGAACTTTGTAGAGCAGAGAATATTCAACCAGTAGTAGTATATGTCTTTGGTTCCTGGTCAATGTTAGTGACCAAACACTATTGTATTCTAAATCATAAAAAGATTTTAGAAAATGTATACCTGGTTTTATGCATATAATACCTTCCTTGTAGTAGTTATCATTTTTCCTTCTTGATTCTCATAACGAGATCAACCAAAACATGAGCTAAAGAAAAACTAAAACTATTGGCTAGAGTCTCGTGCTGATAACGTGTTGTAAAACATAAACAATATACTACAAGAAATATAGACAAAAGATATGGGAAGTAGAATGTAGAGATTATCTTATTCAAATAGCTTCAAGTCTCTCATATGTGTCATGTGTATCTTACAATGGTGAATGAACAACCCTATTTATAGGTTGAGAAATCACCCCAAAAGTCACCATATTAAGTGTCATAATAAATAGATACATTTTTATCCAAACTGGTTCATAGAAACTAGGGAATACTCATACATGAATGTAAGTAGTTCGTGTATTGAGAATATGGACAATCCACTAATTCAATAAATGAATTTATAACAAGTAATTAATATTTCTAAATATTAATTTGCCACAAAATAAAAGTGAAAGAAGAAGGTGTGAAGTAGAAATAAAGAAAAGTAAATGGTTTGTTGAGGTGGGGTCCATATCTATTACTATTTATTAAAAGAGACTTGAAATAAATGGTGAATTAGGGGGGAAGGGGCCCACATGCATTGGAAATGGACGAATTTTTTGGCTGAGACAATATAAAAAGCAACGGTCTATTGGTTTTGGTTCTAGCCAAGTCGCCCCTCCTAGTATCACGTTAAGTTTCACAGCAGGGTATGCAGTACACTTCTTACCCTGTAGTTGTTTAACGAGAACACGGATTAGAGTATGCATGAATATACTCAGTTTTATAGGTTACATTAAAGGTTCAGTAACTTTGAACCTAACATAGGTGTAGGGTATGTAATCATATAAATTACATTACCTTTCTCATAGATGGAAGGAGGATTTCCCTTTGTAGAAGCAGGGAATACAGAAAGCATTGTAAGCTGGCCAGCTGGATATATAGCGTGTAAAATTTTCACAAAATATTGGAAACATTTAGTTTTCTACAAAACAGTTTAAACTCTACAGTTGATTTACCAACCTGTTTTGGGTGCAGAGGAGATGTTTCCTGTATTGACAGCAGAAGGCCAATATCCTGACAGTATTGTTAGATTACCGGAGATTCTAGGAGTTGTAACTTGGAGAGGACAACTTTGAAGCATTTGATCTTTCACTTGTTGTTGCTAGAATATTGCTTCCTTTTCAGCTGCCATGCTAAGTCTATACAATTCACGTCGTCTAGTATTTCTATCAGCACGTTTCTCATCAGGTATGGAACGTTTGTTTGGTCGTGGAACATCCTTTTATATCCAATTTGTTACTCCTGAATATTAGGCAGCAACAATATTTTACTTTGATGGTGGAATTAGCAAGTGCAAAGATCCATGTGCTTCCAGCCTCTTTACCTTCCTAAAGTAGAGATAAGGCTGTGTACACACCGTCCTCCTCAAACCTCACTTATGAGATGATGAGATTACACGGAGTATGTTGTTGTACAAATATCTAGTTGTACCGATTCAATTTCATAAAAACACTTAGGGGAGCAGTTCATTGGTAATATAGTATATTTTATATTCTGTCATAGAAAGTATTTGTTGCATGTCTTCTGTGCAATGCATATAGAAAGATGGGAAAAAGAGTATTGGAAGCACCAATTTTTGTTACATGTGACGGTAGTTATGGCAAACTAAGTAGTGGGAATATCTTTTCATAAAAACAAATATAGGTGCACTGAACGAAGAAGTAGAATTGAATTTTGAAATAGTTGCACTTTCCTGAAAGATAAGCACACCATTGAAACTTTAACAATGTAAAAATTGAAGGGAGGATATGTTTTCTAAAACGTAGGAAAACCTGAAGAATCAAATTTGAATAAACAAAGTAGCCGATTTTGGTCATGGGGCAAGCTGGAAAAAGGCGGGAGGTGAGTAAGTTGAACTGCTGTATTTGTTTAGCTAAGCTGTATCAATTGCACAATTTCTTACTCGGGAAATGAGTGTGATCAACACAGAGGACATTCACTGTCATCCCATTTAAATTGAGCAAGAAGTGTATTTTTAACTTACAAATCTTCAACTTTCGCCAATATTAAGGGAATATTCAATCCAGCTATAATTCATGTTCAAACATATTTAAGTTTGAAATATCATAATCACATATATATAAATACATATATTTTTTAATTGACGACTGCATAGCCTTTTTAAGTTGAACCAAAAGGAAATCTAGATATCTGCAGTTGTGGGAAGCTAAGCGATACAACAATTTCATTGGAAACTAACCAGTTTGCAGCGGCAAATCTAAGCACTCAGTGAAAACGACCCAATTTGCAGGCGAAGCTACGAAGAGGCTAACTTTTTTAGAAGCTACGGGAGATCCAACTGGGAAAACAGAACAAACTGTAAACGACAGAGGCAAAGCAGCGACGCGGTGAAGCTACGGGAAAAATTCAAATGGGAAAACAGAGGAAAGCGGCAAAAGAAGACACAGAAGAGTAAGACGGTGAAGAGGTGGAAGTGTTTGGAGAGTCCAGATAAATGAAACAGGTAGGTGAAATTGTCTAAGTGTAGCTCTTATAGGACAACCACTCAAGCAGGCATGACAATGAAACAGCCAGGTGAAATTGCCTTAAGTGTGGCTTCGTATGTAAGGGAATATAGAATATCTAACATAAGCGCATCATGTCGTAAGAACTACATAAAAGTATGTATAACTTACCTAAATTCCATAGTATAAGATCTAAATTACACCATATCCATGTTCTTTTTTATTTTACAAAAATCCCTTAAAATATCAGTAATTCGGATACATAAGTTTCATCCAGATACATTAATTGTGATACATTATAAAACTTGTTTGTTGCACTTAATATGGAATATTAACGTAAAATTGATTTTCTTTCCCACAAATCACGCAGATCTGATTGACATCAATCTATTCCAATCTGTAACAGCTTCACAAAATTTAAAATTCTTCTCCCAGGTCATCGAAGATCCTATCAATTATGATTCAAAATAATTCAAAATTTTGAGATTCAAAATTCTTCTCCTAGTTCATCGAAGATCCTTTCAATTTTGATTCAAAATTGTTGAAAATTTTGAGATTCAAAATTCTTCCCCTAGTTCATTGAAGATCCTTTCAATTTTGATTCAAAATTATCAAAATTTTTGAGAAGATACATCATCAAAATTAGTGCATAATATATTACTATTTATGTATCTTATTAGTAAAAGATTACCATTGATATGTATAATATACCTATTGTTGAATCTGATACATAGTTCTCCAGTTATAGAACATTATGATTTATGTATCACGATTGAAGATACATTATGTAACTTGATACAAGTTAATGATACATTAGGTAGTGTTTATGAATCAAGTGCATTTATATTGAACATGATAAACACTAATCGAAGATTCAACAACATTAGAGTTATGTATCAATACCTTAAATATGAACATGATACATTGCATAAAACAAAGGCTATTGTAGCAGTGATGTATCGGATCAGTAATAACACTAACAAAGACTAATTTAAGAATCAAAATAAATGAGATACATTGAAAATCTGTATCTTTGGTAGTGATGATCGTGTAATGATAGATCCAACTTTTTTCCTTCTTTCTTTGAGCGTTTTTTCAACAGTAGATTTACAACTCGAGTATGCATCCTTTTTTCGACTTCTCCGCTCTCAAATTCTTCATGATTAACGGATCGTTTCGTTGATTAGATCTATTTTCATGAAAGTTTTCATCATTATAATCAAATACACAAGGTACCATATCTCCAGTAGGTGAAACTAATTTGGGTAAACCCAATACTTAAAGAGGGAGCAGAATTCATATGTATCAGAAAATTGTAGATGAAAAAACTAAATTTTTTTTTAAAAAAAAACGACAATTGAAGAAGACGACAATGGAGAAAACGATTGTACCTATTCAGTGGTTTGAACTTGATTGACTGGAGAGAGAATTCTTTTGAAAATCAAATTGAGATGAAATTGAAACTGATAAGAATGTGAAGTGAAATTAGGGAGAGATTAAAGGAGTGAAAAGGGGAGTGGGTAAGAATGGGTTTTGGTCGGGAATATTTATGTATCCGTAAGTTTTAAGAATTGGGGAGAAATAAGGGATTTATGTAATATTTTAAAAAGGTAGGGAGTAATAGAAAATAAGGTAAGTAAAGGTGTATATATAGGTAATTTTTCCTAAAAGGTATACCACATGTTCGTTGTATTAATATCTAACATAATTACATTATATCTTGATATTTTTTAAATGACAAAAAAATATAGATGTATAAAAAAATTCACAGTTTTTTCATATAGGTAAGATGAAATATGAGGCTATTCGCATAGTGAAAATACAAATATGTCTAATGCTAATACTTATTTGATTTTAGCAAAACCTTTGTATCTCCATCTCTTTCCCACCTATTTTGCATTAAAGAAAAATTTCTCTCCACCAAATATCACAATAAGCACGATATGAATTTCTCTATTTTCCTTGATCGTTTTTTCTATAAATTTTTGTGCATGGTATTTTATGCATTTGGATCAAGAGGAATTGACCATGATAAAAATAATCTTCTGGTACGCTTTTTCATTATTTTGAAACTCAACTTATTAATGTTTAATTTTATGTATCTATTTATCTTGGCAACCTCACCATTATATGGGTATTTGTATTTTTTTTTAAACATAATTAAGTAAAAACGTCTCAATAAAATTAGTGATCTAAAATAAATTTTAATAAGACACCTTAAGTGTATACATAAAAAAAATACACACAAAAAAGTAGTTATTTATATTTATTGTTTTTATTTTTACATACTTGCTGGTTTTAGTATGGTATTCTTGAATAACATAAAATCTTTAATTAACCTCACAAGGAAATATTATTATTTATAAAATTAAAGATTGATTCAAGCTAATAAGATTTTAGCAATGTTTTTACAATATATTACCTTAGATGTTATTATAAAATATTTATTTATTAACGTAAGATTTGAGTTATTTAATTTAAAGTTTTAAAATACTTTTGATAGAAGATAGATAATTTTTCTTTTCTTATCATCTTCTTCTACTTCTTCATTTGTTTCTTTCTCAAAATTCTCATAATGTCTTTCTAAGACTTCATTATCTAAAAGAGTATCCGAATTAATATCATAAAAGTCGAGAGAGAGGAAGGGAAGAATTTCATCAATATGCATAAAATTTTTCATATTTATTCTTCTTTAACTATAGATTTACTAGAACTATCACTCTTACTAAAATCGTCACCTTTCCAACTCTTTTGAAAATAACTTGCAATTGAAGGGATAGTCATGTCAAATGTATTTTTAGGAGCCAAATTTTTTTAAAATATAATTAAATTAAATATAAAAAATGATTACAAAATAAATGCAAAAATTAAAGAAATAGAATGAATGAATCAAACTTCTGCATAAAAATAGATAATTATAACTAAAAGTCGTAATTAAATATTGAAATCTAAAACTTGAAGCTTGCAATTTGCTCCAAAAAATTCACCAAAAGTGATATTTGATAACAATAATATTGTCACGCTCCGAGCTTACACCTAACTACTTAGCGGAAGACTTACTCAAGCAATATGCGGCTTAAAACAGAATTCAATCATGTAAACTCAAAGTCAATACTCAACTCATTCGTTTGAAAATACTCATGTAATAAACATAATAGTTGTAAAACAGTTTAACAAGAACTCTGAGGACATTTCAAATCTAACTATCTATGAAGCCTCTAATAGTAAGATAGGTATCGGGACAAGACCCACGACATCTCAAAGCTACTAAACTAAAAGTAAATGTGAAGTCCTCCGGAAATGCAAGGAGGCTCACCAACAGCTATCTGAAGTGATCTCAACGAAGCGCCTATTGATGATCCTGAACACATGTATCTGCATCATAAAAGATGCAGCTCGAATGACATTAGTACATGAAATATATATATAATATAGCCGAAGCGAAATAACTGAAAGAAAGGACTGCAATAGATAAAATATACTCAAGCTGAATGTAAAGCAATAAAAAAGTTAAATCATTTAAAACTTTACAAATACTTACACATCTTTGAACTCAACATAATAGGTGATATATGAAAGTACATTTTAACTCTAATTGCAAGATTCTCTAATCGACAACAATCAGAGCAACGTGATGATATAGCTTCTCGCCCGCACTGTCAGAATTGTCCTATACCTTGTCAGGATATAGAACCTCTCAACTAAGTGGATCCACTAAAAGCAATAAGGAAACATCTAAAAAGTATGACATTTTTTACCCATGTTAGCGACATGGTTTATGACTTATGAGGATTTTGAGTTGTCTTAACTCGTCCCCATATCGATGCTCAATACTACTCCCAATAATATATACTCATGCTCAAATGTATAAAATATACTATTTCTCTAGTTTTGAGGTAATTGCTCAAAATATCCTCTTAAAAGAGATAATGTTCTGAAGTATCTCTAAACTCATTACTCATTTAAAAAAAACAAGGTTTCTCTTTTCTTAATGTAAAAGGTATTACATTTGAGAATACTTAGTTCCCTTACACTCTTACTCAAATCATATTAAAAATTCTTTCTCAAAACTCCTCTTTGCTTTATGAGAAATCAATTTAAAACGATTATGTTTGTTTGAAAGATCCTCAATGAATACTCATGTATAGGGTTCATGCTAAAAATAGACATGAACAATCAATTCAACAATCTCAATGCACAATATACAACAACTCAATAATTAGGAATAGAAACTCAAAATCAGAAATTTAAGAACTCAGAACTCAACATCAACCTCATCTCAAGAATACTCAAAACTGAAGATAGAACCCTAGATTACTCTTTTACTGATAGAAAGTAGATGTAGAGCGTGAGGACGAATTCAGTTTATCACTATGGTTAGACTTACATACCTGGAAGAACAAAGTTCTTGGCGAAATCGGTGAAAACTTGAAGAACGCTTGAAAACCTAGCTTTTTCTCCTTTTGGAACCTTACTCTAATGACTTGAAATGTTAATGAACGTAAAAGAATTGATTATCACTATCTAAACCCTTAACGAGGTGTAAAAAGGTCAGGGTTGATGCTTAGAAGGTGTGAGAAAAGACTGAACTGTCCCTCTTTAAAAGCTGACGAAAATCGCCCACGGGACTATCTACGGTTCGTGGTTTGATCTACGGATCATAGATCTCATCCGTGCAATTTATATTGAATTTTAAGGCTCAAAATTTCATTCTACGGGTCTAATCTACGACCTGTAGAAGTTTCTACGGACCTTAGATCCAATCCGTAGACTTTATACAATTTTCAGGCTCAAAAGTCCATTCTATAGGTCCAAACTACGGCCCATAGAATGGATCTGTAGGAATTGGACCCAAAAATCAAATTGTCTAAAGTTTTTTTAACGACTTGACAGTACGGGTTGTCGAAATTTTTACGGCCTGTAGAAACAAGTCGTAGGAACTGACTTCAGGAAACTCTGATATGACAGTCGCTGGTAAAACAATCATAACTTTTTACTCCAAACTCGAAATGAGGCAAACTTGATGACATTGAAAAGAGGACTCAAAGACCTTCAATTTGGTAGGTCATGGTCCACCTAATTCATTATGTGCTGAAAGGTATAATCGTTTGAAGCTGACCTAAGTAAAATCTTACATCAAAACTTACTCGGTAAGGAAACTTTCAACTCAATTTTGTGCTAGGGGATTCCATTGACCTTAATTCATATCTAAATCCATTCTCACACTAAAGAATTGATCTTTACACATATGAGTAATTTAAAAATCACCCGATACAACCTTACATGTAAATGAAAAATGGTTTGAGCATTAGCTTAAATTTTTTTGGAGTGTTACAAATATTTAGCAAATAAAGAGAGATAATGGTGAACGAAAAAATAGAAAGGAGATGAAATGATAGATAAACCGAGAAGGTAATGAAGGATGAAAGGGAATTTATAGTGTAGAGATAGAGACAAAGTATTATTTAATAATGCTAGCTAGGAGTTAAGATGAAATTTTGGAAGGGTAAAAGGTGTTTTGGGGCGTGGAGGATGAAAGTAATAATTTCGGGGTTTCATTATCGTTCGGTAACGACTATAAACGATCAGTTAAAATAATTTTTTTTGAAAAAAGGCAGGTAGAAATTAGGTTGAATTGTGTCAAAGTCAGCAGGGCCATTGATTGACCCGTCTTGTTTCATGTCTCCTACCCTAAAAGAGCCATCTCATCCGGCTACACTTGATCTGAGTCAATCTGTTTCATGCGACTCTCTTAGAAATTGTGGATCCTTCATATAAATTCATTTCTAGATATTCTTTTTGTGACACTTATTATTTGGTGAGGATATAAATATTTGACTTTTCTTTTTATTTGAGATGTTGATGTGATTTAATATTTTACTGGCCAAACACCTTTGATATAAAAAAATAATAATATTTTTTTAAAGAATGTCTTTTACCTTGAAGAAAATTTGTTAGGAGGAAAACCTTCCTAAAATTTACTGTAATTTACATTTTTAATTTGTTTGGCTAAAATTTAAAACTTAGTTTATCCGTGTGTATAGATATGAGGTATTTATCAAAGACAAAAAAAGTATTTTTAATAGCAACACATTTTTTTTCTTCTATTAGGAAGAAATTGTAATTTTTAAATACTTTTTTAAAAAAGAAATTTTCTCATGAAACCGTCTTTACCAAAAAAAATTATATTTACTATAATTATTCATTAATTAACCTACGTGGCTCTTAATAAATAAATATAAATACAACCATCTTCACCTCTTTCCTGTTTTGATTTGACTATATTTATATATTGGTTTAAAACCAAAATATACATACATGTCAGTTGTCACATGTGAAATTAAAGTTTAACTAAATAAAACTTTAAGACTCAACCTTTCATAAAAACTATTCAAACTTATTTCTCTTTTTAAATATTGCTAATTGCATGATGAATTTTAAATTCTTAACACTTTATCAACTTATAAATTCACAGTCATTTTATTGATCAAACACAATTTATTTATCAAATACTAACAATAAATAAATAATACTTTTCGAATGAATTGATCTAAAGCAAATAAATTTTCAAAAATTATTCCTCAAAATAAGATTCCTTTTTAAAAGTTTTACCCTTTTTCTTTTTGAAAATTACAGGATCACGAAACGACTGGTCATGTAATTACTGGTTAATTAGAACGGCGACTAACGGCGTGCCGGCAAACAAGAAATTATGAAGGAGTTAGTGGGTCCCACTTTCGTGCTGTGAAGTTTCCCTCTGTCTGCAATTAATCGGTCACCATTCTCAGATCTTCACGTGCTCCATCTTTTCTTGTTCCGATTCAACTCAGCCACTCTTCGCCGGCAGGATCCGACCCGATTACAGTCAAGCTTCCTCGACCGGACCCTAGCTCCGCTTGATCTGAATTCAGGTCAGTTACTTTCTCTCACTACTTTTAGTTCAAAGTGAAATCGAAGAGTCAATGGTCGAAATGTGTGATCGAGAACTGTGTTTTGTTGTAATTGCGATGTTGAAAATGTGAAGATCGTCAATTCCAGGGACTAGGCAGTTGGAGAGTGACTGAGGAAAACTAAAAATGCTGCGTATACCGGCTACAATTGAGGAACAGTTGGTACTAAAAGCAATTAGAGAAGAATGTCCCTGGGAGAATCTTCCGAAGCGGCTTCAGTCCACGTTAAATTCCAAAGAAGATTGGCACAGAAGGTTTATTTTCATTTTTCCAAAATCATGTTTATAGTGGAGCCACTGCTTTTGTCAAATTATGTTGTTGGAAGTTATTATTAATAATTACATTAATTCAAGTAAGCATGTTTATGTTACTCCGATAGTTATGACACTTTGATTCACTCTTGTGTCTCATACGGAAGCAAAGGACGAAAGATTTTAATAACATTTATGTTGAAGACATAGTTAAGTAAATAGAATTGTGGAATCTAATAGTTTAAGCTTTTACACTTCAACATAGTATTAGAGCAAAGTTTATGGTTTCGAATCTCATTACAACATAAATCATGTGCTTGATCCATGAGAAAGAATAAGGCCTGCTGGAACATGATGGTGTGAGTTGACATTCTAGGTTCATTTGAAAGTAGGATGCTAAATAGTTGCAAGTGGTGAGATGGTTCATTTTCTTGACATGAATGTTTTGAGGTCTAGTGTTAGTTTTTGGAGGTCCACCAGCTATAACATTTCATGAACACTCTATTTTGAACTTTAAGGATAGAGTTTGATCCCAAGAATGTGCCTTTTGTGATCATTAATCCACTTCTATTTTATTTTATTGTTGTTTAACATCGTGGAATCACTGTAAGTTGACTATTTGTTCGCTGGACCTTCCGCAACCCTTTTCCTTTGTTCTGACTTGAACCGGCTATGTGACTACTGACACAAGTGAATTTAAATAGAGAGCCCCTAAATGGGTCCGAATAGAGGGGGATATATAGAGGATTCATATGGCCGGCCCCAACTAGTTCGTGATTGAGGATTAGCTTATCGATTAATTAATAGGATTTACATTGTGACCAGATTAGATATAATACAACAATATCTTGTTTCGTGAGGCTTTGGATTAGGTCAAAGCGAGATAAGAGAGACCACTCTAATATCTTGTTTCATTAAGTTTTGAATCAGGTTTAGTAATTTTGTTTTGTACGACGATCAATAAGAATGATCATTTTTCTATTTATTAGAATTTGGAATACATAAACTTGTAAATGATTCAGTGTTAAATATAATACTTGTAAATGTTTCATTATAAATATTTCTTTGCTCAGGGACCATCACCTGCTATTCTTGCATTTAGTTATTCACTTTGCTTTTATTTTCTACTGAATGGGCTTTATGCAGGATAATTGAACATTGCATAAAAAAGAGACTCATGTGGAGTACTTGCTTTGCTCGTAAAGTGTGTAAAGAAGCTGAATACTATGAAGAAATGTTGCGGTATCTCCGAAGGAACTTGGCGGTGTGTATTGCGTGGAATTGTTTCTCATCCTTTGTACCATAAAGTTGTTGATTTAGATACTACTCAAAAATAAATCCTACTTTTAAAAATTAATGGCAATAAAAGAAGAAAAAAAGATGTTTTTAACTACCAGTATAGTTTTTCTCCTTAGAAAGTTCTTGTTCTATTCAAGAAGAAGACAAGTTTTTGGTTTCCTGTTCTGATTAATATGTGGACAGAGTTCCAGCTAAAGAAGCTATGCACTTTACAGTGTTTCAATCAGTTTATTTCTTACATGACATGTTTTACACTTTGGAATCAGTATTCATGTGATATATCTTCAACTTAGTTAATCATATGCTTTTTGTGACTCGTGTGCATAGGTCCATAAGTTCTTATTTAATGATATTTAAATATGCATATCGTTTTAATCTTGAATTATCTTTTAAATTTTACAATGTATTGGTTTCACAGATACAAATTGCCAGTCATTAGAAAGTTAATTGAAGTTATAAATTAAGCTCGTTTTGTTGTGAGAGATGGTAATCAAAAGATTTAACCAAAGACAATATTTAATATCATTTACTGAATAAGAAAGACTTACGACAACTGTTTTATTTAGTCTCTTTGCTTGTTTTTTTTTTTTCTTTTTCTGTGTTGGGGTGGGGGTGGGGGTGGGGGTAGGGGTGGGGGTGGGGGAGAACTAAAAAGAATTGTGCGTATAGGAACTTTTGGGCATAGGTAGGATTCTTGCTTTTGGACATAAGTACATACATACCTATATAGACTCGTTCATCCTTTGATCTTGGTTCTTTGTTTTCTATTTTGTTCTTAATTAATGCCTTGATGCTTAAGAAGCATACAATTCTACCGAGTTGGTGCATTCTCTTCTAAATTAGTTCTTATTAATCTCCTGATATTACAGATGACATGTCATCGATTAGAGAAGTTATTAGTAGACGAGAGAAGAATTATAGTAAAAGATATCCAGCTGAAGATAAGGAGAACTTTTAGTCAAATGCTGATTCTTTGTTTCCTTCAAGACTTGTGGAAGTTATACCTTGGATATGCACGTTAGGACTAATGCAGAATAATTTAATGTCATTATGTTCTATTTGCAGCTTTTTCCGTATCACCTAGCGGAGTATGTTTGCCGTGTCATGAGGGTGTCTCCTTTCAGATACTACTGCGACATGATTTTTGAAGTCATGAAAAATGGTATAGCCTCCTATAATGTTAGTTCAGAATTGACTATTGAGGGTGTATAGCATACTTGGATTATGTCCTAAATTCTCTTTGCTTAAGATGATTAGACTTTTCAACAAAAAAATTAAATCTTCCCTCTGGGCATTTGTGCAAGTTTATATGCAGCTGAAAAACTTGCACTTTTAATTACTTATCTGATGCTAGAAATTTTGGAATAGAACTCTTTTAATGGGCTTAATAGTTCTATTGTGCTTTTGACCTAGGACCCCCCCCCTTGTCTGACTACTGCAGTATGAGCATCTTGTTAGGAGTGCTCGTCATTAAAGTCCATTGATGTGGTCCTCTTGTACACATTTTGTGCAATCGTTGTCAATAAAAGATGATTGTCCATCTCATTTGATTAGGCATGGAGTTTAAGATATTAGTTCTTATTAGTTTGACTTGTGTATTATATTAGTAGTAATGGTTAACAAATCAGTTAGATGGAGAAATACATTAGTTTAAACAACTGTATAGTTAAATATCTAGTCTCTTGAGATAGTATTGTTACTGGAATTAGTTAACATTTTTGGACTTTTCAAAACAGATAGATGTGATATAAATTGATACGGAGGGAGTATTTACTCATCTTTAATAAGCTATTCTACTTGTGTCTTGCACTATGTTGCCCTATATGGTCTCTTTATTAAAAATTACTTAACATTGCCGTCCAAGAATTATTTGGTGTTTACTGTCAAATGTTTATACCAAGATTTCCGCACAGTTTCCTGCATTTGACTGTTCCTCAGTGTCATAATTTCTATGGATTATAAATATTAACATGTACTTCTTGCTCCGGACACTTAGATTCTCCACAGAAATTTCAGGTTCTTTGCAATTAATGCCAGTCTAATGGGGTTTCTGACTCTCTGTTATGATGAATGCAGAGCAACCCTATGATAGCATCCCAAATTTTAGTGCTGCAGATGCCTTACGGCTTACTGGAATTGGAAGAAATGAATTTATTGACATCATGAACAAGTGCAGATCTAAGGTATTGTCAAATAAAAGTTACCAGTGTTCGAATTTATTGCGACAGATTTTCATAAAGGTTATAATGTTCCATGAAGGCAGGCTTTGTTAAACTTATAATATTCAAGGAGTAGAATAGAAAGTCAAAGTACTGCTCGGAGTTGTTCTCTTTGGGAGGGCTTGTAGGATTTATAAAGTCAGAGTACTGCTGGAAATTGTTCTTTTTGGGAGGGTTATGTAGGATTTAAATTGGGTTTAAAACTGTTTTATTGTGTTTAGAATTAGGGTTATTTTGTGATGTCTTACTTTGTCATGATATTAGGGTCTTTGCAGAACAGTTTTAACTCATTATTTTATGTATTCTTTTACTCTTAACAAAAAAACTGCCATTTTGCAGATTATAAATGTTTCCATTGCTGCTTAATTTATCTCATTTGGAAAATAGAATCCATTGTTATTTCTCAATTTCCTTTTGCTGTGAGTTTTCTCCACTATTTGCAGCACCAAGTCAACTACTATGCTTGCAATTTGCACTAGCAATTATATTATCCATGGCGCTGACTTTTTTGGCCAAGGGATCAATTTCACTTGCTGTTGGAAAATAAAACTCTTTCCTATTTTTATTTCACTGCTTCTGAATTACCTACAATTTCTTCCCTTTGTACTGGTTTAAATGGCCTAACTAGCTTGCGGAAATTTTAATACAAGAGATTAGACTAGTGAAACCCTCCAATGTTGCCCTTTAACTAAATAAGGTGATCATTTCTGCTAATTCCTTACACAAGGATGCCGACTTTCATGATCTCTTTGTGATAAATCAGAATCTTATTGACACCACCATGAGTCCATTATGGTGTTAAACCTATGTATCAAGATGCCCTCAGGGCTTCAAGTGGCAAATTAGGTCACAGGTTCGAGCCTTGTACCATGCAAATTAAGCTTGGTATTTAAATGGAGAAGGATAGAGGGGAGTACCCATTATCTCCGAGTTTTGGAGGCTGCATTTGGTCCTAAGGGTTGCCCCAGACAGATTTCTCGGTCATAAAAAAAGTGTATAGAGATGAAAACTGGCTCAACTACTCTTAGCTAACAAATTGTCCCATCTTCTCTTTACATCGAAAAGAATACATGAAACAAAAATTCTTTTAAAGTTAGCTATATCTATTTCACTTTCATGAAACAATGTTCTTTCATTAATTACAAACTGTCCAAAAAAAAGAGACATAATGGTATAGTTCTCCCGGCAGCATTCCAGAAGTTTTGTATAGCCTCCTGCTTGTTAATGTCTCCTCTTTCTGGGGTAATTCAAAAGAGGAAAGTATTGAATACTGAGAGAATATAATACACGTTTTGTCTAGAAAGATAAATGAAGGGTGCTAGTTGAATACCTTAGTCCCCTTGCTCAAATTGGTATGTTTTTCTAGGGAAGATCTATTTATAATCTCACCCTTACAAGCTCTGTGGCTAGTCTAAGGCTTTTCTTCTTGTTCGTCTAATTAATTTCAGTTATCTTGGATCTTGGCAGAAAATTATGTGGAAGCTTAATAAATCAATAGCGAAAGAACTATTGCCTACACAGCCAGTGGACTTTGTTATTGAACCATGGTGGGGAGTTTGTCTTGTCAACTTTACTCTAGAAGAATTCAAGGTAAGTTGACGTCTCATTCAATCACTCACATTTTTGAAGCTTCTTAACTTTTATTAGTGAAAAAGTAAATTATTTGACTTGCATCCAAAGGTGTGGAGAAAAAATTCACCGGAGGCAAAAAATACTGGGTGATTTTTTCCCATCAGCCTAAGCCTTGGTAGGCAGAGTTACCTGGTACCTATGCTGGTAGGAGATAGCAGGTAGCCAGGTGAATGATTGAGGTGTACGCAAGTTGGCCTGAACTCCACCATCATAAAACAGATAAAATTATTTGATTTTCTGACTTTGCAGTTGACTTTTGAGTTTTGTTTTCATAGAAACTGACTGAAGAAGAAACAGCAACAATAGATAAAATCTGCAAGGAAGAAGCAAACTCTTACATTCTTTTCGATCCTGAAATTATAAAGGGGCTTCATTTACGAGGACTAGTCTATTTTGATGTTCCTGTTTATCCTGATGACCGTTTTAAAGGTAATTCGAACATTTAGACACCATTTATGTTTCTTTTGTAATATTTGATATAGATCCATCTATATTTACTACTCTTGGTTAGTCTTTCTTCGTTTTATTTTTTTACGATCATCTAGTAAATTACATGGGGGTAATGAATATTGCACCTAAAATTTACTTTCATCTGACCTCTTTCCGAATTCCAACCACCTGCAGAGTGCAGAATAAGAAGTTGGTATCCTTTAACTTATCTTTTGTTTGGATCTGGTTGGTCCTATCCTCAAATCCGGTGCAAGCAAATATCTTATGTAGTCTATTTATATTTGAGTTCGATTGCTTTCTCTTCAACATGATGGCATGTATATATCATATTCATTTAACTTAATCCTGACTCCTGACCCAATTTGCTTAAAAATTCCTAAATTAGTCTACGGTTAGGTCTACTTAAACCTTCCAATTGTAACCAAACAAAAACTTGCGTCTAACTTCTGTATATCTCTCCGACTTTGTACTATCTATCGAATCCTTTCATCTGAGATCTTAGGTTGTTCATACACAAAACATTGCAGTTTCAAGGCTCGAAGGATTTGTTTCTAACCGAGAGCAGTCCTATGAAGATCCAATTGAGGAGTAAGGCAGTTACCATTAACTCAGGAATCTCATATCATATTTCCATGTGGTTTATACAGTGGTCTATATATAATATGTCACCTTCATTATCCAGGTTGCTGTATGCTGTTTTTGTGGTTTCAAGTGAGCATTCAACTGTTGCTGAATTGGCTGCAACATTACAGGCTGATCTTTCTCAACTTCAAGCAGCTGCATCTTTTGCTTGCCGATTGGGATGGGCTGTCAAACTAATAGACCCTGCATCTATTCTGCAAGACCCTAATGTCCCAGGGTCACCTAAGAGCCTTCTGAGTGACGAGGAAGATGGTTCTCATGCCAGCTTGGGCTCTGCAAATGTGTCCACTGATGGCAGTGCTTTTCAGCAAGTAGAAATTCCATGGACAGAAAATAATAGCAGGAGTTCTGGTTATGCTCGGGTTGCTTTTCTTGTTGATGCTAATATAACTTCTTATCTTATGATGGGATCTGTATCACCAGGTTTCTCTTCTCTCAGCTGTATTTTCGTGTTCCGTATTCTCACAACTTTGACAAACCCCATAAAATATATAGGTCCTGGAATGGTGATTCAATTCCATTCATTAAACTTAATGCATCATAAAAAGCAATTTTCGACTGGTGTTTGTAAACGAAGTGGAGTTTTTCTGATACTTATACGGTATACCTATTGAAGTTTCTGTTATGGATGTTATGGCTGGTGTTATGAGAGCTGAAACTACTCATGTTTGTTGAAGTTCCTAATGAACTGCTTCTGAGTTACTGCCAATGAGCAGCATAGTTATATGTGAAAGCCAGTTTTTCTGCAAGTGCTAGGAGAAAGCTTGGTTTATTCTTGGGAAATATGATAGATCTCCCCAAAAAGTTTGTCATGTAATTAGAGATTAGCATCTTTCTGCTGTACCTCAAGATTGTTTGTTCTGGGTTTAGAGCACTTTTCTTATGCAGCTCAAATATCTTTCCCCTGATTAGGTCATAAGGACCTCATTGTTTGATGTTTCCCTACTGTAAATTCTTGAAGTTGTGCAACTGTTTCTATATGCTAAATATGATTGTACACCAAATCTTTAATTTGTGTTTCAATTTTTGATGCTGTTGACATGTTCCATGGATGGATCTCGAGTTCATTGGTTTTTATCCAGATGCATTTCTGTGTTTGCAGTATCATAGTATCAGTTTTTACTCCACAATATCTTCTGCAATGCATTTTGAAGTATGTCGTAACCATTTTGCAGGTCTAAAATCTCATGCTGTGACTTTGTATGAAGCGGGAAAACTAGGTCATGCTAGTATTGCAGATCTTTGTAAAGATTTGGGCACACTCGAGGGGGCCAAATTTGAAGGTGAACTGCAAGAGTTTGCGAATCATGCGTTTAGTCTTCGGTGCGTCCTGGAATGTCTAACCTCAGGTGGGGTTCCAGCTGAAGAAATAGAAAAGACTGGCATTATGTCTCCAAGAAGTGAGGATGCTAATCCAAAGAATATTTCATTTTCTGAAAAATCAGGAGATACCCCCAAAGATACATCTGAGCTAAATAATGAAGATCTGCTAAATTCTGAAACACCCAAATTGCTTAAGGATGAAGAAACTCTATCAGGGAAAAAATCTGAAGAAACAAATCAATCAGACTGGGAGTTAAAACAAGAGATCAGTTCTGAGTCTGATGAAAAAGTATCTGCTGACAACTTAGATGCTGATAAAGGGGTGAGGAAACAGATAAAATACCGTGTGGATATACTCCGCTGTGAAAGCTTGGCTGCTCTCTCACGGGCTACTTTAGATCGTCTGTTTATGCGTGACTATGACATCATTGTATCCATGGTTCCCCTCCCCCCTTCTTCAGTTTTGCCAGGACCAAAAGGCCCTGTTCATTTTGGACCTCCCTCCCATTCATCTATGACACCCTGGATGAAATTGGTGCTATACTCTGCTACAGCTTTTGGACCTCTATCAGTTGTTCTGATGAAAGGTCACTTGTTAAGAATGCTTCCTGCACCATTAGCTGGCTGTGAGAAAGCACTTCTATGGTCATGGGATGGATCTTCCGTTGGAGGTTTGGGGGGGAAGCCTGAAGGGAATTTGGTTAAAGGAAGTATACTTTTACATTGTATAAACTCACTACTCAAGCAGTCTGCCGTCCTTGTGCTTCCCCTCAGCAGATATGATCTTGATGAGGCTGGAAAAGTTGTTACATTGGATATTCCCTTGCCCTTGAAGAACTCTGACGGTTCAACAGCTCAAGTAGGGGAGGAACTAGGACTGTCCTCCAAAGAAACTTTCAATCTGAATTCTCTATTAGCTAGTCTGTCTAACAAACTTAACTTTTGGACTATTGGTTTTATTCGCCTGTTAAGACTTTACAAAGATAGAGTCCAAGAAAATATTGCACCTGATGATGATAAGTATGAATGGGTTCCACTAAGTGTAGAATTCGGTATCCCACTGTTTAGTCCAAAATTGTGCAATCATATCTGTAAGAGATTAGTTTCCTCCCAACTACTCCAAACAGATTTATTCGGAGAGCACCATGATGCAATGCAAGAGTTAAGAAAGAGATTGCGAGATGTTTCTGCCGAGTATCAGGCCACAGGTCCGACAGCGAAGTTCCTTTACCAGAAAGAGCAGCCAAAGGAATCATGCCGGCATTTTATGAACTATGCAAGTGGAAGGTGGAACCCCATTGTTGATCCTTCTTCTCCTATTTCTGGTGTTTCTAGCGAACACCACAGACTAAAACTTGCTCATCGACAGCGATCTCGAACAGAAGTTCTGAGTTTTGATGGCAATATTCTGAGGTGCATTTTGATCAATCTCTCTCACATTTCCCCAGATTTGTTATACTTTTCTCTCTATATTTTCATATTTAGAATTTCCGACATATTTCACTTAAGCTTTTATATGGGTAATGTATAGTGGACTAATTAATTGCTGTCCTCAAAGGGTTTGTTACTAGTTTATGCATCTGTTTGAGTCTAAGCAAGGGTTGTGAAGCTAGTTTATCACTTTTGCCTTGTATGTCACACTGAGGCTCGGTGGAAGGATAGTTGTAGCATAAGTTTGGAAGGGCAAAAACAGTTGTATACATTGCTTACAAGTAACAAGAGGCTCTTATTTGGTGAAATACTTTAACAAACTTAATTTATTAAACAAAAGATTTTAACAAACATAATAATGTGAGTGAAATAAGATTTCTCTGAATAGCCATTTGACTATTGAAATAGGAAATGAATTATCTGAACAATTTTTTGTTTCCTTGTGTGCTGCATTGAGTGGCACTAGAACTAGGAGCAGAAGACATAGTTGTTGCGAACCAAACCTCTTATACCTTGACCAAAAGCCCCAGGAGATTGCCAAGGACTTATTTAACATTGATCAAGATTGATGGTTTGATTTCATGAGTTTAGGGTGGAAATAATTGTAATCAGCATGATATCTGGAAAATCATTTGCTTGTGAAACTGATAACTACACTGATTTTCCCATCTAAGACGTAAGATCTCAACTTACTGGTGGTGTCTTGTTGTTCTACAAGCACTTCCCCAAGGATTTCATCTCATCAGGACAGAAACCTCTTAGGAAAAGGATGCCTGAGATGAATTTATGTCCCTGGTTTAGAGGAAGACATTGTGGAAATACAAGTATGTTTTCTTGCTGCTTGTCAGAACGAAGAAATAACAAGGGGTATTTTTTTTAGAATGTTAAACTTTACTTCTATATATCCACAGCCCACAGGTGTACTACAACAAAATGTAGTCCCCCATCACAAAAGTTGTCTCTTTACAAAATCCTAATATATCTAATTACAGCCAATCAATTGCATTCAAAACATCTTCTGTGTTGTCTATAACTACTTGTTTACACCAAAAATAGTAAAGGCCTAAGCAGTCTGTCTTGATCTTCTGTATTTTGCTCTTTTTGCCTTCAAAACATCTCTGATTCCTCTCTTTCCATATGGTCCACCAAATACACGCCAGAGCCAAATACAAGGGGTATTTTACTTGAGAGTTCCTTGCTAAATTCATTTCTCTTGCTGACTGATGGTGAAACAGTCATTGATGATCATTATCGAGTAATACGATCATCATTAGTGGTGTCTTGAGATGTAAAGTTGCTTGGTATAGAACATGTTTCTTGGGAAGCTTGCAGAGACGGGGTATTTTGTTTTCCTGATATATATAAGATACTAACTGCTACCTTTTGTGTTCAACATGCTTAGAGAGGGACAAGAAAAGTAACCTATGGTAAAAGGCTTCTGATGTTGCAATTGAAGCATGGAACATTTTCTTGACCACCTATGGAATAGATCACTGACATTGTCTGTCACATATTGGTTCAGTGGTTGTCACTTAAAACAGAATAAAGATGAAACAGTTCACTTGCTGTATATGCACTTTCGTTGAGTTGAGACATGATATGTACATAGTTCGCTAATCATTGATGGCATGGCATATCCAAGTCTCTTTTTCTTTCTTATAGTAGGTCTCTGGAAGCCTTGACATTTTTGGTCTCTGATCATGTGACATAATGGTGTGCAATATAGTCTTTCCAGTTTGACGGCGAAGAAGAATTCAAACATTTTAACCTGCTTCCAGCATTTAACTTTCAAGGATGCCGAGCAGCTGGTGAAGATAATTAGATGTCCTTTTCCTTTTTTGATTACAATTAGATGTCCTTTACCTGATTGCATGTAAAAATTATTTTGTCTTTAACCTCATGACTTGGCTTGTGTTACTTGAACATTTATTAATGACTGCATAATTTTTAGAATATTGAGTTTGTCTAACATCTCTCACTTAGGATCCTTTTCTCTATTGATACTTAGTGGGAATCTAACTCTGCCAGATAGGCCTCTATAGAATCTGGTTAACTCACTGCACCTGAAAAAAGAAGAAGAGGATGGACAATAAAGGATCTTTAACAAGAACGGTAGTAAAACCATTCCATACAGGATAATGTGCTGTTGTGAACCATTTTAGACGCTTATGTAACTTTGTTTCTGAAGTTAAGCAGAAAAAGATTGCTGGAAATTCCAAATGGCTCATATAGTTTCCTATTTCTAAGTTTCTGTAATCATGCTTTTCAAATGAATTTGCAGATCATATGCTCTGACTCCTGTTTACGAGGCTGCCACCAGGCCAATTGAGGAATCTCCCTCAGTAACAACTGCCAAAGTTGAAAAAGATGATGCTGAGAATAAAGAAGAGATATATCCTGGTGTAAACCTTCTATTTGATGGATCTGAGCTGCGCCCATTTGAGATAGGGGCTTGTTTGCAGGCTCGTCAACCTGTGTCTTTAATTGCAGAGGCCTCTGCAACATCTGCTATTTTTTCAGTCAAATAGTGTTAAGGGATATCTTCAATGTTCATGTAAGAAAGAAGTGCTCTAATGACCGATTTTTCGAGAGTATCATTGGCTACCGGACCGTGCTTTGCTGCTGCTGGTTCGTTGGGTAGATTGTCTGTCCTTGCATTGATTTGATGACAACACGGGAAGGTATTGAGGTAACAAAGGAAATTTTGCGAATTTCTTCTGTTTTAACTATTTTTTACTAAAAAGTGAATCTTGATTGTTACGAGGTGCTAGCTACTTCTGAATCAAGTATTATAGGTCCAAAAACATGTAATCCCAATATCCTTGTTATACCAAAGTCTATTTTTCATTCTATTTGAACTACAATAATCTGTTTTGTTTCCTTGTTGAATCTTTTGATCTTCATGACCTACTAGAGTTTGTGTCAGACCCTTGTCGCCTTTAGGTGTCCAAAACACTGGGTGAGACTAATGTGAAGCTGAAAGTTGCCTCCAGATGCTCACTTGTCACTCTAGGCTTACTGAGCTAGTCTTACCAGAGCTGAGAGCTGTCTTACCAAAATAAATAAAATAAAAAAGAGAACCTCCCCTCACAATTGTTGTGGTAGCCCTTCTCAGAGGAGTTCAAACACTGAGAAGTATTTATGCTCTTTTTGAGATGAATCTGGAGGTTATTTGTTCCTTATTTGAATCACTTTTTCTTTCATGATTATGATTCATCAATTTGTTGAAAGTACATCTGCTGGTACATTCCATTGACTCTTTGCTAATGTCTCAAAACTAGGATCTGACTTCTCGTTGTATCAATTGGATGGGGTTTATTGAATGAAGGGTCTGTTTTTCCTTGTAAGTAGCTGTTTTGATGTGGATGGAATACAATACAATGCTCTAGCTTATGTACCTTATATGGCTGGTAGATGTTAAAAAAGTAGGACCTTGATTTCCTTAATTTTGAAATGGATCAAAGAATATGATATATGTATCCTTATGGTTCAGTGTGCAAATAGTGTCCTTGCAGAATTTTTCCTGTTGAGAAGTCGTATCTTGGCACTTATTTCCTCTTGTTTCACTTGCAGGTGGTGTTTTCTATTTGCAAGAATTTGATCGATGCAGGTATTATGCTGAGGAATTCTGTTATTTTGTAGAAGAGAAACCATTTGTATTCATAGATGAAGCTATGCTCACAAACTAGTCAATCAACAGAGCGTTGGATTCCAATTTTGCACATAAGATACAAAAGAAATGAATGATGAAAAAATCAAACATTTGTATTCTGTAATATGAAATTAAGGCTTTGGCATAACGAGGAACTAAGTGAAGATGTTGCTGATGTGCCGCATTTATTTCCACGTGTATCTATTCTACTGCTATCTGAACATCTCATCAGCTGAGTATTGGTGTTTAAGGCTCCATTTTAATTCGGAGCTTGGAGAACTAAGTTCTGAATATTTGATTGGTGTAATTGAGAAAAGTTGAATGTTCAAAGATTGTCAAAAAGAAGTTGTGAAACACTTTTGCTTTTTGCCTTTTGTTTTGTTTTATGGAAACAATGTGTATATGGTTTTAGGAGCAATTGTCGTGGATGAAGTGTGGTGTTCAGATTTATGGAAGACGAACCAATTGTTGTCTGAACAGCAACATTCATTAATTTTCTTTACTTTTGTTTATAAAAGGTCAAGCTTCTGCCTTGTTACCCAATCAACTGACCATGATGTTTTTGAGGTTAATTGCGTAGTTTCATGTAGTTTTCTGATGGCTTGATACACTTACCTACTCCTTAAACTTTGTGAGCAAATTTCATGCTCTAATTGAGCACCTGAACACATACTTAAATTTTTGTATGTGTTCTCATTAGTCTATTATGTAGTTAAGTTAATCACATAAAATATGTCCTTTTTTTTAAAGTATGTTAATTTGCCTCAATTGAAATTTACCGGAGTTTTTACGGCTTAATTGAGGCAAATGCATATGATTAAACAAGGTGAAATATGTTAAGTGTTCAACTTGTGTATGTAATGGACACTTGAAAACTCACATAAAAGGTCTTTCAACATTTGACGTGAAAGTGTCTAATATGAACACTTTGTTACATATTCATCTGTTTAATTATTAAGCCTTTCTTATTTTTCCTGTTGGAATGAAATCTGTTCCCAAATATTTCTGTAATAACAGCTGTACTGTCCTAGAAAGTTAAAGTGGCTCAATAATACTTTGGCTTTAACATGTTATGTTTCTTATGAATGTACATCATTCTTTAATTGGAATGACATCCCAACTAGATAAAGCAAATAATTTTGGAACTTTCTTTCCATAGTGTCCATTCTTGGTGAAAGAAGTACAAGTATGCCATAGACAAAGAGAGTATGAGAACCAACCCATTTGTTCAGGTAGTTATGGACATTAAAGTGAATACAAACATCTCACAGTAACAAGATAAAGTGAGATCAATTTGTTCAGATTACTAAAGAAACAGTGCCAACACACTCTGAATAATCGGATACGTCAGCAACAACTATGTCTCAGTCTCAAATAAGTGAGTCCGGAACCTATTTGAGCCACAAAGAGATAAAAGAAACCAAAGTAAGCCACTATTCTAGTAAGTAACTAAAATGGGCTTAGTGTAGTTTTTTTTTTCGTTTTATCCAATATTCCAAATGACTTCCGTTAGTCTCTTAACGTTTGTATTTTAATATAAAACGAAACTTTTTTTTCCACTTTATAAAGTGTAAGTTTTTCTTACACTTTGTAAAGTGTAACTTTTTCTTTAACTTTGTATGTTTCTCCTTGATTCTGTTGCAACTCTTGTTATTTATTTATTCATTATAATGTTGGCTGGCTGCTGCTGCAATAATTTATTTATTCACTGCATAGCCATGGTTAAAAGTTTAGAACTAAAAAGAAAATTATTACTTCCTTAAGGCCTGAGGCAGATAGAGCATCATGCAAAGGACACTACATGTCATGTTGTGCTTATTTAATTCACTGTTAATCCCAATTCAAAAAGGAGAAATTAAATAGGTATACCTTCATTATGTTTAAGGTGGAAAGAGTTAAATATAAGCTATGTTGCTCGGACTTTTCAAAAATATTGTAAGTTTTGAAGGATACGACATGGGTGTTGGCCATATATTTGTACATTCTTATAATCTGCTCATAATTTGTTTGCCATAATATCTGTACATTCGATGAATAAGAGGTATATGGAGTTTGTTAGGTGTTCGATGGTGTGATTTGGTCCTGTTATAGTTAAGTTTATGGAGTGACCGCTTAATTTTTTTTATCGTGAATTGGTATATTCATGTTTTGTTTGGAATTCTTTTGTAAAATACAATTTCGTCATCCCAATAAATCGAAATTCTAACTTTTGGTTCGTAAGACATTTTTTTGTTATTGAAATGAAGAAAAGCATAAGATTAAAGATGTTGAGGGTGCTATGTTTGAACGTCCTTAAATAGAGCTTGGAGGAGTTTTCAGATTAAAAAAAATAAAAACATATAATGTAATAATTTTTTCCGTTTTTATGATATGTCAAATCAATATAATTGTATGACAAAACACTGCAATAGCTGCATAAAGAGACACAATTTAATGTAAAATGGAAAAAAAAATTCCTTTTTGTAAAACATAATTTTTTCTTCCACTTTATAAAGTGTCAGAAAAAGTTACAATTTACTAAGTGTAAGAAAAACTTACACTTTACTAAGTGTACGAAAATCTTACACTTTACTAAGTGGAAAAAAAACTTCGTTTTATATTAAAATACCGACGTTAAGAGACTAAAGGAAGCCGTTTGGAATATTGAATAAAACGGAAAAAAAACTACACTAAGCTTATTTTAGTTACTTACTAGAATAGTGGCTTATTTTGGTCACTTTTATTTCTTTGTGGCTCAAATAGGTTCCGGACTCCAAATAAGTTGGTGTTAGCAGTAATTGAATACATAAAGATGATTAAATTGCTAATAGTGAATGACCGAGGCAAGAGACGAATACAAGATCTTGAATTAGTAAATTCAGAATAAGTATAACTTTACTAAATGCATACAGTTTCTTTATAGAGTTCTCGAGATATTTTGTTACGATATCTATAATTACTTTTGGTTTAGGTGAGCCACCACAAAAATATAATAAAAATTAGCTTATCGACTCTCTGAATGGTATTATAAGAATCCATACTGAATATTTTGCCTGTAATATATAGGCTCTCATAACAATAACATATATTTTAGCATGTGCTCGTATAATTTCACTAAAGGGGGTGATAATTTTTATTGTTATTATTCCTAATCGTTAAACAAGATTCGTTTGTCTATGACTCAAATCTTAGTGGTGAGACATTAATAGCTTACATCAAGGCGATGGTCATTTTATATATGCATATATAGTTCGAGTTTAAAGTAACAAATTTAACGAATTCACAGAACTTGTCCTAAATTCGTCTCGGACCTAAACAAACGGCCCCACTAGCATCATGACAATTGTGCTATTTGCTGGTTTTGTCTTGGATAGCATGTTAGGATCAATCACTGATCATCTGATTGCACATGCTTTGCTCATTCTTCTTGTCACTAAACAATGGAGGTGGGAACAATGCAAGATGGTGGGGTGCCCAGAATTTTTTTTTAATTTAAGAAAATTATGTAAAGTGTCTTAACTTTGCATAAAATATTATTATATGACTTGACTCAACTTATACGTAATTTAATTATGCGAGATTGTAAGTAACTAATAACCAAACATCATTATTTGATGTGCTGAATTTTATACAAAGCATTTAAAAGCTACCAAACATAATATTAATTATATTAGTTTTAATATATGAACAAAATAGCATATATAATACTCGTGGCTAGTATATGACCCCTTTATTGTTACTCCTCTTTCTTGCACCAAATTTTCCTAATTTCAGTTTCTCCTAATGAAGACATTATCTCTACGACATCTTTTCATTATTTTAGCATCAAAATTAAAAGATACTTTTGACCACCATGATTAACGATTGTTATTGAACATTAAGAAAACCCGGTATAGCTTGACTCGACTTAGGCTAAATTCCCTATTAAAAATCACTATTTTTCCACTGAAAAATATTCATAGTCTATTCCTACCTATATTTTGATTGAATTGGTGAGTAAACAAAAAATAGTAATATTTTCGTAAGGAAAAATTAGGAAGTTTAGAATTTGTTTCCCAACATGCAATTTTGTAGTGTGTTGGTTCAATGGAAAATGAATTTTAAAAAAATCATGTTTTATAGCATAAATTTTCCACTGATACTCAACGGAAAAAAAAAACCTTTGTTTCTGATAGTAATTACTGGTGATATTGACAAATGACTGGAATGAGTCTAACTACGTTTTTTTGGCTGGACCGTGTTGGAAAATTATACCCTTTTTGCATGCGTGATTATTGCCTGCCTTTTCATCTAAGTCCTAATTAGACATTAATACACATCTAATTTTCAGACTATCCAAAAGTGAGATTACTGACTTACTATAACTTTTTTAGAATAATTAGTTTTTAGTTATAAGAGGCCGATCAGAGGAGTTTACTTTATGAAATTATAATTTAAAGCCTTATTATAGTTAATGAAAATGAATATACAATATATATTTTCAACCTTATTGATGCTTGCATTTCTTCAAAAAATCCTAACATGAGTTGTTGAAAAATAAAGTCCAACTTTTGTTCTTTTAACTTTTTCCATTTTCTTTTCTATATGCTAGGAGATAGGTGGTTGAAGAACTGGAATATTGCTAATTATTACCGAGAAAAAAAAAACTTTTAACAACCAAAAACGCATTTCAAACTATATTATGAACCATGTAAAAGATGAACCTTGCTTATATATATAGTTCTTAGAATATATCCCAAAAAGAAACAAAATAACTACGAGTAAGTCAATCATTAATCTTATCAACCTCATAAGAGTCTATTTCTTTTCTCTTTTACACCAATCTATTATAGAGTGCCTGGTATAGACAATTGAAATGCAATTATTCTATCAGATAAGTGAGTCATCAACTCTGCATAGAAGTATATGTCACTACAATCAGATTGTAGTACTTTATATATTTTTCATGATGCTATTTTATTTGTCTTAAATCTTTTGAGTTTATCAAGACATTCAGACTTACAAAATATCAAAAAAAATATATTCAAATCATGAGTAATCTTCTATAAAAATTTCAGAATACTCAAAGTCTCCTCTTGCCTGAGTGCTTATTTACCACACAAATCAGAATAGATTAACTCTAACTTATCACTACCTGTATTTCCTTTTAATAGGAAAGGTCTCTTAGTCATTTTTCCTTCTAAACAGGACTCACATGTTGGTAGTGACTTCACTTTCAATGAACCGTTATGTCCATCCTTTAACCAACCTCGAAGTTCTATCCAGAATTAATGACATAGACGCTAGTGTACAGATAAGTTTCATTTAATTTGAAAGATATTTTCTCTTATGAGATAGATTAATATTATTCAATTCATGAGAGAAAAAAATCCATGCATCAATATACCGTAAGAGATAACATATTTATCAAATTCAATAAAAGAAGAGTGATAAGAAAAATACATTTAGTATCCATCTCTTATTTAGCTAGCTAGAAGCTGAAAATAATTTCTTCTAACATAAGGTACATGTACAATGCATTTTTTGAATTAATATCTTATCTCTATCGAAAGAAATTCTTGAGTAGTACAAAATGGGTCTGCAAAGTCTATTGAGAATTTGAGATATAATATATTAAATAGATCATAATATGTCGAATAATCCTAAATAACAAAATTCAGGGCTCATTTATACATATATATCCATGCATCTCGAATAGCCAATCGATGGGATTGGAGAACTACTCATGCAATATACGTGTACAATGACCGATTATCCACTCCATAAACTTATACAGACCTAATTCGGATGGAGAGTCTACTGTTAGTTTAAGTCAAGTGCAAATCACTCTAGTTACATTGATCCAATAATATATTACTCAGTTTAGGAGAGTTAATACAAATTATCAAAACTAGCGATTAAATACATAGTGACTTGTATTAATTTCATTCGATATGGAGGAAGGTCTAAGCCAACACATGAAACTAATACTTCACTACTATTTAATCTTGGCAATCAAGGGAGGGATCCCTATAACCAAATATGACCAAAAACGCATATAACGATCCAAAAAAAAATAAATTCTTACTAGGTCGTTCTTATGAATCTACCAAATTTTAGTTCAATCAGAGTCCTTTTTTTCGAATTTCAAAACTATGATCAATTTGGTTTAAAATGTTGTTTGGCCAAAATAGAATTTAAGAGTTTTTCTGTTCAATAATTCTTATCATATATCATCATTTGTGAAATAGATACACGAATCAAGAACAAAGAACAAAACCAAAAACTATTTACATTATCTGAGCACTATTTTCCAAAAATCAGCATGTTTATGCATACATTGAACATCAAAATTCAAAACACACCTCATGGATATTCATGCATCTTGAACGATAAATTTTGATGAAAAATAACTACTCATGCAACATACGTATGTGATGTCAGATATTCACTCCAACAAATTTAAAACAAAAGCTACCTCAGATGGAGAGTATATGTTAATTTATGCCAAGTGAATATCATTTTCCCTAGATCCATTGATCCAATCAAGTATTACTCAGATAGGGAGAGTCAATACTGATTATCAAACTAGAGATTAAATTTTAATGACTTGTATTAATTCCATCCGATATGGAGGAAGGTCTAAGCCAACACATGAACTTAATACTTTACTAAAATTTAGTCATGAAGACAATAGAGAACAATCTCTACCACACTATATTATAGTAGAGTAATTTTCATTAAAATTAATTTTCAAGATAAAAGAAAAATTATCCAAAAAATAACATTTGAACGACCTCAAAATACCAAATCACTGCATAACAATAGGTATTTTTTAATTTGATCGTTTCTGATGAACCTAACAAATTTCAGATCAATCAGAGTTTAAAATTAATATTTATCTTCAAAGCTATGATCAAATTCAGATTCAAACGATTTAAGGAAAAATAATCAGTTCTATATCCTTATCATATATTCAATACATGCTAATTCACCACGTGTGAGCATGTACCGTATTTAACATAAATAAAATCGATATAAAGGAATATTTTCATATTAAATCACATTTTAATTTGAAAGAACAACTTAAAAACCATCTTAACAACCTCAAAAATCATAACCGCATAACAGTGAGTATTTCTTGCTAGGCCGTTTTCTATGAACTTACCAAATTTCCGGTCAATTGGAGTCTATAAAAAATCTTTATTTCCAAAGTTATGACCAAATTCAAATTCAAGTGATTTAAGCATCTTTAGGAATTAAAACGATATGACCTACATTCTTGTCACATATCAATTCATGTAAAATCACCATGTGTAATCATGTTCTAGATTTTACATAACCGACATAAAGAATGATCTTATCATATTCAAATCAAATTTTAATCCGACGAACTACCTAAAAACCTATCTAAATGATTTTCAATGGAACCATCAAATTTCAAGTCAATCAGAGATCATAAAATTCATGACCATCTAAACTATGACCAAATTTGAAAAATAATCGTTTTAGGCATAGTTAAAGATTAAAACAACTTGATTCGAATTTTTACTCTCTTTTAATAATTATCTCATGAGCATAAGATATAATGTGTGTCTTTCCTTTAACTAAGACACACAACTAACCTTTTTACAACAAATTGTTCTCTTAATTAATACATCTGAGAATCCAAGATATTATGTTTTCTCCTTTTGGGTGAAAATCTCAATATTTCTTCTCATAAATTAATTAAGCATTACTAGCATAGTACGGTAAATCTCTGTTCATGTAAATAAATATTTACCATCAATATTCACTTAGGACAATTTATACATGATATATTGAGGATATTATAATAACTCAAATAAATAGATCACTTTTATAGATCCTATTTATTAATTATTATTCTCAATTTATAATATGTGTAAGAATAATGCTCAAATAATTATTGAACAAAAGAACCCAAAATTTTCTTATTGAGAAATACACCTGAACAGTGGGTGCCGCCCTTGCCACTCTATTCTCTCTGGCAACCATTGAATAAATCATATAATCATATATATCCACATATATCATTGCATCCTTCTTATTCAATTCAATTACATGAATCAAAAAAAATTTAGAACCAAGAAACTCATATTAATAGTCACTGGCACTAATTCCAAAATTCACATTTAATTCATCACCACAGTAAATTAAGAAAGAATTTTTAACTTGTCAAAAAGCTATCCTTTGCAAAATAAAAGGGTCCTTGCCGCCATTACATCTGACAAGGTCCAAATTTATTTTTATTAAAAAAATAAGAAAGATCCTAATTTTTGTTAAAATTTCCAACGACTTCACCGTCATTGAATTAATCCCTCCGTTTCCTTCTTTTTTTTCATGAATCATATATAAAAGCATATATATATAGTTCACACAGATTATCTATTTAGATGCAAGCGAGGCTCTTGATGCCAATTGTTAGAAAATTATATGCACTGCGGAAGCGTACCAGAATCATACATCTTACATGAATAATAGATAACCCACAGTTTATGCTAGAACACATAAAATCATGCTAGAGCACATAAACTTTCTGAAATTTAATTCAAGAATTACCTCTTGAAGTGTGAGCAGATACCTTCAAGCGAATCCACAAGCTAGAACCTTTAAGCAAATCCACAAGTTGGACAACAGTTATGCGGTCTTCTACAGTGATTCCAAATTCACTTCCAAACCCTCTCAATACTTGGGTGGGAGAGTATTGTATAGAAAACTTATTATTTTTCAAGGGTTAGAAGAATCCCTATTTATAGAGATTTTTTCCTAGTCCAAGAAGGAGAAGAAAAAGACATGTACTTCTCCCTATACTTAGAATAGAGAAAGACACATACTTCTCCATTTCCTTATAATAGAAAAAGACATGTACTTCTCCTTTTCCTTAAAATAGAGAAAGACATATACTTCTCCCTTTTCTCCTTAGAATAAAATTCAGAGTTCTAGTTAAATATGGGCACTGTAGGGACCATGAAATTAATTACTGAGGCTTCCTATTATGGAAATAATTCCAAATAATTAATTTGAATTATTCTTACCATAATAAATTACAAATCATTCCCCTAGAAATTCGTAATTGCACTCCTCTATTTATATTTCGAAATTCCCCATTAAATTCTTATGTAATTCCCCATGTTAAGATTACAGATAATAATCAATAAATTAAATTACTGACGAATTTAATTCAAAGATTAATTTCCTTTAGAGCATTGCTTAACTTATTTCATCTGTCGGATTCATAAATCCACTTGCAAGGTTTGACACGATGAAAACTTATAAGCTTCTCAAAAAGGCATATCATAAATCTCTATATCAAGACATGGATTCCGTCAACTAACTTATTATTTCACCAATATATATTATTATCATCTAATCTACTAGACATATTGATCCATCTCAAAATCTCACCTTTTAATAAATCAAAATGATAATTAACATATATAGATCATAATAGTTATATCAGGATTAAGAAATAAGTACATTTAACAATTTAGAGAATATACTTTTGTCAGTCAGTCTAAAGCAACTATCTCTATTCGGTCCCGTTCAATACATACAAAATGCACTAGCACAAGAAGTTGGAATTATACCATTCTCATAATCAAGATAAACTATATATAATCTTGTGCTATAATCGTACCGATGGCATGTCCAATTTCCATCTTAGATTGTGAACAAAAAATTTTATACTTATAAGAACCGATGATTTAATCTTCCGTGTATAAGCTAAAACTCTATTTACTAAATCATCTACTATATAAGTAAACAGACATCATAAACGAATATATAATCTATTAAAACTTTTATTAAAACTGAATAAATAATTATTTTATAATAAATACTATATCTAAACATATGGTTAATAGTATATATCCCAACAGATAGTATCAAAAATATGTGAACATTATTTCGAAGAAATAAATCTTAGACCTGTAGAACATGTTTTTTTTATAAAAAAAAAAAAGAAAAGCAGAAAAATTATTAATTTTTAAATGTGAAAATATAATAATTAAATTATGAGAAATAAGTATTTCTAAAAACAAACTGATGGTGTAATTTTCTTGTCCACTATAAGTGGATATAAGTTAATCTCTATATATACTCCCTCCATAGCTCCGTCCATTTTTACGTGATCCAGTTTAAAAGATCAAGAGATAATTTATTATTTTATATTTATTTTATTCTTATTATCAATGCTTTAATTGTTTCCAATTCATTTCCCAACATTAGATGACTTATACACTATAGCAATAATTAGGGTTGATACAGTAGTAAAATTATCATTTAAGGAGCGTATCAAGTCAAATATAAATAAGTAAATACGAACGAGGTAATATATTGTGACATCTAGTACTAAAGTTTATTTTAATGATACACGGCATATATTGTTACAATTAGTACTAAAGTTTATTTTAATTATACACGGCATATATTTTTGCGAAAATTAAAGGCTTCCATGGATATTTGAGAACCTTTTATGTTAAGGTAAAGTCAAGCACAGGTCACACACAAGTTTGGTTATAAACTAAAGTTAATATACTCTACTTTACCTTGTTTTTTTTTTTTTTTTTGGGAATAAATAGACATCTAGAACATGGGGGAATATAATTGAGAAAGGCCTAATAAATAAATATATTCTTTAATTTGGCTTCAACTGACATCTAAGTCCTTCAATTTTGGGTGAGCACAAGTAGACACTTAAATTTATATAAAATTGAACGAGTAGACACGCGCGTTCTACGTGGCATAATACACGTAGGACGCCATGTAGGATACAAAATTATCATGTAAGGTGCAATGTAGAACGAATGTGTCTATTTAATTTTATACAAGTTTAAGCCTTGTTTATTTGTGCACACCCAAAATTAAAAAAACATAAATATTCAATTGAGATAAAATTAAAAGACGTAAAATTTCCCATTGAGAAATATTCAAACTTTCAAACGTTGAAGTTGCACTAGCTAGTTAACTAGAGCATTAATGAGTTGGTATTATGGTCTATTGTACAAATGACTTTGATGGACAATAATTTTAGGTAACTTTATCCCACGCGTTAAAGTAATTAAGATTATTAATATTAGTGCCATGAGTCTGTATCAAGAAACAAATGTCGTTATTTAGAACATTTGTAGTCAAGGCCGGTTATGTCATTATGTCACTAAATAGAGATTATCAAATATCCTTTTAAAGGCTCATGCCAAAAGCCTAAGTAATTTCTCTTAATGTCAATTTTATGCTTTTCAACATAAGTGTTTTTACTAGCAAAAAGTACCATGGGTGTCATGCACTAAAAATTAACTTATCCTTCACAAACATCCAAAGATGCGACCTAATTAACAACTAAGTTTTAGTGAATAGAGTTGGCCAATACACTTATATTGATGAGATAATTAATACTATACAATAAAATAGTTGAGGAGCACCGATATAAAAGAACTTGTCCTGCAAATTCCTACGACTAGATAAGTCCTTAACGTGACGTTTATCTCATTCTATTTATCGTAATATTGGATAGCCACGGAACCAAAAAAATCATCAAAGAGGATTAAAATACATACTAATGTCACATAGGAGTTGAACTTGTTACGTAAGATAAATTTTCGAACCCCTTTATTACTATATTAATATCTTTTCTTAAGTCAAAAGAGATCCAAAAGTTTTATATATAAAAGAAGTTATTTTTATTCTATTTGTGCAGACACTAATACTGGACGTGTTCAAAGCAATGACAAATTCTTTTCTTTTGGTTGTTTGATATTTTAACTGTTTGTTTTATATTTTGACCTGTTCAAAATGGTGTCTGATTTCATTGAAATTAAAGGGCAGATTATTTATTATACAATTTAATACTAGTGCTTGTAGTCCACTTCCTCCATTTACTTTTACATGATTATTTTGTACTTTACGGTTTGTATATCTCAAATAATAATTAATATGAACGTTTTCAATAACAATTGATAGAATATAAATTGTAACTATAAGTAAAATATGAAGAAATATAATTTTATTGATAGAAAAATGTGGGCACAAATCTTTTTATTCCTTGATTCCTCTCTCCTAAAATTTTCCGTAATTCGAGGATCGTTATGGCGTATTTTCCAACCTAGCATGATATGGACCTATTTGAGATCTATTTAATCTTCATGAAAGAATTTTGTGGATCTTCTTGACATATTTGGTTGTTAAGAAGAGTTCGGTCACATCTTAATCTCTTTATGAATATTTCTTAAATTTATGAAATTAATTTGGAGATGTCTCCTCAAGAGAATATATTACACTTTATATAGCATGTACTAGGGTATATAGTAAAGTAGCCTCTAAGAATTCTAATTGAAATTGAATTCGTCTTGTAGAGTCCTACAAAATTTCAATATCTATAATGAATATTTTACCATCAATCCATATTAATTAATGTATATTCTTGGATCTTGAAAAATAAATAATTAATATTGTGGATAAAACATGAATATATATATATTTTTCTCTTAATATGTAAAAAATGTTAAATAAAAATAAAAAATATTTTTAATATAATAGACAAATAAAAGTGAACATTCACTTCCATTAATTTTGATGTCCATCTCGTACCTTTAATAATTAGGACCAAATAAAATGTGATTTGCACTTTTGCCCCTTGTGACAAACAATATTTTTGAGGTATAAATTTATATTTTTGTATCATAATATTTTACAAGTTATATTCATTGGCAAAATTTTAGTTTCTAAAAAAACTATATCTCACTAAATATATGTTCAATTGCTAAAAGATGACAATTTAAAATTAATTTATTTATATAAAAAGAAATTAAAATTCAGTCCATCGGGTAAACGTGCAAATAAATATATACCTTCTAAATTTTGTCTAGTTGTATAGCAATAATGTGACTTTACCAATTGAGAAAAATAACCTTTACTCTATCTTTATCTTGAAGGGTGATTTAAGTTACCTTACAAGTTAAAGGAAATGTAGCAGGGTATAATTAACTCACTCACCACAAAGAGTATGGTCAAATAGTCCGATCTCTCCATTTTTAATTAGAAGTTTTAGCCATTCGAAACAAAATGAAATGTTTCGAATAATCAACAAAAAAGGAGTTAAAAAATTAAACTTTCTGGTCATTTTATTCATACACCAATTTTTCTTGTGTTTGCTATATAAACACTATTAGCAGACAAAGTAAGAACTTTTTCTTTTTAAAAATTAAACGATATAAATTTTGATAAATGTTTTAAGATGTATTTTTTCATCATATCAATATGAGAAAAATTGCAAATTTATAGTACTTTTCATATAGTTTTTGAACATCTAAATTTTAATTTTAAAATATCAAATTTAGTCAAAATTTAATACTTGAAAAGTGAAAATTATTTTTGAACGAAGTGAGTATTTTTCTTAAAAAAACATATAAAATTAGAGGAAAAACGTCAGATAATTTGAGACGTAGGGAGTAGCATTTCTGGTGATGAAGTGTAACCATTTTGTGGAGATGCGTAGGGTATTCTCCCTTAAAAGCAAACAATATTTGTTGTGTATTGTGAATTGTGATTAACCACAAGACAAGAAATGAAAACAAAACACGTTTTTTTAATTGTTGGATCCTACGCGGAATACGACGTTGTTGACCAAACAGAAGAAACTTGGTAAATCACATTTCACAATCAATCCATTGAACTTGTCTTAATTTGCGTTTTTGGAACCACGTCTTTAATTTCGTGTATTTATGTTTCGTGCAAATTACTTTTCCTTGGATTATTTTTTGGAAAATAAAGGAAGTACAAACAACAGTCAAAACAAAATATTTCTTGTGGTGTGTGAAAGGAAAAAAAACAACAAAAATAATTACTTTCTTGTTTAACTTTAACTTATTTATATTATATATATTAGGATGGATAAATGTTACCGGGTATCACGTAACATGAGTTTAGAGGGTTGGTTATAATTGGTAAATGCTTATAAGCAAAAGGTATTTATAAATCCATAAATATAATAACCAATAAGGGTTCCGATGGAATGGTTAATACTCCTTCATTCTTAATCACATGTTTCGAGTTCGAGTCCCGTGCGTATCGAGTCGTCTTTATTAGAGAACGCTTTACCCCTAATATATTATTGATTTAATACAAACATCGATAATATATATCTATGATATTTAATTATAAAACCCGATTGATATTGTAGCATTAACTTGATATTATTATAGAAACTCATAAACTCCAAAACTCAAACACGCTCTAGAATGTTTAGATCCAAAAATTATTTTCAAGAAAATAAAACAAAATAAAATCAAAATCAAACCGTTTATTCCGGCCAAAGAATACTGAAATGCTAATTTGAAAAGAAAAGAAAAAAGGAATCTGAGATGAGAAAGGACTCTGCACGTTCTAGGGCCAGTTAAGAAATTATAGTACTTACACGTTTACAACTTTGTACTTTAATAATCACTTCGTCCGATCCCAAAAAAATATCATCTTACTATAGTTAAAAATAATTCAACTTTAAAATTTTTCTTTCACTATTAATGAAATGATTTACAATTACATAAATATCTAAGAATTATTTTAAATCATAAATTTTAAAAGTCTATATTTTATTCTTAAAACACTGTACCAAAATAAATAGTGTCACATAAAATAGAACGGATGAAGTATTTTCTTTTCCTTTACTCCTATCCCATAAATAACAGCTGTCCCTTAGCCTGTCTTGTTTTCCAAAAAGGTTCGGTCTCTGATGTGACTGACACAAAATATGTTACTAAAATATCATTTAAAGTTAAAATCTAAACGTTAATTACAAAATTAAAGTATTAATAATTGTAAAAGTTGGACATAATCATTTTTATTGATCAAATTTTGTAACAAAACTGAACTCTTTTAAATAGAAAAGCATCTTATATTGTTTCGTTTACGATTTTTTATTTTTATTTTTTTGCTTCTTGACCATCTGGTTTATGATTTTTGTGAGCAATTATTCTTCATGATTGCGGCAGTTCACAATGACTGTGTTTCCTGTCCCAGCCCATTCTTTTTTTAATAAAAATAAATAATGACAACTCACTTATTCTTTTTAATCAATAATTATAGTATTCGATTCAAGCCCACTAACAAATATAAATATCCAGTAATGTTATCTATCGAGACTAGAATAAAGAAAAAGAAACAACTGATGTTTTTGTGAATTCAAATTTAAAATCTCATTATTTCTAGTCATTTTATTGATATTAAGCTAGACCCTCAGATACAATTCACCATTAACAATATAAATTTCTGGGAGAAAGCTTATCTAAAAGCCTCACCTACTCTGACCATCTTCGAATTCTAAAATGCTTAATTAACTTTTATGTAAATTTTATGCTAATAATTACTAATCTTTAATCAGCAAATAATTCTCCCTTCGTCCATGTTATTTGGTGGTTTGTTGTTTTGCCACACTTAATTTTTTTTTTTTTTACTATTACTAGTTTAATTTCTATCTAGAGTCATTCTTTCGATAAGTTGCAAGTTATTTAATTTCTATATAGTGTCATGTCTTCGATAAATTACAAGTTATTTAATTTCTATCTAGGGTCATGTATTCAATAAGTTACAAGTTGTTTTATATCTTGGTAATCAGCTCTCCTTAACTTTGAGATATCTCTACCTCTTCTTGTATTCAATATGGTCAACTTCTCACACTTTCTCACTTGAGCGTCTATGCATCTTCTCTTCACATATTTGAATCTTTTCAGTCTTGCCTTTCTCATCTTATCGACCACACAGGCCACTCCACCTTATTTCAGATATATATATTTGCTTCTGGTTCTATCTAACCTATAGTATGTCCCCACACATCCATTTGAGATCCTGATTTCGCTACTTTTATTTTTTAGATGTGCAAGTTTTTGACCGGTCAATACTATGCTCCATAACTTACATAGTTGATTTGATCATCACTTTGCAATATTACATTTAAAGTTTGATGGTACATTTTTATTACACAATTACAAGCCTCTATTTCGTCCACTCTACTTTAATAGGATGTATAATATCCTCATAAATTTCTCTATTTTCTTAAATTAATTACTGTATTTAAAGTTCTTTACGCTGTTGACTATTATTAGCACTCCAACGTTGTTTGGTCCCACCAACCAGGTGGGCTGCACAAAAACAAAGTTTTTAATTCCACCTTAGAACGTGCCAATCATAACGGTAACCATAATTGATGCGAACAATTAATTGATCAAACGGTCCTTAGTGTTTCGCAACTCTTCATCTGTTCGATCATCTAACTATACACGTGTACGCTCCCGATTTCTTCACACCGAAAACAAAAGACGTGAACATTTTCATTTTAATTTGTTTTCATTTCCCTCCTATATATACTGCATTCCCTGTGGCGGTGTTCTTCGTCTCTACAACTCTTCTTCTACCAGAATACATACACTTACTTTCTCTCTTTAAAAAAACAACAATATACAGAAAAGTTCTAGAGAGAGAAAGAGAAGAAAAATGGCTTACTCGAAGATAGTCATCGTCGCTTTCATGTTCGCTTTGGTCACCGGATCTGCTTTTGCTCAAGCTCCTGGAGCATCTCCGGCAGCTTCACCAAAACCATCTCCGGTGCCGGTAGCAAAACCTCCAACTCCTGTTGTTACACCAGTATCTGCTCCTTCAGTATCCCCTGCTGAAAGTTCACCTTCCGATTCTCCAGCTTCATCTCCACCAACTCCACCAACTGCTGACACTCCGGCGTCTGCTCCTTCCGGCGGTGCTCTTGCTCCATCCATCGGAGCTACTCCAACCGGTTCTCCAACTTCATCTCCAAATGCTGCATCATTGAACAGAGTCGCCGTTGCCGGATCTGCCGTCGTAGCGATCTTTGCTGCGTCGTTGATGTTTTAGATCTGAGAAGATATTTGCATTTGGATTTGCCGGAGAGAGATGTTTATGATTTTAGGATTTTTATTTTTAGTTCATCTTACTCGTTGATGTTTATTCGTTTTGCTCTTCTTTTTTTCTTCTTTTACTTTTACATTTGGTTGATGGTGACGATTACGTACATGCTATTGATTTGATTTTTACTATGGTTATTGTTTATTATTGTCACCATTGTTATTACTATTATTACTTATTATGGATTCTTTGTTTATTTATGCTGCACTGTGTGTATTCATTTTCCCATTTTCGTTTCCATTAAAAATATTCATATTTGTATGAGTAATAATTTAATTAACTCAGTTAATCGACCACTGAACTTATTATTCTCCATGTTTAAACAAAGGAGAAGAAAGCGGTAGGGAGACACGTGGTTTGACAGCTGTAACTTAGAGTAAGGCATGTGCTTAAAGTCGGAATCACGTTATACATACCTAGGAGTAAGTAAAGCGTAGTTGTTTATGCCAAATGACAGACCTACAAGTACGGCGGATGAGACATTTGGATAGGAAACTGGTCCCTCCAATACTTTAACATGACTTATAATAATTTGTAGATTTGAAACATTGATATTTTTTTCATCAAAACTAAATATTAAAATTAATGATGAATTTTGAGTCTTAAGATGCAAAATATTTGATTGATTTTCGTTGTAACAATTAGTGAAGGGTAATTACACGTTTAGTTGCAATTTGAGACGTGAAAATATCAAATACTTAGGATGCGCTGTGTATGAACGGAGTGGGAAAATATTTAGTTTTTTACTCTATGGATAAGTATTAGAAAACTAGAACGGATCAAACATTTAGGGTGTGTGTAACTGATGCTTTTATCTCTATTTTTTTTTTTTTACTTTATAGATAAGTACTAGAAACATTTTAATTTGTTGTAAACAAAGTTCTCCTCTTTATAAAAATAAAATTTTCATATGTGATAACTGATAATGCCGTATTTGATTGGACTAAACGTTGTTTGATTACATGAAATGCTTCAATGGGCCTTCACTTTGACTAAGAGGACACAATCTTTGGGCTTAGATTTTACTTGGCATGGCTCTAGATACATGGCTTGGATATTGGATCAATATAGTACAATCATGGGCTTAGAACTATGAAGTTGGACTTAGTTTGTGGTGGCTCAGCAAGACCCAACCCATCCCAAATGAGTTGGATTTTGATTTGATTAGATCATGTAAACATGTTGTTTTGACGGACCTTCAAAAATTATAATCATAATCACACATCAAGTACTCCCTCCGTTTCATATTATTCGGCCCTGACCTTTCACAATTCTTAAGAAAGTTTTAATTAAAATTGTATTTACTTAACGAACCTTATGAATGATTCTTTGAAACTCTAAACTTATTACTACTATTACGTAAATTATTTAATACTAAAGTAAAATGAGAAAATATAATAAAATTCTCTTATTATTGCATCGTTGGGCCAAGGCTGTGAGGTCTCTCTGCCACATAATAGTTCAATGTACACATCGACTCCAAACCCTGAGATGTGGATCATCCAAAACACATTAGCATGTCATACTTCTCCTATTTGAATCAAAATTTGATTTGCTCAAACGAACTTGTAAAATGAAACATTTATAATCGAATGAGGGATTAGTACTTTACCAAAAGAGTCATCATGACATGCCAATAAATCACAACTGAAAACAAGACATCTATCAACCCAACCACTTACAAAGAGCAACGCAAATAGTAAAAGCAGTAAACATAAATAAAATCAACAAAGCAACAAGGGGAAAAAAATAGTCACAACGTGGGGGGTCTGGGCACTGCCTCTATCCTGGCTAAGCTTATTAAATAGTAACAAAATAACTAAATATTGCAACCACCCCAGAAATTAACAAAGGAATAATTGGTGACAAAATTACTGATGCAGATGGATGTATAGTTGTAGTAGTGTCAGGGTTACGGGTGGTGGTGCCGGATGTTGGTGTGGTGGTGCCGGGTGATGGTGTGGTAGAACCACCACTGCCTCCGGCTGCTGCCACAGTGACGGCTAGCTTCATGCCACCGCTGCAGTGGCCCATTACGCCGCAAATGAAGTAATGAGTGCCGGCAGTCTTGAGAGGGACAGTGGTGGCGCCGCTACTGTCGGACGTTATGGAATTACCGGTAGTGCATGAAGCGTAGTCACTAGAACTTACTTCATCCACCGTGTGACCACTTGGATAGTTGAAAACTGCAAAAATAAAATAAAGTAGTATATATTACTAGTATAATTTACTATTACGAGTTTAATTTCTATACACACTTAAAATAAGTTTACTTATGTAATAAGCCCGCCCTTTGGACCAATCACAACCTTCTAAACTCGGTGGATAATGGGCCCGCCCCTCTACCCTTCTCTACTTAAATACCGGGCTTCGCTTTGCATGGTGTGGGGCTTGAGAACCTGCGACCTAAGCCACAAATCCTCCACCTTTTGCCACTCGAGCTAGGCCTTGGGGCTTATCTTTCTATATTTAGAAGCAACTTATAAATTAACTTTAAATTTCTCATTTTATCGAGATAATCTATAGCTTTTGTACGGTATCCGGCAAAAATGTATCGTTCACCTCGAGAATTATAGACGAATGGGCCATCTGAAAATGACAAATATCTAGTAGTATGTCTAAGTTTTGTTTTAAATCACAAGTTTAAAAAATTCTCTTTCTTTCTTAAATTTTAGCTGACATCATATAAATAGGAATAAAGGGAGTGCATTACTTGACATTTTCATATGTAAAGATAATTTCTTGATTTGCTAAGTCATTTTTTTTTTTTTTAAAATGTGTATATATGGGGGAGAAAACTTACCAAGTGAATCACCAACATTCAAAGTTGTTCCACTTGCCCAAGTTCCATAATCCACACCAAGTCCCCACCCAGATGAGTCTCCAACAGTGTAAACTTTGGCCAAACTTGGAACTACACAACACATGAACAAAAAAATCCCAGCCAAAAATTTTCCCATTTTTTTTTTATGAATCTAAAAGATAGAGAGTTGGTATTCTTAATTTTGAGTGAAGAGTTCCTTTGATGTGATTTTCTTATATAGTAGAATGCATTGAAAAAGAAATGGAGTAGGTCACTTAATATTTTTGTAATGGGGTGCATATTTAGTTGTAAAGGGGATGTCACAAAGTTATTTCAGTTTGACATACATTATACCTAATGCCTTGAAAAAGTGGTTACTTTTATCTCTTTGTTTTCTAGCCTAGAAGAATTAGGTTGGTGAAATGAATCATGTTAGTTAAGATATCTTGTTTGCCTGATGAAAAACATGAGGTTGAAACATTATATTACATGATGATGTGAAATGCGTAGAGAACAAGTCATGTATAATCAAACATATGTTTGACTATTTTCACTAATGTGTAATTAGTACTGATTTACTTTTCACTCCAAAGAAAATAAACATATGAGTCATCGATATTTACTAATTATTATAGCATATTCGATCAAACTTTCATATAATATATATATTTTTTGGAGAAGTACTTTTTTTTGGGAGTAGGAAGATCACTTTTCGAACAACTTCGGGGAATTGCATATATAAAGTATATATATGGACTCTCTTTATGTTAGGAGTAATGATATATAGATAAAAAGATTGAAGATAATATATATTAGATTGGTCTCATAATTAACTAGAATAAAGTAACACTATATATAGAGCCCGTTTGGATGGAATTTTAAGTTGGTCAAACTAACTTTTAAATCAGTTTTTGACTTATTACATGTTTGGCAATTATAAGAATTACTTAAAATAAGTCAAAACTAATTTAAAATAAGTTAAAAGTTAAAAGTAGGGTGTCTCCTACTTATTTTTTTTAACTTATAAATTATTCTACTTTGACTAAGTATATTATTTTTTTACCCTTAATTCTTTTATAATGTTAACAGCTTTAAAGGTATTTCATACATTTTGATAAAAAAAAAGTGACTTTCAACACTTTTTTGCCAAACACATCAATAAACACATAACTACTTATTTTTAAAATGACTTTAAAATAACTTTTAAAAGTTACTTATTTTAAGTCAATCCAAACGGGCTCATAGTCTACATATTCATTATATTAAAGAATTTTGTAGAAGTACCAACGACATGTAAAGGTCATCCCCCATCCCACCACCCCCAAAAAAAGAAGACCCTACACATTTATCTATATTTTAAAATGATTAAGAATAGACTTCTTCTGCAAATATAGAAAAATTGCCACTCTGTTTAGGGCCTAAGGGTGAGGGATAGTCTTTCTCGTATAAACTTACAAAATATTCACCTAACAATTCATCAAAATGGTGTAAAGGTGAGTAGGGGGTCCCGCCACATGCCGACCTCAATAAAAGTGTTATCATTTTTTTTCATTCGGGGTCCGATATTCACATTGACGCTTGATTAAATCCAGATTTATGTCGAAAAGTCTCACATTGAGGGTAAAACACTTTCTAACAAAGGCAACTTCGTACCCAAGGGAACTCGATCAAACATGAGAGTTCTAATTAAAAATGACGAAGTATTTACCACTCCATCATAACCCATATCATCAAAAAAAAATTGCTTCTTCCGTTCATATTTTCTGATTATAGAAATTTGCATACTTTTTTGCATATCAAGTATTTTCTGCTTTTGAACATGCAATTTTATATCACAATTTGAAATCATAGTTTTTCACACTTATTAAATGAGAAGTTCACTGATCTTAAAGTTTCAATTCAGACGATTTAAATTTTAATTCGTGAAATTATGATTCAAATTATATCTACGAATATGACGAAGCCAAGTGTACAACGTGATATAGTAAAAGCACAAAAACTACGATAGTGGGCTATGAGTGAGACAATCTAACAACAATTTGTCAAATCCCCATATTGTTATCTTTGGAATCATTCTCAAAGTCAATTAATTCTCCTTTAATGAGGTCTTTACTTTATATCTCCTTCAATTCCACTTCCTCTACAAATAATTGTTTTTCATATGAATCACACGTTGATGTTCGAATTCAACATTACATTGCTATAAATGAACTATTTGAAGTTTAGTTGAAAAACTGTATTTGGGAGTTGAAGTTTGAGTTTTGTGAATGAAAACTTGTCTTTCAAATTTCATATTTCAAATTTGAACTTTGAAGTTGAATTACTGGTTCAAATTGATTAAAACAAACATCTATTTATATTTAAAATAACTTCCAAATATTATTTCAAATTTTAAAAACAAAATCCATGGACAAACGGGTCTTTGAGAGAATAAGAAAACTAATTTTGTTGGGTTCGTTAGGTTCCAGAGGGTCGGGCCAACTGCTCCTTTTTAGCTGCCCTAATTCCAACTTGATCATTTGCCAGTTAAGTAATAAGATAAGATGAACCAACGAGGATTGTATTGGAATGGATCCATCCATAGTCAGAAATTTCATGTTCAAGCATCAAGTCTTGGTTAAAAGAGCTCCCCTCTTAAATGGACCTTCCGAATTAGTCGGAACTCCAATAAATAAATTTTAAAAAGTAGGAACTAATAAAGCACTATACGAAAAAAAAATTCCAAATTTTCTGGTTTTAGTAAAGATGAAAAATATTAACCAAAAAGAAGAGCTCTTTGACATGGGATTCGGAGGTTTGGCTAATTATAGAAATGGCATCTCATCAAATGTTACATCTCACCTGAAATTTTGGTAGCACTTCAACATCATTCTAGTTTTTAGTGGGTTTCCTTTTTTCTTTTTGATGAGTACCTTCTTTAACAAATCTTAAGCTCTGACTTTTGTTAGGCGAAAAAAGTTACTTCAAAACTCATACGCGAACACGGACTCATGATTTAAAGTTTATGGGTTGGTATAACAATCTCAAGTTAATGTACTAAAATAACTGGGTCCACAATCATATAGTAGTATTTATAGATATTTAGTGGATTTCTTAATGTATATATAAGTTCTGAGCAAAAAGTACTAAATACACGTGAACCTATATGTTACACTGTAGATTCATCTATGACAAAACTTAAAAGATGCCTCACACTAAAAGATTTACTCTTTTTAAGAATACGAGTGTGTGTAATGGCAGAAACCCAAAGCTATTCAAGATGGGTAGAGAAGGCCAAATGAGAAAAGTAATGTGCACCAAACAGCTTGGATGTAGTAGATGATTTCTATAGAAATGTACCGTTCATACACTAAAGTGTTCACTTGCCTTTAAAACAACTTTCATCTTCTTAGCAACAAACTCCTAAAAGGAATAATCATGCAGTTTGATACATTGTCAAGACAAATTTATAAACCAGCCCTTTTCTTTTTGCTAGCATCAGCTTCCACTGCCAAAACTATGAACTTTTCATTCCTCTATTGACAGCCCTTGGTCGGCAGAAAGTGATACTGCAGGGAAGAAGGAAAAGAACGAAAAGAGGAAAAGAAACAACTCAGTGACTGCATTTTTCGTTGGGGAAGCTGGACTGAAGGAAACAATAACAGGAAAGGTTAATGATAAAAAAGGTACTTATAAAAAAGAAAAAGAAAGGAACAGGTAGCTGCGAGGGAGGTGAAAACTAGCATCAGCAGGCTTCCATAGCCTGTCTACATACCTCTCAGTTTAAAATACACGGCAATCAAACAGGAGAATTGAATTTGTAGCAGGACGAATAGTTTTGGAAAGTAACCCCAGAGGCTATCTTATAGTTCAGGAGCTATACTTGTTGAAATTTCCAAACCCCACAAAGCTATTGACATGAAGCACCGCGATATAATACTAAGAGCTACTTCAAAATTTAAGTTTCATGTTAGGGGCTAAACAAAAGATGCTTGATGCCATGACAATGTACATCACATTGCTGAGCCCTACTTTTGGAAGTTGGATTGTCGGAACATATATTATTCATTGGATTATACACAGTTCTATAAGTATCATAAAAGGAAACCTCCATGCGTATTCTCAAATGGCATTTTCAGTATAAAACAATGCCTAGTTCAAGTGGGTATCTCCTGTTATAAAAGTTGTGACATTTAATTTGGGTAAAGAAGACACTTCACTGACTAATTGGTAGTCCAGGATCTAACCCAACCTAATCTAGCTGACTTTCCCTACTTGTCAATCATGGTAGATCACACTTTACTAACTCCCATTATATAAAAAAAAAGATATGGAGAATGAGAGAATAATAAAGAAACTGTTGTTTCAATAAAAGCAGAAACAAGTGTGAGCGTGGCAGGAGATGGAGAAGTTTTTACTCATGTCCTTATGAGTTATTACAAATGTCACGACCCAAAATCGGGTGTGATGGCACTTGTCCTATCTCACTAGGACAAGTCAGCCTAAACCCAACAAACCGAAACAAAAGCGGAAATAAGCAATAAAAGTGGAAGACTTCAAACTTAAACAAAACCAACCCAAGACTGGTTGTCACATGTACAAGCCACTAATACAGATTTGGAATGAAATTACAAGTCTCAATGTCTTTGTATCTCAAATAGAACAAGACATAAAGTAAAAAGGTCAAGAGAGATCGCCAACACCTAACAACTACCTCTCAAGTTTCCTAAAAGCCTCGGAAAAGAAGGAGAGAGAACTACGTCACGGTCCGGGCTCAAAACTTACACAAGTGTAGAAGCAAGGGTGAGTACCAAACAACACGGTACCCAGCAAATCGACTAATAACACAAGACAAATCTAATAAAATCACGAATCCCTTACTTCCAACCGAACCTCCGATAACTACAACCTGCACAGAAAGTCAACCCAACCTAACAAATTCCGATTCACAGCTCAAAAACACAGAGGTCAACAACAGTTCAACGACATCAACGAATTAACTCACATCATATCAAGTATATCAATCCCAAAGTCACAAGGCATAAACACAACTCCACAATCACAGTTAAGAATCATAAGTCATATCTCACAAGTAATCACAAAGTCAATCACAAGAATCACGTTCAACACTCAATAATATGCATGAATGTTGATGCACATGCAATGTTCATGCATGCATCACAGTCGCCGGGAGAAACCCGACATCACAGCATCGCCGGCAGTAACCTCGGCATCACAACATCGCCAGCAGAAACCTCGGCATCACAATATCGCCGGCAGAAACCTCGGCATCACAACATCAAGAGTAGGACAATGCAATGACAAGTAGAATGATGCATGTCTGTCCTACGATACACATCCGCTGAATCTCAAACCGGAACCCAATGGCGGCCACACATGGACCATGTATCCACCGGAACCATTTCCCATCGGCATAATCATCAATCGCTGAACCATTTCCCATCGGCATAAACCATCACTCGCCGGAACCATTTCCCATCGGCATAATCATCACTTGCCAGAACCATTTCCTATCGGCATAATCATCACTTGCCGAAACCATTTTCCATCGGCATAATCATCAAAGTGTCTCACCATAGTGTTTCCAGAACCAATTCACACACAAGCATGTTCACACAGATAATGAGAAGAATGATAGTGCTCACAGTCACGACGCAATCCATATCAATGCAAATCACGTCACATTATCAACAATATATCAACATCATCAAATACATCAACCAAAACAAGATCAATTGCCTAGTCTCCATTTCACTACTCTTTTCATCACAAGTAGGATCAATCGCTAAGCAAGAGTTTTCAAGTCTAGTCCCATGAGTCACGATGAGAAAAAGACATATTCCACACGTTCATAATCACATCGAGGCTATCATAGCAACTCATCAATTACACAACAATATCAAGATCATGGCCCATCACACTTTGGCCTATCACTTTGGCACACAAAGCCATTTTATTACCCCGCCGGTCAATTTTAGATTGATTCAAACAAGAATTCAACCCATACCTCAATCTCATTACTCCCCAACACAATCAAGAAGGAGAAATCCGGAATACTACAATATTCACAAAGTTTTAGAAGTCCACTTGCCTTAACCGAAATCGCAATCCATCAAAAACCAGAGCTTTTCCCTTCCGAAAGCAATCCAGAGCAACACAATCTACTCAAATTATGAAACCCAATCAAATTTCGGGTCTAACAATATCAAGAACACGAAATTCGGAAAGAAAAGGTAAAACAACATCTCAAAATCGGAGTTCAATCAAAACCCCCAAATTTCCATTTTAAAAAACCCAATTTCCAAGTTAAAATCAAGCTTAAATCAATGGGTAATCAAAGTCATGGGTTAAAATCACATACCCACACTGATTACCAAGAAAATCCCATTCAAAAATTGCCCAAGAGAACTCCAAAATGTTAAAAATGGAGAAAATGGGCAAATTCCCGACTTTTACACTGTTCAGGCAAAAATAACCCTCTGCGAACACGGCTCACTAAGCCCGCGAACGCGGAGGTCAAGGGGACTACTCTCTGCGAACGCGCCCTCACCCCGCAAACGCGAAGACCAGGACAGAATCCCTCTGCGAACGCACCGTTTCCTCCGCGAACGCGGAGATCAAAACCAGGACCCTCCGCGAACGCGGAGACCGAGGTACCTGGCACCAGACACAGACATCAGCAAAACACACAATTCACAAGTCTCCGAATGGACCCTCGGGATTCGTTCGGTACCCCGTGCACACAAACTAGATATGCAACCCCACTAAATTCGACGTTCCGGACTCAATGGAACCGTTGGAATTCGGATTCGAGGTCTCCTTGACCCGGAACCCGATAAAGCACAATGAAACGAACTCAAGCTTCAAAAACTCAAAACAAACACGGGACCTCTAAAAATTCAACCAAGGCCACTCCTAGGCCTAAAATCATCCCCCGAATCCAACGGAGTTGTCGGAATCAAATTCCGAGCATCCAATCTCCGAATGTTGTCCAAAGTCAACCCTAAGATCAAAATTTCACAATTTTTCAACTTAAGACCTCAAACCCTATGATTCCGTCAACTCTCCTAAACCAATTTCCACCTTCCGGAGCTGATGGAATCGACGGAATCCCCATCCGAGTTCCGAAACTCCGAATGACCTCAAAATTCACATTTTGGCAACTTAAGCCTTTAGAATTCAAAACTTTCCATAAAACCATAACTTAACAAGAATTTTTCACAAAACTAACATCGGATATCAGCCAAACATGACTCGGGGAAACTCTCGAGAGGGGTGAAACGGTCATTTTGCAAAAATTACCAAAAATGACCTTCAAGGTCATTACAACAAATCATGGTGCACTCATGGTGACACAGTACCAACAAATATGGTGTGGTGTCTATTTTTTTCAAGCACAGTGTGGCACTTAAGCTTCAGGAGAAACTTGAATGACTGGGAAGTAGAAGACTTTTGTCATCTACTTCAGATGCTGGAGCCCTTCCAGATTATTCAAAACAAACAGGATACTCTCAGCTGGGCAGCAAGTAAAGACAATAGTTTCTCTGTCAGCAACTGCTATAGTTAACTAATGAAGCAATCAATGGGATGATAACTGGCGTTGGACGCCGATTACGTAGACTAACGCACCTGTCAGGGAAGCACGGTTTGGGTGGGTGCCTAACACAAAACAAATTGCAGAAAAGAGGATTCCTATGGTGCAATAGATGATATTTATGTGAGAATGACCAAGAAACAGTAGATCACCTCCTCCTACTCTTTAAACTAACTAGACAATGCTAGGATTTGTTCCTAAATATATGTGGAATCTATTGGGTAATGCCACTGAAGGTAAGAGATTTGATGGAATGCTGGCAACATCAGAGAACTCCTAGAGCATTGAAGCAGATCTGGAGGACCATCCCTCTATGTAATATTATTTTTGAGAATAACCATCCCTCTATGTATATTCAGCAACATTTGGCTAGAGAGGAACAAGACATGTTTTGAAAGTCAGAACAGTCATATCTCCAGAATCAAGAATCAAAATGCCTCCAAAATTTATATTTCTGGAGTAAAAGTTGTACGGCGGATTGTCTTTGGCCAATATATAGGTTTTCTAGAACTTACTTGGATTGTCTTTAGCCAATATATAGGTTTTCTAGAACTTACTTTGACAATTGATCTTGAAAAACTACAACTCAAAACTTAATGCTTGTTCATAACATTAAGGAGATGAGTGTATATGTTGGAAAAATGGACAAAATGAAGACACTAATACATGGGAAGAAACAGATAGCTGTGATCCTACTCCATTGTGCTACCCCCGACCACCACTCAGTAGTATCATATATCTGCTAAAATATCCTACAATTAATTAACTTAATCAAACTTCTAAACAAAAAGGACAATAAGTTGATAATTTTTTTAAAACATATCAAATGTTGGGAAGTCCGTAATAATTCATAATTTGCCAGAGCAAATATTGTTTCATTGCAACTAGCCAAAGCACCAATATGTCACCAGCACGCATTTTCATATATCTGGATAGACAAAGAATTACTGATTCTCTAGCAATGAAAACTTGGAGGGATATGTGGCATGTCATGTAGGGACTGGATTCAATTATCATAGAAAATATGCCTACCGTTAGTGATTCTCTTGCAATGAGAATTTGGAGGAGAAGTCACCTTCGAACTGTATTCAATTTCCGTAGCGAACATTTCTCTAGAAACTTATACCTGATTAAGCATTTTCTCCTCACCTCTAAACAAAACGAAAGATAGAGAACAGAAAGTAATCCGGATAATAGAGGAAACCAAAGGAACAGGGAACGCACATGAAGCTAAATAAAAATTTCTGACACAAAATTTTTGAAGATATCTGCCTGGATTCTTCTATACAAACAAAGAGTCATGGAAACTCACTTCCTCATAGGAATAACTTTCAAATTTCAGCAGCATTAGCTCATTCCACAGAGATCAATTCGGATGCTAGTTCTTGGGACTGGATAGCCTTTTTTGTCTCTTCTCTCAGAAATCTTTTACTCTGTGCCACCCTTATAGCTCTCCCCATAAATTCCTATGGATGAAGATATACTCAAATCAGATTTTTGACATTAACCAGATCCAGTGGTTCAAGTCCACAAAAAAAGAGTAAATAAACTACAGGAACCGAAATGAACATTCAACAAATGGAAACTGAAATTCATCAGAACAAGCAGCCAAACTCAATATTACCTTTCCATCAAAGGAGGATAATGCTGCATCTGCTTCCTCCTTGGAGTTAAGTGAAACAAATCCATATCCTGCAGATCGTCTGGGGTTATCATTGAATATGACTTCAGCAGAAACAACATTTGCCCCATTAGCCTTAAAGAATTCCAGCAGGTCGTTAGACCTTGCTTCGAAGTGCAAATTAGCCACAAAGAGATTGTGTATAGGCAGCGGCTTGGATGGCGGTGGAGAAGAAGGTTTCTCAGTCTTTGGCTTAGCCCATACTAGTCTCAAAGGTCTACCCTCAAGTTCCTGTCAAGTGTTAACAACCAATAATGTAACCCAAACTCATCTCAAAAAAGTCAAATAGTGACAGAATTTTTCAGGAAGAGTTAACATTCGAAATCCTTACATACGCTTCAAGATTTTCAAGAACTGCCTTAGCTTCCTCATGTGAGCCCATTGTGACAAAGACTAGACCCCTGCTTCTTGTCTTGTTATACATTGCAACCTTGAGAACAAACAACAGACAACAAACCCATCTCAGAAAAACTTAAAGTATAATCAAACCTTAAAGAAACATAATGAGTTCAGGCAAGTTTGGTATGGAAAAAAATATTTTTCACCTGAAACCACTTTTCAGTATTTGGTTATAAGATAATCACCTTGAAAACAATTCTTCATCAAAAGGAAAAATGACTTCATTCACTTATGGTTAGAAGTCATTTTCCTCTCCAAAAATCACAATCCTTAATTCATAACACCAAATTCAACCAACATGAAGACAATGCTTCCAACCTTTAATACTAAAAATCATCATCATACCTTATACTGCATCTAGTAGCATTATCATGTCACCTACTTTCTACTCAACCAAGTATTATCTATCATATGTCACCTACTTACCAGTATTTGATTACAAACAAAATTTATCCATCAAAAAGTAGACTTCTTTCACCTATGGAAGTAAGTCAGTTTCCTTTCCGAAATTCTTAATCCATAACACTAACTTCAACCAACTTTTCAATTTCCAATACTACTAAAAAATCATAGCTAACCTCTCTCCCCCATAAAGGCAGGGTTAAAGTATGTGTACATTCTATCCGAGACCACACTTGGCGGAACTATACTGAATATGTTGTTGTTGTACTACAAACTTTATACTCATACCTTATCATGCACCCTTGTAACTGTTTTCTCAAATATAATTCTACATACAAAAAGCAGAAATTTTAAAAAGGTGCAAACCTCAATATCCTCCACAGTTCCATATTTCTCAAATAGAGGGCGAAGGTCATTTGCTGTATACGTCCAAGGAGCATTCTGAGCAAGCACTCTTCTTTTCGAACTTTCATCTTCTAATTGTTCTTCTAGGTCTTGTGCAGTTTCTGGAGTTTGGGCTGACAAAGTGCAATTGGAGATGTAAAGGTAGGATCTTTGGGGTTTGATGGGGATTAATGGGGAAAAAGAAGGAGTTCGCAAAGAAATGGAGGAAGGGGATAGAAAAATGGGAGTTGTAGAATGGTGGTGAAGGGGAAACAAAGTGGATGATGAAGAAGGAAATAGGGATGGAGAACATAGTAGACGAAGTAACGCCATTGATCAAGCGGAAGAGTTCTGTAAAAATGGCTATTTCAACGTAGCTACAGTTGGGGATAACTTACGACTGGATAAGGGTCATAAACTGGAATTTTCACGGTTATATAAACCGCTTCCTCCCTCCCAAAAAAAATAAAATTGATTTTTCGAGAATCAAAATTTTTTATTTAATATTATAAAATATTTAATAATATCAAACTTCATGTCTTCATCTGTTTTTTTGAACTTCACTTGGCATTATGAGGTTGCAAGTTTGAAATTAGCCATAACAGCATTTAAACTAGTGCATCCAAATAGTTTTTGTGTCTTTGGATATTGTTTTTTGTGTGAGTTTTAAAATTTTAATTTGAAAATATTAAATTAATTTAGTCTAATTTATATTTAAATATATAATTAATCAAATTAACTCCTAAATACTAGATGGAAAAAGAGTGTTTTTTTAAAATTCTATCTAGATTTTCATATAGTCAGATTGTCTATTTAAATTTGTTGTTACCATGTCGAACCATTCTTTTTCTAAGATTTAAAAAGAAGCCTGCAAATAATATAATCCAACACTAACAAAAAAACTATGCGACAATTCCAAACAAGAGTCTTCCACACACTAACAAAAAACTATACCACTCATGTTGCAGTGTGGCTATCCATCATATGACGAGCAATCCAACAAGAGGAACTTGCTCAGATGATAAAGTATCCCTCGCTTTCAACCCTAAGGTTGTGAGTTCAATCAGCAAGGAAGCAAAAAGGTGGGAGCTCCTAAGGAGAGGTAAAAAGAAAAGATCTCCGTTAAGAACAGAAACAACCAACCACCATCAAATCCAAGCAAATCATAAATTTGGAATTCAAAATTGGAACTAAATTGTTGTTGAAAAATTCGAAGCTGGCAAAAAACCATTTTCACAGTTCCATACATTTAACAATTCGACAAGCAGGCTCCACAGTAGTCAGTCCCATGGCAAATGATCAGTAGAATTTTGGATACTGAAAGATCAATGGCAAACCATGTCTATTGACTTTTTACACAAGAACACATGCAGCTGTCACTAGATTCATCCATATTAAACATCAAGCAGTAACCTCCCTACTTTGAAATATAACACAACCAAAATATATCCATAATGTACTAGGACTAAATTGGTAGCAGACTAATAATAATTTCCTTACAACAACGAAAAACAACCAATTCTTCAAGGCTATAGGGAAGATGAGAATGTAGTATGTTACTTTTTACAGTTACCGAGAATTGTAACAACACTTCTAAATGCAAGAATAGCCTAAAATGATCAAAAGAAACTGCAACTGGTCAGGGGGGAGGGAGCTTCTCCTGCTACTTCTTGCATAATCTATATTCAGGTGAGTTTTCTCGTAAAGGTGATAAAGGCTGCCTCAAAGAATCAACCTCACTGAAATCAAGTTTTCCCTCCACTGGACTGCTTATCTTGGGGCTTGATTTCCTTTTGTTGCCCTGCGAGCACTGGTTAAAGGTTAAACGAAACTTATGAGCAACATAGAGAGGAAACAAAAGACCAGGCTAAAAGAAACTCGTATAAGCTCACCTTGCCAGAAGAAGGTTTTCCACCAGAACCAGGTGTGTGTTTCTCTTTCTGGTACAGCCTTATCAGCCTTTTATTCGCCTCATCCAAAACATTGTTTTGTTCAAACAATACGTTCACCTAAAATCAGAAAATTGTCCCATTTTTCTTAGTTTACTAGGCAGGCAGGAGATCAAACACTTTCTTTCTCTTTAAATCTACTCACCTCATCTTCAGCTTTATGGAGGTTTATCCTCAAATGTTCCTTGTCTTTCTGCAGAGTATTGACCTCAGCAACCATAGCAATAACCTTTTGTGTTGATGGCCTCAATCTATCAAAGCAAAAGGCGCTCAGCTAAAAATTAAAACAAAACACAAAGTTGTAGACATTTGGAGAAACAGAAGTTGAACTCACCGCTTCCACTTCGTCAACAACCTTTGACAAACTTCTATACCACTATTTGCCTCCAGAAATGCATGTGCTGTCGATGCAGCAGCATCTCTACCAATCACAGTTTCCAGCAAATTGTCGAGCAGATTCTGTTCCACTGAAGCATCATTTGTGGCTGTGTCATCCTTCAAGAATAAGTAAAGTAATCTAATAATTAGCCTCCAGAAGAAAGATTCTATTTCTAGCAATCTAGAGATGTATCAAAAGGATCTATAACTAACTAATTGACAGACTACATTCACCATGTTATTTTCCAAGCAATAACAGCCAATTAGTTAGGTTTCCAAGTAATCAGAGGACTAATTACATATCAATCTAGAGATGTATCAAAAGGATCTATAACTAACTAATTGACAGACTACATTGACCATGTTATTTTCCAAGCAGCCAATTAGTTAGGTTTCCAAGTAATCAGAGGACTAATTACATATCCTCAGAAGAAGGTAATTATCTGAATGGCCCGTTACACATGAAAAAGCACAACTGAATCCTGGGAAAGAGAAAGGAAGCTATTCACAGAGCAATCACCAGTTTTTTTACTGATATCAAGGAAATATAAAATTAGACCAATAAGCTCTCCCATTCTCATAACCACAGAAGTCTGGACAGGAGTTTCACTACCTTAATATTATGTTACATGGATACTGGTAAAGTATCCGACACTGGATCTAGGTGTCAGATTCATAAATCACATAAATCTAGGATCTAAAATATAGAAAGGCCATTGAGTCAAAATAAATAGAATTTTTTGTTAGTTAAAGTATCTCTTTTTTTTTATTGAAGTGTCTACAATATTATTTAGTTTGTTCTACATTAACACATATATAGTAGTACAAACAAAAACAAAAAGAAGAAGACCAATAAAGAGTAGTAGGAAGATGTAATAGAAAAGGGGCCTAAGCCCAATTCTATTACAGGAAATGGAGAACAAAAATTACTCCCTATCGGAACCTGGACAGAGACAACAACAGTTCCACTGGGCACTGGCATGCCAATGTTGTCATGTCAACGGTCAACAACGACATGGGAGAATTCACATAACATTGATCATATGTCTAAAATCCTAAAAGCGAGACATTGACACAACAGAAGGTTTGAGAGACCTTGGCCTAACAAATGCTAACATTGAAGAACTTCAACCACATCATAACTCATGGTTAAAGAATGATACGCTTAACAAAGTCAAACCCTTCATATTCTCCAGATACAACAGCTCTATGGCACTTGGGTCGAAAACTTTCTCACGTCAGAACCAATTCCAAAGATCCTAATGAAAAATTGGGAATAGTTTAAGAAATATAAAAATTCATTTGCTTACCAGACTCCCAGCATCATAAAGACATATGTGTATGCTAAAATGGAGATCTTATAGGGAAAAAAAAGTGACACTGGTAGGTTTTAGAGACCTTAGGCCTAAATATACACCGCTACGAGAGATATTCTTTTGACTTCATAACTAATACTTCAAGAATAAGGCAAATGGACATATTGGTGCCAAGAATGGCCTCAAACCAAACTGTAAGTCACCATCAAAGATACATAAATCACATCATAACTCATAGTTGAATAAGGCAATAAACAACGTACGCAGACCTAATTCTGAAAATCCAAAAGTGTAGACCTTATGCCTAAAACCCTAAAATTGGAGACAGTGGTACAACATAGGGCTTAAGAGACCTCTAGCTTAATGTACGCTACCATCAGAGTTATTTAACCACATCATAACCCATAGTTGAAATATTGGGGAGTCAACAAAGCAGTGAAGCCTCATGATATCTAGGTATAACAGCTATATGAAGCTTTCTGGGTCGGAAACCTCTTTCATGTCTGATTAGATATCAAAAACCCTAATGAAATAATGTGAATAATTATTGTAGCAAAAATTCATCTGTTATCATCTATTTCAAGTAAATGCATTCAGCTTACACTGAATCTCTTAAAAGTACTCTGGGATGCAAATTTAACTTTCCCACAACATATCTTGAAGAACCTTTTGGACGAAAAGTTGAGAGCATCCACTAATTGGCAAGGTTTATCAGAAAATGTGTGAGAAAACTAGCTTCTTGGAAGAAGCAAAATAATTGCTATAAGATGACAAGACTTACTAATTGTGTGCTTCATAACATACCTACATGCATAATGGTATTACATACGACAACAACATCATACACAGTGTAGTCCCACACTGTAGGGTCTGGGGAAGGTAGAGTGTACACATACCTTATCTCTACCTCAGATGTGAGGTAGAGAGGTGGTTTTTGATAGAACTCCGGCACAAGGCAAAAAGAGTATGGGAAAAGACATAATGAAAGTACAATAGATAGTAACAAAAATAATAGATAGTAACATAATAGTACTACAACAAAATAATACTACAAAGAAACTACACTAAATAATAACTAGTCACAGAAATCGAAGAACAAGAAACTACAAGAGTACGACTACTAGCAGCACTCCTACCTACTAGTATGGACACACTCCTACCTAGTAACCTTCTACCCTAATTCGTGTCCTCCATATCACACCACATCTACCTATCTAAGGTCATGTCCTAGGTAAGTTACAATTGTGTCATATCCTATCTAATCACCTCTCCCCATTACTTCATTGGTCTACCTCTCCCTCTCCTAAATCCATCCATAACCAACCTCTCACACCTCCGTACTGGTCATCCGTGTATCTCCTCATCACATGCTCGAACCATCTCAACCTTACTTCTCACGACTTGTCTTCCACCGAACACACCCCCAACTTGCCTTAGCTATCCTCATTTCTAATTCTATCTCTTCTAATATGGACCCACACACCCATCGCAACATCCTCATCATTTTCTGAATGTGAAAGTTCTCGACCGGCTAATACCCCGCACTATTCAACATAGTTGATCTAACTACTAGTCTATAGAATTTGCCTTTAAGTCTAGGTTATCACAAAATCTTCAGATGCAAGCCTTCATTTCATACTGGACATTGTAATGTAAGCTCCCCTATTGTTTCTTCACAACTTTTGTTCATACTTAGTTGGTTCCAAATTTTATGCAATAAATCATTTTGTAAATACTTTGAATTCAAACATAAAAAATATTTGGAGATCTAAGTTAGTACATTCAAAACAATATCATATTTTAAAATTATAAGAAAGCCGCCCATGTTGGCCTGATAAATGCTATAAACAACTCATCAATAACACCACATAACATTGAATAAGCATAAAGTTAAACATGGGAGGGAACCAAGAGAAAAAAGGGAATTACATACCACTTGGGTCTCATATTGACATTTGTAGAAATGCAATTCTTCAGATAACTTCCGAACCTCTTCCTCCAAGTCATGAACACGAATCTCAGCTTCCTTTGCTCTCTCATCTGCCTCATTTCCAAAATCCATTAATGCCTCACGGTCATGATCATACAAAGCACACTCTTTCTCCCACCTCTTACACTGAGCCAACAAATTCGAACACTCCACTGCCAATCTCTGATTTTCCTCCACAAACTTCTTCAGTGCCGAAGCATTCATACTTGACTCAGCCTAACAAGTAACAACATTAACAATTAAGAGAAGAAAAAAATCAAATAAAATCTTAATATAAGCACATGAATTTTTCTATACATACAAAGATAAATAAAAGAAAATCAATATTTATAACAAACAATTTATTTTTGTTAAAGTAAATCAAATAGGAGAGTATAAGGTAAAAACCCTAGTGCGCTCAATTGTTTCATCTTTCTCTTTCAATTTGGCTTGTAGAGAAAGATACTGATTCCGAAGACGAACAAGGGATTCTTCAGATGCTCGAAGCTTTAATTGAAGCGTTTGTGACGAAACAGGGAGACCAAGAGAGTACTCGATCGATTCACGAATGTAATCTTCGGTCTCTTGCGAAAGATCCATCTTGAAACTTCAAAAAAACCGTTAACTCCGATTAAATGTTTCCGGCGATGGGAATTGAAAATCGATCTTCCCGGCTACCGGAATTTGATCGGAGAGTTGTGCGAAGTGAGAGCGGTTGCGGTCTGAAATGAGGGGTTTTGGGGTCTGGGTTATATATATCGTTTTCTTTTTAGTGATTGCTTGGGATTTCGAATTGGGAAGTGGAAGATCTAGCCGTTACAACTTAAAGATTTGTCTGTGTATTTAAATGTTGGACTCAAGGGGAGAGTATATACAATGGTTATTTTAGGCCATTAGTTAAAATTTTGTTTCTATTTTTTAAAATGGCAAATATCATTTATGAAACTTAACAAAATATTTGACTATCATTTAATATTTATAAAATAAAATTAAAATTGCAAGCTACAAAATTAATAAATTGCAAAAACTGATTCATGGCCAAACTTTGACTTGTATGTGAAATTTTTATGATCAAACACTGATTTTCAAATAAAGCAAAACAAAATATATACTAAAAAAAGTGAATAAATTTCATGGGTTTTGGGCTTAGGCGTAGAGCGAAGTCCATTTGAATTTTCAGTTGAGAAAAAATCATAAAGTTTCTTCAACATCCTATTTTGATTGTGCCATTTAACTTGCTCCCGTCTTACATTTTATTTTGTACAAATGCCTAATTTAGATAACTTCATATAAAATTTTCTTGTTCTTCTGTTTCTGCATGCCAAGAATACACGTCTGAAACTATACTCAAGCTTTACATGAACTTCAATCACATACATTAAAAAAATAATTGAATGCAAAATGATTTGTTAGATTTATTGTTATTTTGACAAATTGATAATTATAATTTGTTCTTCATTATACATAGAACTTAACTTATGTTTCAAATTTGAGTTTATTTATAGTAAATTCAGGATGTTGAATTTAGATTGTTGAAATTCAAAGAACAATTATTTATTTATTTTTCAAAAATTTTCTTATAAATAATTAGGAACACAACTAAAAATTTAACTCATTTTTAAACGTACTTCAGTCATGCCATGAAAATTTCAAGTACACATGACTTAAATTTTAACCAATTTTTACATGCACCTCAGTAAAAATGTCTGAAGTTTGGTAAGTTAGATAAAATTTCAATAATTTTTTTTTTGAAATTTGGCCTTGCAAGTCTACAACTTTAGGAAAATAAGTTTGAACTTGGCCTTTGCAAGTCATACCAAACTTCAAACAGAAATGTCTAATGTTTGCCCTTCACAAGGCTATATTTCGAGTGTGAATATCTGAAGTTGTGCCTGAAGCGGTTAAACTTGCAAAAAAAATTCAACTTCAGGTAATTTTCTATATATACAAGATAATAAAAGAAAGTATATATATATTAGTAATATAAGGTTTTTCTTCAGTTACGTGAAGTATTAATTTTGTATATAAGAAATTGCAATTTAGCTGTCCAAATAAATTTGGATTGCATCGACTTCTTTAAGTACTTTGAATTAATCGGTCTTGTAATTTCAAATTTTTGTGAGCTTATACGTTAAGTTCTTATTTGCTTCTTTTTCTTCTTACCAAATAATAAACATCCAGATAAAATATTTATATCAAAATTGTCTTCATGATTTCTCATTTTCATCAAAATCATTCAAATAAAAATTCATTTAAATAATGAAAGTATTATAAAGGGTATACCTAGCAACAGAAGCAACACAATTTGGGAATTAACAAGTCCATATATAAAAACTTTGTACTAATAAAAAATTAAAAAGTAGTCATCATGAAAATTAATAAATTTCAAACATAGTAAAATCATGTTTCCTATCTAGTGTCACAACTCCTCCAAATATTAATAAATTTATTAATATTTGAAAATTAATAAATGACGAAATGATCTGATGGATCGTTGTACTGATATGCGTTTGTATTATGGATTCTTCAACTTTACCATTTGTAAACTAAACTCTTAAACTCAATAAAACTCAACATATTAAACCCCTCTAACCATTGATCAAGCTTATGTGTCAAGTTAGTTGTTGACATAGAACAAATGCGTGATTTCAAGTACAAAAACAGAGTGCCATCAAATTTTAGACCAAAAATAATTTTTTTTTTAAAAAAGAAAAATAGAATAAAAAAACCTAAAAAAAGATTGAAAATTAATTTTCACTTCTTTTCTCTTTTCTTCACCCCTTCCCATTTCTTTTTCTCTTTCTACCATCACCCTCACCATTCTTCCCCACTGACCCAAATCCCCATTCCTCTCTTTCTCCCTTTCCCCACGGCTCTCTAGTTTCTTCTTCTCTTTTTTTTTCACTTTCTTTTCTTCCCAAATTAGAAACGACATTGTGCTATAGTTTGTGAGGTGACAGATTTGATAGTTTTGGTAGTCAAAAAGTAATTGTTAAATGTCTTTGTGAAATCAGATGGAATGTGTTGTGTAAAATTGTATACAAATATTATGATATATTAAGGTATTTTAGTGATGATTTGTTGGCATCAATGTAGAAAAAAGGTTTATGATGTTTAAAGTGAGGGTCGAAGTGGTAAAAAAAATATGATTGAAAGTTATGAATGATGAAAATATAGAAAACAATGGTGATATTTATGATTTAGGGAAGTGATGATAATGGTGAAGATGGAAGGTTGTGATGGTGAGATCTAAGGTAAAAAATGAAGAGAGAGGTGGTCAAAGGAGAATGAGGGGAGGAATGGAGTGAAAAAGAAGAAAATATTTTATTTTTTAAAAATAAATAAAGTGATGTGTCATTTAAAATCAAACGTGGATGATGATGTGTCATTTAATATCTGACGTGGATAATCATGTGTTATTTTTGTTGAGCGTTTGAAGTAGGGCTGCGTATCGATCGGTTCGGTTCGGTTCGGTTTTGAAGTTTATCGGTTTGACTTATTGGTTATCGGTTTGTAGAGATGCTAAGCCGTTAAAGAACCATTAATATATTGGCTTATCGGTTATTGGTTTATTGTTTATTGATCGTCATCGGTTCGGTTATCGGTTTAACCGTTAAGATTTGACACAAAAAAAGTCATTAAAAATCACTTAGAAACAAGGTGACAAACCAAATGAACCATGCACATGAGTTCACAAATTACATCTTGCTAAAAAGCAAATACTTTTACATTGTAGAATATCCAAGAGTTTGAGACAGCCAGAAATAAAAGTAGGAAACTAAACTCTAAGTCAAGGACTTTATATATAAAATGATATAAATATAATTATTTAATTTACTATCGGGTTATCGGTTAACCCATTAAGAAAAAACCTCAAACCGTTAAGAACCGATAACCCGATAACAAAAAAAATCAAAACCGTTATCAAAACCTCTAAACTAATAACCCATATTTTCGGTTCGGATTATCGGTTTCGGTTCAATTTTGAATAGCCCTAGTTTGAAGTTCACACAAAGTCAAGGGGGTTTAAAATACCGAGTTTCATTGAGTTTATGGGTTCAATTGACAAAAGATTAAATAGAAGGGTTCAGAATACAAACTCATACAAGTACAAGGATCTATCAGACCATTTCACCTTAATAAATTTCAAATATTTCAATATGAATCATCCAGTGGCTTAATAGGGTATATTGACTGACTTAAGTATACATGATCTTATGTTTAATGGGTAATTTGAAAATTCAATCTCAGCGTTTGACAAGCTTTTTCAAAATACTTTTAATGTAATTTTCTCAAAAGTGTTTTTCAATAAAATTCTTTAGGGAAAAACCATATTTTTTTATTTAAAAAAATATTTTTGGCCTCATAAAAGCTTGATCAAACAAACTATAAATAGTAAAGACTTAGCACGTGGTGTAGCCCATAAAATTAGACTAGTAAGCCATGAAATAACCGAACTAATTGAGATTGAATCGAGAGAAATGATACCAAATAAGAACTATTATTGTTGCTAATTAGAATATAACCAGCAAAGTAGTTCAAAAAATAGCCACAATTTAAATATGTGGCAAAATGATTGAAAAATAGTCACAAAAATCTTCAATGTCAAGTTATTTGAAACTCCAAATATGGTTTGAGGTGTTGGTTAATTTTGAATAAATATTTTATCTTATCATTTATATAGCGAAATTATTATCTCATATAAAAAGTTTGATAAAATAATTCTAGATATTTCAACCTATGGAATACCCTTATTTATCTCTATCCTACCTAACAAAATAAACGCAAAATATAGCAAGCTACTCGTAAAGCAACGATAATTTTTAATATATTTATCGATTTGTCAATAAATAAATAATTCCCGCGTGAAACATAGAGTTGTTGAGAATAATAATTAATAAGTACACTTCTGAAAAGCATCTGCAGGTCCATGTGGATTCTATAAAGCAATATAAATAACATACTAAAATATTTATTGAATGCCAATATTTTACAAGTGGAATCAAATTTATCTAAAGAAAAATAAAACACAAATAATACACAGTGTATCATAAGTGGAAGAACAACAATACCCAATCCATTATTTCTTTTTTCCATCATTTGATGAATTTGGTACCTTCACTGTCAATTGATTACTGATAAATGCCTCCAACTTTTCATCCACTTCTTCAACCTATAATATATAATCATCAATCATTCCAAACAAGATTAATTTTTATGAATATTTATCAACAAAGCAATTAAAAGTGCACGTTTTAAATAATTAAAAATTAAGTATCATAAACATATACTACAAGGACTAAAATTTAAAATTATCGATAGTAGAGGGACCGAATAAATTAACCCACTCAAGATCTATTCTAGTATAATACTAACTGCAACTTATTTCGATTGATCATATGAATAAATGATATTGTGTTTATATTAATTATAAATATTTTTAGCTCAAATTACTTTTTAGAAATTGCATTTTTTTTTAAGAATTAGTATGTAGGTGAAAATAAAAATTGAGGGGGAAAAGTCAAAATTAACCTTGTCCATGAGATCTTGGACTAATTGAGCGTCCTTTTCAGTTTCTTCAGCCAATTGTTCAATGGATTCCACTATGCCTCTAAGTTTTCCACCTTCCGGCAGCTTCGCAGCAAATTCCTCCGCCGCCTTGTCCACTTCGTCCGCCACTTTTTCCACCGCTTCCGCCACCTTCTCCACCGTCTCCGCCGCAAGTGAAACTTGCTCTAATAAACGTTGATCCAAAAACAAAAAATTAAAAATGAGAATTTATTTTCTTTTAAAATGTAGTAAAAAATAAAGCAGAAGATATATGGTACTCCCTAGTCCCTCCGTCCCATAAAAAAAAAAGACTTTTGAAACTTATATTCTAAAATAATCCGAGAGTATATACTTACTTGTTACTGTTAATAATCTTGCTGTTATCAAAGGTACTGTAACACCTAAACCCACAGCCCAGCTAACCCTGCCAATAAAATTTTAATTTTTATGTCAAATTAAGTAAAAATAATCAAAATTTACGTGCATTAATTAACTTGTTTTTAAAAAAAATTCCTAACCAAGAATTTTCACCAGTTGGCAAAAAGGGAATAACACCTGAAAGCAGATCTCCTGTTTCAGCAGTTGCATGGACAACTACATCCCTACATCACCACAATTTTTTTGTGATCACTTTGACTGAACACGTAATTTAAGAAAGAAAAAGAACTTATGAAACATATCATTCTTTTATTGAGACAGAATAAAAAGGAAAGTGATTCATACAAATATCGTAAGATTAATTACCTTGGGTTTTTGTTAGTTTTTCGTAGAACACCAGATCTGTGAGAGGTGGTTGTGAGAACACGATCACCGCCATTGTTGATTTTAGAAATGGCTAAAGGATTGAAGATCTGAGTTAGAGATCTGCTGCTGCTGCATGGATTGACTAGATTTGTTGACATGTAACAAGCTACTGGGATCATAATTAGTGACATAGTTGTTCTAAGAATTATTTAATTTCTTGAGTTTTTTTTTGGGAAGAACTCTTTTCTTTATAGATCTAAGGAAGAAAGAAAGAAAAAAATGTAGTAGTAGCAAAATGAGAAGTAGTCAACTGTGAAGGTAGATGGAAATGTACATTTATTAGCTAGGCGCATTGAAGTAATAGAATTTGGGGTACATATTTGTAATTGCTCAGATATCTTTTTAATATACTCTCTAAATTAATTTATTTATCTCTGGAATATAAATAAAAAGATCCTTTATTTATATAATATAGTCAATTCATGGGGAACGAATGGGTTTGAATAAAGAATAGTACTTACATTAAATCATGACCAGTAGCTCCTATACCTAACACGCCAACTTGCTTTTCACACGAACATAAGTTAAAGGATAAAACGAAAAAAATCAGCTTAAGTCATCCAAATCAGCTTAAGTCATCCGCGGCCTCTTAAAGTTGTTCGCATAATTCATTTAGACACCTCAATTAGGGCTAGTACCTATTGAACACCTCTACCAGCTAAGGTTTGAACAGTTTAAGCATTTTTTGCCTACATGGCAAAACGTTTGTGAGTCACGCAAAAGGGGCGCGTGACTCCTTTTTTTCTCCCATGTGATCGATGCATTTAACTCCCTCAACATTAAAATTTTAACATTAACTCACCCTCCATTGTTAGAACCCTAAATTCCCAATTCTCTCTTCTTTCTCTAAATTCCCAATTCTCTCTTCTTTCTCTAAATCCCCAACGTTTCTCTTGTTTCTCTCTTCTAAATCAATTGTCTTTTATGAAATGTCGCAAAATTCAGTGAATATCGAGGAAGCCGATATATGTAAATGTGGTGATTATTGTCGTCTGAAAACTTCGAGGACTCCATTGAACCCAGGTCGTCGATTTTTTGGATGCAAAGCATCAAAGGTTTGTAACTATTCGAACAAAAACTGTTGTTATTGAATTATTTGAAAAATCAAAATCTTATATATTTATTACTGTTATGTGGTTTGTAGGAAAATGGTGGATGTGGCTATTTTAGATGGATTGATCCGTCACCTGAAAATGCTAATGAATCATCTAGATTTGTGTCGTCCTTAATGAATAGATTCATAGATGGTGAAAATCCGATTGATCGACTAAAGAGAAAAGTGAAAGTGCTTGAAGAAGAAAGGGATTCTTTGAAATTTCAATTGAATGAAAATGAAGAAAAGATGATGGTATTGAACAAGAAGCTCAAGGAAGTTAAACTCCAAAGGCATTGGGAAAATGTCAAATTTAACCGACTTGTGATTGTTTTTCTTTGTCTGTTAACTATATAATGGTTCTTTAATATGTTGTAGTTTATAGTAGTTCAAGATTGTTGTACTTTAGTTTTGCAGTAGTTAGGAGGCTAATCTAGACCAATTAGTTTAGTACTTAATTGGTAAGTTTTGTAATAGTTAGGCCTATGTTAAGTTCATATTTTGTATCAAATTGGAAGGTTGAATGTGAATTGATCAGTCTCTTTTGTATCACAAGTTGGTAGCAGTTGTATTTGTGCTACAAAAACTTATAGGAATATCATTGTCAATAGCTAGTCATGGCATTGTAACTTGCCCTGTGTTCCGAAAAAACAGAGCAATTTTCCAGACCAATTAGTTCTGGGTCGAGTAGTCTTATTGAGAAAAATCAGAACATGTCTCTTAATAAAGGACACATTGAGCTAATAACACAAAGGTATGGTTGAAAAATACATAATAATAGTTGTTGTTCAAAAATACATTACACTTCTTGCTTATATTTAAGGACCTTTTAAGGCCATTGAGACAACCTAGAGACAACTGATAACCATAATCTTGCTAACACAAAGGCATAGTTCAAAAATACATTACATTGAGTGTTTAAAATAAACAAAAGAGTAAATTGTTGAAGACCATTTTAACATAGGCCAAAATCATAACAGCTTTCCAAATTAACTACTTCTTGGAGGTTCCACCTTTGTTTTTCTTGTTTGCTTTCATTTGTTGCAATTGTGAAGTGATGACTGCATCTTTTCCCTTCCATTTTAGGCCACGGGGTTTAAAGCCAATATCTATATTCGTTGGTGAAGCACTCTTCAATTTTGTTGGCCCATGTAGAATCTTCTCACTTGATGTACCATGCTGTAATAGAAGAAAGAAAGTGTAAGATAAGGTAAGATCAGAAAATGGTTATCAGAATATACACCAAAACAAAGTAAACACATTAAGTGAATATATATTAAATACTTGGGCACCAGTTGTAGGATCAGAGTAAACACCAAAACCGGTTGTAGGCCTTCTGTTTCCTCCAGTAGCAGCAGCAAATGAGGCAGTTCACTAGAAGAATTATCTCTTTCAGTAACAAATGGGGTCCCTCTTGCATTAGCTGTTTTTCTCCCTAATCCTCTTCCAATCCCAACTTGCACCCTTTTTTGAGGAGGTCTTGGCACAGCTGTAGTGTCACCACAAATAGAGCTTGGTTGATTTGATTGTGTAGTTGCATATGTGGTTCTGGAAGTAGAGTGTGATGGACCTCCCATTCTAGACTATATAGAAGAAATAAGGATATATGAATAACTTGAAGAACAAACATTAAATGCAAATGAATATGTAAATCTAATCTTACTCATGTTTGAGTAGCTCTTGGCACAGCAGTGGTGTCACCACAAACAGAACTTTGTTGACTTGATCGTGTTCTAGCCTATTGAATAGAAATAAGGAGATATGAATAACTTGTACAATAAAAATTAAATGTAAATGAATCTGCAAATCTAATCTTACTCATGTTTGAGAATAGGTTTGTTGACTTGAATTTATCTGACTATCAGGTTGATAAGTGCTCCCCCTTCCATACTATGTCACCACAGAATAAAATATAGGATAATTATAAGATGTATAAACTTTAAGCAATTTACAAATGTGAATATGAATTATTACTTACTCTTGCACACATAGCTCTGTTATGACCAGTTTTCTTGCATATGGAACATGTCATTTTTACTCCCTTTTTTGAAAGTTTACCAAATTTATTTGGCTCATCCTTACTCTTTCTTCTGTTCTTGCTAGGTCTGCCTGGCATTTTTCTTGATTTTGGAGGCTCTATTGATGGATTTGTAGTGTCAGGCCACATCCTCATATTGGGAATAGGTTGGATGAAATGGTTATAAGCCTTGAGAAATGTTTCTTTCTTATACCAGTGCTCTACATGTTGATCAGGATCTTGATTCAAGTAATAATAAGCACAAATAGCATGAGGGCAAGGAATACCTCTCAACATCCACAACCTACAGTCACAATGCTTCTTGTCCAAGTGAGCAAATGAATATCCCCCCTCACTAATTTCAAAATCATTCACCCCATTCCATTGAACTTTACACTTATTAGAATGCTCTTTTTTTTCTACTATTGTCCTTGCCATAGGTGCAATATCCGTTATCTATGTTTCAGCAAATTTGATCATGTATATATGTTTGTTCATCATTTTATGCCTAATATCCTCCAACATAGTAATAATTGATTTATGTCTAGCAGCTAAGATCCAGGAATTGAAAGTCTCACACATGTTATTTTCTACAACATCACACTTGTAATCAATACCTTTTGCATATCTGACATTACAATCAAACCTTCACCAGTTCCCAAATTTAGATCAACAATTAAATGCCTTATGAACCAACTCCAACTATGTTTTGTCTCTGTATCAACAACTGCCCAGGCAATGGGATGCATTTGATCTTTCCCATTCTTTCCAACAGCAACTAATAGCTCACCCTTACAAGCTCCTTTGAGAAAACAACCATCAAATCCAATTATATTCCTACACCCCTCTAACCATCCTTGCTTAAATGCATGAAAGCACACATAAAAATAAACAAAAAGATTCTTTCCTGGTTCAGTTTCCTTATCAATTTTTACCCAACAACAGCTTCCAGGATTGGTTTGTTTGATCATATCTGCATAGTCACATAATCTGGCAAATTCCAAATTCCAATCACCCATGTTTTCCTTCATAACCCTTTGCTTAGCCCTGTAACAGACAGTCTTACCAACATAAAGACCCAAGTTATTTCTTACCAAATCTTGAATTTCCCAAATCCTTATGTATGGTTGAGATACAATACTGTCCTTAAACTTTCTAGCAATTAACTTTGAATTACACAACTTGTTCTTGTTTAATGGAATACACTTGTGAACAGGATGATAGTTCTTCACAATGAAATCACTTGAGTCCTTGTCAGTAGAAGCATATAACAACCATTTACAGTTATGATTTTTGCACTTTACCCTCACTCTATGTCTTTCATTAGGTCTTAACTTTATTTGCCTCCTGTACTCTACAGCATAATCTGACACTGTCTTCCTGAACTGATTTGCACTCTCAAAGACCATTCCAAGTTCAAATATTGACACTTCACAATCTTCATCATATTTGACTTTTTTGCTTCTCCTTCTAGCAGGCACATCTACTCCCCTAACAGCATCCACATCAAGTTGTTCATCACTATCATCACTCCAACAGTCAGAGCTATCAAGATATTCCTCATCTCCACCCAATTTTCCTGCATATTTGTTAGTTTTATCTTTTCCAATATCATCAAAGCCTCTATATACACCACCAGCTTCTCCAACTGGTATTTCTTCATATTCAGTAACCTTTTTCCTCTGTTTTTTAGTTCTTCTTTCTTGTCTAAAAGCTCTCAACTCCTCATCAATATCTGAGCCATCTTCTGAAGGTATATCCCCTAGATCTGAATCACTACTCAAGAAATCAAATTCACCTTCTGAAGGTATATCCCCTAGGTTAACATCCATACCCTCTCCACCTAGGTTAACATCCACACCTTCACCACCTTGGTTAACAGCCTCACCCTCTCCACCTAGGTTAACATCCACACTCTCACCACCTAGGTTAACAGCATTACCCTCTTCACCAAGGTTAACATCCACACTCTCTCCATCTAGGTTAACAGCCTTGCCAACATCAATACTACCATTAGTTAGATAGCCAGTGGGTCCTTCAGTGTCAAGTAAGGGGTCATCCAATACATGACAGACAAATATTTCAAAAGTATCCTCATGTTTTAAGTCTTTAATTAGGTGTAGGAGATGTTGGTCAGATGTAATTAGGACAAATTGTTTATTCAATAAATCCTTGACATAAAAGCCTCTAACAGTTTTATACCCCAATTCTTTAGTATAATACAGTAGTTCCAAAATGGAAAAGTGGTCCTTATCTATATACCTGAGTGCTGGCATACAGTTTCCAACATAAGTAGGGACAGACATCTCGGATAAGATTCCACCATGGTAAATGTTTGTAAATATAACCTCCTCCATGGTCAATTGTTAGGTAGCCCTACAAAATATCAAATAAACCCTAGATTAAGATAACAGAATATACTCATATAGCCCATACAACAACTAAAAATCAAAGCTTAAAAGCATATTTACTGGGGAATAGTAAGAAAGGGACAGAATATTTGCAAAAATCACTAACCCTAGATTTTTACAAAACCCTAGCCTTTTGAATTCATTTTTAAAAATGATTACACAAAAGCATGTAAAAAACATTAACAATCCTAACTTACACAGAGAAATCTTCAAGATCATAACACGAGCGACGATTTCAACTTCGATTTGGAACAAATCGCGAAGAGAGACGAAGAGAGAGAACTTTCTGTCAAAGTTAACGATTTTGCCCATTTAACCCATCAACAAATACACTGGTTGTTGTTAAATGGCCAACTGATACACGTCGGATTCATGTGGCGCGCTTATTAACACGCGCCACATTATTAATGAAAAGTGACCAAAAAAATGCTTAAACGGTTCAAATCTTGACAAAAAAATGCTTAAACGTGTTTATCCTGTTGTTAGTCCTTTCTTTACCTACCAACTTTTTGTAAAAGCTACTCTGGAAAAATAATTGTTGCACAAATATAGCAATATAATAAAGAGGTTTTACTTTAGTTTTTGTACATTATTTCTAATTAAAAAACTATCATTGTCTCCTTTAATTTGTTTTCAAACAAAAATGGTCAATCATGTAATCTTCCACTAGCAACTTTTCTTCTTCAACACGTGAATCACATGGTATATATACCAAGCAAAATATCTTAACAATTGGTGAAGCTCTTTTAAAAATAATTTTTTTGGGTGGAATTTTGGAATATGTATTGATTGATAGAATGAGATGTTTATCTAACTCCAAAATTAGCAAATGCTCAAGCAACGTAGTACTACTTCCGTCCACTTTTAATTGTCATAGTTTTCTTTCTTAGAGTCAAACAATTAAAATTTTGATTAATATTTTATGATGTATTTTTCATCATATTGATATGCAAAAAGATTACAATTTATAGTACTTTTTGTATAGTTTTTGAATATCTAATTTTTTTGTTTAAAATATTGAATTAATGTAATCTAATTTAACTTTGAAAATTAGTCAAATTGACTTTTGAAAAGTTCAACATGACAATTAAAAGTGGACAGAGAGAGTAATTAATTAGAGGAGATTGGTTGATATCTACAATTCAAATCTTGTCATTAATATTTGGCAAGCAAGTTATAATACATGTATAACTAAACCCTGCATAACTAATACATGTATAACTAAATCCTGCATAACTAATACATGTAGAACTAATACCTACATAACTAATACTCACATTACTAATACATGTATAACTTTATCCAGCTACCAGACAACCCCTAATTGCACATGATAGTGTCTCCCACTTTATTTCTCGTCAACGAAATGATTCCAACCCAAATAGAGGTATGAGAAAATTAGGCTAAGTGATCATCGATCTTAGTTCTTATCCAAGATAACTCAATTATTACTTTATTATTAGATATACCTATATAGTCTTTTTTTCTCTGGTATTTCGAACAAGAGAGATTAGGAGGGTGGTTACACTTTGTTTAGTCATTTTCTTCCATTAATTATCAAGTTCTTAAAGAGTGATTGAGTCCGACTCAAGCGAGTGAGTGAAAGGTGTGGCAAGAGAGCGAGTTCAAATCGCGAACGATCAGCAAGTGGAGGACCGATCCTTTTGCGCCAATACTGTTGCGAGACTGGTACTTGGCGACTCACGACCAACATATAGACTAAGGTTGCCCATCACCCCCTCGCTCTTTTTTGAAGGCCAAAGCTGCTTTCTTTCTTCAGATAGTGAAGTCACTCCGATTTGTGTATAACTTGACGCTCTAAAGTCTGTATCTTGCCCCTAGTTTGTGTGAAATAAGTTGATTTGAAATGTTTTAGAGAAGATTTGAGTTAATGTCCATTGAAATTTGACATTAAAAAGCTTCAAAATTCTACCTGTTTGCAAACGTATCTTGATCGTTTTGAGTGAATAATATATCAAAAGAATCGAAATATTGAGAGGAGCTCATATCTAAAATTTGAGAATGTTCAGAGGAGATTTGAGATGGTCGAGATCGAAAATAAATATCAACTTGTTGAAGAATATGAAATTGTATCTATACATTACAATGTATAACAATTGTATAACGGTGTATATAAATATATATACATCTCTTGTATATAGTTATACATTTTATATACATTATTATATACTATTTATATAATATAATTACATTATATATACACGACTATTTAGCTGATTTTCTTTTATGTTGTATATTTGTGCAAGATACCCTAAAAGGTATCTCAAGGCCCATCCAATGGAGGAAATTGTTTGTTTATAAAAGGGATCGGGTTTTATCTAGAAATACAAAATTAAGAGTAAAATTACTCGATTTAGAAGAATAATTGATTTTCCTTACCTCCGAGAGGAGGGGTATGGTCTGCATACACTCTATCTTTTTTATACCTTATTTGTGATTTTCATTGGGTATATTATTGTTGTTATAGAAGAATAACTGATTTTTCAAAAAGTAATAAGAATTCTTTTTACAAAATCTATGCAGTTTGATAAAACATATATACAATTAGATAAAATATATATAATTGGCATACAAAAAACATACAATGTGTAGTTGCAAATCTACTGACAACTAAGACGACTATGAGTTTGATGACAAGTTCAGAATTCATAAACTCTAAATTCTGACTCCTCTGTTAATCGAATATTCATAAGCAAAGGAATCAGACACATTTCAACCAATTAAACATTAAATATGATTAGATCAAATATTACAAGAATTAAAACTACTAGTATTTTTGAATAATCAAATGACTAAAAGTGTTATAAACCTATATAGTGGACCTATATTTTAATATAAGGTGTTATAAACTTTTATTGACTTCCTCTTTACCGGATTCAACCAACGTCTTCGCTGAGATCTCTTCCGCTTTAAGCCCCACCTCTTGTACCTGCATTTAGACAAAATTATTTGCGTATATTAGTTTATTTCCAAAAGATCAATGACATATTAATCTCAAATTTTATCAAATTACGCTATATAAATTGAAACCTTCTCTTGCGCACGAAATTAATTGATACGTGATTTTATTAAAGTAGGTAGGATTAGAAAAGGGAATTTTGAAAAAAGTAAACATATTTTCTTGGTTATTTTCTTATATCTTGCTGGACAAGGAGAAAGAAAGTGCAAGTCTAATACGGTAAGGAACTAGGAAAATAGGATTATAGCATAATAGTCTAATATTGAATTAGTCAAATTTGATGAACATTTTGTATTTGTTTATATCAAAGAAGATAAAGGTTAACAAAATTATAAATTTTATATTAAAGCAATATTATATTATAGTTGTCTAACTTTGACTCTTAATCCTGGAGCTGGATAGAAAAGAGCTTAAGAAGAAATTTAAAAATAATATCAGTCCCATGGATGATTATCTTTTGGTTTTTAAAGGTCAACAAACATTAATTTTAAATCGTGACTTTGACCAAATACAAATTGCTATTGATCCCCCATTTCAAAGTTGCACTCTAGAAGTAATGTGGAATTAATTAATAATCAAGTGTGCTAATAGCTAGGAAGTTGTTTAATTATCAAAGATTATCATTAAGAGGATAATTAATTAATCATACCTTATCTTTCAAATCTTCAGCTGCATGAGCAACCTTGGCTGTTTTGTCTGAGAGGTCTTTGAATTGTTCTTTTGGCAAATCAACAGCTTCTTCCACCAACAACTCCACGTCCTCCCCTTGCATCTATAAATAATATATATACAAATATAGTTTTATTATTTTGCATCACTAGTAAAGAAACTTATCAAATAAATTTAACGGATTTAAGTTTTATGCACTGATCGTTGAAATATTTTAGCATTGCAATTTAACTTATATAGAAGTTTTCAATCTTTATCACTTTATTTTTCCGGTTATTATATCAGACTTTATATGAAGAGTTACTTATTGTTATAGGTTACTTTATATATATATAAAGTAATTTACTATCCTTCCAATGGACGAAATTGACTTTATGTTGATAGAGGATTAATTTATTGACGTAGATATGGTTAATTAGAAAAGGAAATTTTAACAAGAAAGCAAATTTTCTTGGTTACGTTATTTGACTATTTCCTTTGGACAATTCAAGGAGAAAACAAATTAGTAAAATAATCTTATGTTGAAGTCATAGTCAATGAACAATAGAAGAGTATTAAATTTGTTTACATCGAATATTAGGCTAATCAAATTATGAACTTTATATCAAAGCAATTGTTTGGTCAGACTGTGATAGTTGTATAATTAAGTTTGACTCTTGGCTGGAAGAGAGATTAGAGGATGCATGATTATCCATATATCAAATATATTACTGAGTTTATTAACTAGGATAATAGTATTTTTGATCCTTGCATTATTGGCAAAATCTAATTTTACCCTTTATAATATATGACTCGACGTATTCAATATTGAATTAATTAAAATTTGTATTTTTGTCTCTTCAGGTAGAAAATATGTTATATTTGACTACTCATAAAACTACATTATTGTCAAGCATCAAATATGAAGTAATAATACAAATTTAATATAACACGTGAGTAATTAAGTGGTGATATAGTTAATAATATAGAAAAATTTATGAATATTCACAAGCATATGATAACTAAAACTGCACAATTTAATTAATTGAAGATTTAATGTGTTAAGTCAAATATTATAAAGACTAAATCAGAATTCATCAATAATTGTTATGGACTAAAGATAATATTAATCCTACTTAGTGTTTTCACGTAAATTTCCAAAGTTACGCGGAGTATAAGTCAATTTATTGGTAGATGACTAGATCTAAAGAATTAAATTTTAATTAGAACAAGAATTCAAACCTAGCTACAACCCAAAAGTAAAACATTAGATTAGAATAATTAATAAAGTTATAAGTGCTTGCAAGTTAGGTAGCTAGGCAGGTATTTAATTAATTAAATTAAACTATTAAGAAAGTGGATTAGTTAGAAAAACCTGATCAATGAAATCTCCAGCAGCATGAGCAACCTCAGCTGTATCTTCTGAGAAATTTTCGACAGCTTTAAGAACATTTTTGAGTTGGCTTTCTGGTAAAGCATTCCCAATGTTTTCAGTTACCTCGTCTATTTTCTCAGCAATCTTCTCCACCCCATCTACAACATCTTCTACTGTTTCTATTACATCTTCCACCTTATCTGTCCGAGACCAGATATAATATAATTAAGTAAATAAAAGTACGTTATAATCGTTTAAGTTTACAATATATACAACACAACAACATGATATCAGAGTATGCCAGAGATTGATCGTAGCTAGCTAGAAATATCTATATATTTTTGGTCCACTAAAGTTAATCACACGCGTGAGGAGGTGTGTCATGCGGGATATAACTTAAATTTTTAAACAAGATAATCAACGAATTCTATATTAGTAATAAACTTAGGTTAGGGAATATTACTTTTGAGTTGCAATAATGAACCCCATTTGAAGCGGAAGAATGGTAAAACTATTGATAGTAGGACTCCTATAACCCAACCATTCCTGCACCAAAAAAAAAGGTGATTAATAAAAGAAATTTAAGAAGTTGAATTATACTTTATATTTATTTATTTATTCCTTTTTGTAGAAGATAAGATCAGATCTGATATGTGAAACTTACAAGGGATTTGAAGAGGGTGGAGAAGGCAAGGAACCATTGCAGCATACCACAAACTTCCTATAGGAAAAAAAATTAAATGACAAAATTCATCAGCGTGGTGCACAAAGCATTCGGCAGACACACAGGTCTGGAAAAGGGCTGCATCCAAGGGGATGATGTAGAATTGTAGACAATCATTAATGACTGCTTCCACAACTTGAATTCATGATCAATAGGTCAAATAGAGATAACTTTACTATTGCTCCGAGCAGAAAAAGAAAGGGAAAAAAAAGCACAAGATTATGTGTACCTCTTAATTATATCACCATGTAGACGTCCTTTTCTTGAGCTGAGAAGTGACAAGCTATGTTGTTGGCCTCCAAAACATTTGAGATTTACTTCTTTCAATCTAAAACAACTATTAGAGCTATAATGGGACTTGCAGGCATTGTTAATACCTGTACAACTTTGCAAAATACTAATGGATTTTGTCATCGATATGTAATTATGGATCGAATAATATGTTGGTAATCAAGAGTTTTTATGTTTGGGTTTTACAAAGAGAAGAAAAGTACTTGATATATATTGAACACTTGAGAGTTGAGATTCAAGTCAATTGGAAAAATATAGTTGCCTATTTTATAATACTAGTACTAGTCAAGAAATTAATAGACTATTGTGCTTCTCATGTGGAGGAAAGAACAAATCAACTCACAAGGAAAAATAAATATTATATTAAATAATTGAATTAATTAATATAGACGTATAGGCATTAGGATGGAGTAAAAGAAAAGCAAATTAAATTAACCAATATTACATAAAATTAAATATTGTAATCAAATCTGGTCATTATGTTTGGTGCAAATTGGACTAGTAGATTTAACTTCATTCAATGCACATTATTTTACGACGAAGGTACTAAGAAAGTTCTAAACCCATAAAAACACGATAATAACGTTCAAATCATGAGAATGTCTATATAAAAGTTGAATGTTTAATTTGTCACTTTTTTTTTTTGGATTAATTAACTTATATATATATATATATTGACTGAAGAACTTTTAAAGTATTATGTGTTGTAAATTTGATCATGTTGTAGTAGGCTACTTGTCTTGTTTTATCGGATTCTGATTTCGTTTTTATAGACAATTACACGTATTTTTATTTTTTTTAGCTGACTTGATAATATACACATATTTTTACACAATGTATAAAAGTCCGCACCTTTTAATTTGGTCAGAAATCAACAAAGTTCTGTAAAGTCATTGCAGGTACGTTTACCGTTCAAATTTCCCTTGCGTAACAAAAGAGTAAACCTGTGCTACCCAAAAAAACACAAAAATGTTTTAAAAGTTTAATAAAAATAATTTAGCTCAAAAACTTCTTTTTTTTTAAAGAAAAGAAGGGATCCAACTTAAAATCACTTTCTTCCCTATAGTTTGAAATACAGAAAATGGTCATATTTATCTCTGTACTTTTAAAAAGGGTTACAATATTGAAACTTTATAGCTAATTTTTTTTGTTTATTTGAGTACTAAAAGTCAATGGCCAAAAGTTGCATTTTCTTAATTAACGTTGGAATGTGGGGACAGTTTATGGGAACATTTTTGCTATAAAAAAAAAAGTGTATAACTATCACATCAAAATGGTCCTAATAGAACATATTAATTCGTTCTAAAATGCGTAAATTAAACTATTTACGAAGCGTTTTATCCATAATTTTAGAGTAACGACATAAGAGAAGAAGTACCCGCAAGGGTTGAGGTGGTTGGGTGAGTGATTTTGTCGCATCGAATTTGTCTAGTGTCTTTTGTATGATTTGTGAGTTATAGCATAGGAGCAGGTTTATCTTGTGCATGATTTATGAGTTATTGCATAGGAGCATATTTATCTTGTGCGCATCCAAAGAATAGCGATTGCGAATTTTCTGAAATTTCAAAAAAACATAGAAAAAGTAGTACACAATTTGGATTCAATAACTAGTCCTAATATCTTAATAATAAGAGGCTTGAAAACCTTTGAAATCGAGCAAGCAGTCTAGTTATGCTTCATTAGTGTACTTTTTAACAATATAACCCATATGTTGGTCGGTGATATACAAAATTGGTCATATTGTAAATGATAGATCTTGAACTTTTGATCCCTTTTGCCTCATAGGTGAAATTTCAAATTTAACAAATTTTAACTATTGATCGTGAATATTTGCCCATAGCACAAGCAAAATTCAAAATTCAAGACCACCCATAATTTCCATAGTCATTAGAGGTAATTCCCTGTATATCCATCGACTTGGAGTCAGATTGGCCACATGATTAAATAGTTCATATCCATGTTGTTTGTCTAAAGATTCCTCCAATCGCAAACACTAGCAACAAAATCTCTACCAAATTATTCACAACTTCTTGCTAAGAAAGACTTAACTTTTAAGTTAGACATAATACGAGGGGAGCATAATTTTACAACTCAACTATTGACTATGTTAACCTCTATGTAATAGCTACTCGGATTTATGGCTTAGACTTTCTAGCTGATATACATAGATTATATATATATTAAGCATAAATTATATACGTATACATTGTTATTATATATTAGTTCAAACTATTGGGTGGGCAAACATTTAAATTAATTCTTCAATATTTATAAAAAGCAGGTCAGCTTGTTTTGGAGTTTGAGACCATAAAAGAAAATGAAAATTATATACATTTATAACTTTATACGCAAGTTTTTGTAACCTCAATCGCATATGTCTAAAGCAACTAAAACTTGTTACAAAAATTTATAAATTTTGGCTATGTCTAAAATAGAGGTTTCAAAATCGGCTTAACTGCTCAGTTCACCTAACACTCCCCAATTTATCTTGCCTTACCCCAAATTGACCCGAAAAAACTTGAAAAGGTGAATTATAAGTTTATAACACCTTCATTGACTTAATTAATTTTTACTTACCTAAATTTGATAATTTACCCATTCAATACTTGTAAATTTTGAACTAATCCAAATTTCAGTCCCCATTTTCACAAAATCTAGAGAGAAACTACCAACAATATAACGTCCTTTGTGTTCAATAATTTTGGCTTTAACAAAAGCACAAAACTCAATATTAAACAAAATAATAAGAAGGAAAAGTAGAGAGAAATTGATTGGACAAAACAAAATTAATAGTAGTGATTGAGATTTGACAACCATTATTTGCTCCACGTTTAGGAAGTCGACAGATACCCACTACCCTGAAATATAATATGATAATTAATTATTATTCATTTGGCAAATAACCTTAATTACTTTTCTAATTATGGTACCATCTTGATGTTGATTTATCACCTAAGCAGCCAAAATTGTGTTTCACATGTACCACTCAACATTTTGACTTATCACTCTACACTACACTTGTTTAATTTAATGACTCTTTTATACTATCAATATAATCAACTTGTTATCGAAGGCTACTTACCATTTATTCCAGGTTACCGATTAACGTAGAGTTACCTATAATCACCTTTAAATGACTTGATTGCATAAACATCTTTAATACCATTACCATATAACTTTTATACTATAGTTAAACCATCGTATAAATACAAATAATGTAACACTTTTTTCGTAGTATAAAAATAATCAGAGTACGATAGAACGGTGTATATGATTACAAAATACTAATACTAATTTGGTATATAGTCAAATAATCTCATGGAATTTAGCTTAAAGTACTAATATATATAACACTATCTTTTGACAACTAATTAAATGCTTATTATATAATTCACTATAGTTTTGCTTCACATCAATGTTTCTCAACTATACATGGAAAAAATAAAATATTCCAAGAAAGCCATCAACTTCACATATTAAATTGAAATGAAAATGAAAGCCCTCTAAAAGGCTTTATTCAAAACTTTGGAAAATAACAGGCTAATTATCCTTCACCTTATGAACAAGAATCTCAATGACTGATCACCTAAATCATCTTAACTTCATTATTGTTTATCCAAGATCAAGAAACCCCATCAAGGCATCAAGATACAATTTTTATCTTATCAAATGGCTATGATGAACACCAGAAAGTTATTTCAATTAACAAACCAATCTGCAGATTGTATCTATGTTTGTGATTCAACATGTCCTTATGCTTGTTATTCATATGCAGATTTAGATTATTACATACCTCCACCACCACCGCCACCGCCGCCATCGTTGCAGCCTCAATTAAGTAGCAAACATCATCAGAATATATCACCTTATGTGATCATATCTGTTGCCTTGTTTGCTAGCTTGTTCATTCTTGTCAGCTACTATTTGATCATTGTCAAGAATTGCTTCAACTGGAACAGAAGAAGAACCCCACCAACACAAGATGAAGAATTCTTCGACGAAAATCGAGCTCCTGTTATTGATCATCCCATTTGGTACATCAACACTGTAGGTCTTCAGCCATCTGTTATTAATCAGATTACTATTTTCAAGTTTAAAACAGGGGATGGTTTGGTTGAAGGATCAAATTGCTCTGTTTGCTTGAATGAATTTCAAGATGATGAGTCTCTTAGATTACTCCCTAATTGTAAACATGCCTTTCATATTCATTGTATAGATACATGGTTAAGATCACACACAAATTGCCCCTTATGTCGTTCTGGCATTGTATCAAACAGTTTGAATGCACCTGCTTTGGTTCCAATCGCGCTGAATTTAGGTGCTAATTTGAGTCCCAATGAAGAAAGGATACTGGAAAATGATGATCAGAGAGAAATGAATAGCAATAATGAAGTAATGATTGGCGAGAATGGGGTTAATCAAGAAGAGTTTTTGCAGGTTGAGAGGAGTTGTCGAGATGGGGAAGTACAATCAATGAGGAGATCAGTTTCAGTGGATTCTTCAATTAGTTCAAGTAGAGGGCTTGATATTATGTTTGTGTTGTCAAGAATGAGTGAAGGAGGAGAAGCTGTTGGTGAAAATTCAAGATCAATTCTGCATAAAGAAGAACCTGTTTTGATGAAGAGATCATCTTCTTATGGTGGTAGGTCGTTTTTCTCAAGACATAATCGTAGTCTAAGTTCAGTGCTTCCATTGTGAAACACCGCTAAATTTCTTTCAGAAAGCATAGCTCCTTGACTCTTCGAAAAAGTCATCAGGTGCGTGTCAGATCCTTCAACGGCAAATTAAAGAGAGCATCTGTGGAAGTTGAAGATGATCAACTGTGAAGAACATCACTGTTAGGTTTTAAAGAGGACCATTATGAAACAAGAGGAAGATTGAGGAGGTTGTATGCTAGTTTTAAGATTAGATTCTCATTGGTTTGCATTCATTGTAAATTCATACAAACAAATTTTTATTCACTAGTTAATTACAGAAACAAAAGTTCTTGGCTAAGCTTTGTCAGTACGAATCACTCATGGTTCCTTTCCTTCTTATATTTGAATAAATGTAGGACTTTTATTTCAATGCTTCTTCTCTCAAGATCATCTGGTCATGTTCAGTAACCTGTGAAATGGTTCGAATAATAAAATTTGATTAACCTTATGCTAATTTAGTAATTTTTATGTTCAGAATTGAGATCTCCGTAGTTAAATCCATAAACAGAGAATGCTTTAATTAGAAGATGAATAGATTCGTCCACTGAAGCTGCCCTTGGACTCAAAGAAACGCAGACTTACTCGTTACTGTCAAAATAAAATCAAACTGACATCGCAAGACAGCTCTTTAGTCTAATCTTTTCTCCAGTGACCTAGTGGATTGGATGAGGTAAAAGAATGTTAATGGAATGAAATTAGGGTACAACAGGTTTCCAAGCATGAGTCTCAGGTAGTCACTGGGCATCACTTTCATAAAACCCCAGCAATATTTGCTAGTGATAGGACAAACTTATAATCTAAGGATAGGAATAGGCCTCCAAAAGCCACTGATGCACATTTCTTTCTAGAAGAATGCCACTTCTTCTTTTACAGGGCCCAAGTGCCAGTATCTCCTGGAAGGTATGTTCTCAGTAGTCTTCTCTCATGCTTTCTGGTTTCCTCTTTGCCTGCATTGCAAGACGAGCATCTCTCTCCCGCTCAAATTCTCGGTAATCAGCACGCTCTAAGAAACCAACCCTGTCTAGATACTGATTGGAACTCTTCTTGTAAGCATCCAGCTCTTCTTCCATCCCTCTATTTTCTCCCTTGAACCCCTCCCAGTCTTTCTTTGTCTTATCAAGTACACTCAGTTTCTGCTTCTTTTTTATTTGTTCAAGGATAATATCAACAGCAGAAGCAGGTGCTGCTGGGCCTTTGCCTTTATCGGATGCTTCTGCGGAGTTGGCATCAACATATTTCTTTATTTCAACATCTTCACCAGCAAAATCTCGTACTTCAGTAATCTGTAAAATTGGAATAGGTGTAAAGAATGTGCAAAGGGAAAAGGGGCAACAACAAATCTGAGAAGCATATGCACATCTCGAGTGAGATATTATTAAATCTAGAAGTTTCCATCAAGTGTTTCAGATGGACAATTGTTTGTAACCATTCCCGCAAATTTTCTCAACCCCTTTCTTAATGATAACTATCGAACATACAGGTTATACAATACCAAGACCACTAAAGTGACAGCAGCTACTTTCTTTCGATATGCTAAAATTTGAACTCTCCACCAGGTTGTCATTTCAAGTATAAAGAAAGTGAATCAGAATCCATTTACAGCCAAAAGAGCTCTATACACCTGCATTCTATGAGTACATTACCAAATCTAGAACCAATTCTTCAACTACAAAAATGAAAAGCTAGTAGTCCACACAAGTATCATGGAGAAAGCAAGATAGACTTACCACTTTACCCCGGCCTGCAGAGGCAGCAGCTGTGGCAGCCTCCTTTACTGCGGAGAGAGCAGCAGCAGCAAGCTTCTTTGACTCCTCGCTAGTATCATTTTGAGTAGTCCTCAGACACTTCTCTGGTGTGCTTCTTCCAGGCTCTGATGTCTTATTTTGGGACAATCCCAGTACTGTCATCCAACTCTGTTGAGATTGTAACACCACAAATCTGAGTAACAACGTGGGCATATCTCATACAATTTGTAAAGTAGAGGTCTTATACTCACAGAAGATGACGATTTTAATGAACTTTTTGAGGAAGTTTTATTTGATGCTGAAGTAGGCTTGTTTATTATGGAGTACAGGGTCCTTGTAGACACTCCTTTGTTCATTTGCTCCCAAACAGCATCCACCCGAGCTTTCCTTTCTGGAAACAGAAGCATACAGGTGAAAACATTATTCTCGTGATCCTGGTCTCTTGGAAAAACAATAATGAATAATTGGGAGGACAATATCATGAATGACAGGAGCATTGATGTCTCCTACCAATTTCTTCGAGCTGCATCTGCATGTTAGGAAGGCATGCAGTATCTTGTTTGGGCATCGTCTGGAACCCGTCGACATTCTCTAAATTATCTGAATCATGAAGAAGCAAGAATTTTTCTCCAGATGTCAGCAGTACAGAATGAAAGAGGTTAAATTGAATGCAAGCAGAGGAGACAGACATGAATTGAAGCTCGAGAAAACTACGAAAATTCTAAAGATGAAATGTCAAAGGGGCCAAGTACATTAAATAAAAGGGAGAGGACAAGTATATTAAATAAAAGAACTCAACTTTGAACAAGCTGCGCTTCTGCAGTCAATTCAGCCATATTGCTTAACCTGTTCAATCAATTCATAAACCATAAGAACCGCATGAAATTACCTTCTAGGGTAAAATTGAACAGGATAGAGGAAGAGGGAAGGAAGAATAGGAGAAAACACGTTTTCAACTGTGAAAGAGAGAAAATATATCTTCATCGAGAAAAAAGTAGAGCCAAATTCCCAGTCGGAAAAACCTATAGTCTCATGCAATTCATTAAGACATAACTAACTTCAACAACCTAATGTCCTAACTGCAACAACCTTATACTTTGTTTCATAATGTTTTTACCCTTTCAAAACTTTTAAAGAGATTTCACAAAGCGAGTTAAGGGAGAAAAAAGAGAAGAACAAAGAACAACTAGATAAAAACAGAGATCTTTCCAGTAACACAAAGATCACAATCAGCCACTTCAAAATAACTATAATCTAGGTGAACATTGGTTACAATCATCACCTGCAGGTTGATTTAACATGATAGGGGCATGAATGACAATGTTGCTGCCTTGATAGAAGTAATAGTGTACTGATGTTGTACTTGACCTCGTAAGATGGGTTAACTTCACTTACTATAGATCCCCTTAGTAAAATGGGGAAGGAAGAAATGGCAGGCACACGAACTTAGAGATACCAAGTACTTGGTGTTTAAAAGGTAGGGGACATTTTACCTATCATGACTCATATGGGTTGGTAGTTAAAGCCAAGTTAACAATGATGCATAAGCACATCATGTAGTTCAAGGTAATATGCCCATCACCAATTAAAGAATAAGATAAGCAAGAAATGATGTTGTGCAACTCTCTTATCGGGAAAAAAATACCAGTTTATTAGAACCATAAACTACTGGGGTGTAAGTTCCATAAGACTTTAGCCTCATGGACATCCTGGAGCATTTAAACCTTGCTTCACAGTGGGGAGAACCCTGATGTGATTCCTAACTTTACCTTCAAAACATTGCGGGTATGTACCAAAAGATCCAAAGACTTCAACAAAGGCACCAAACTTAAAATGATCCAAAAACAAACCTTTCCATTGCATTCATAAAATCAGCATTCCAGATATCCAGTAACATCTATTTCAACGAAGTTAAATAACTCATTTTCCAGAAGATAGCACATGAACAACCCAGCACATTACCACATCCACCCAAAAATTAAAAAAAAACATTCCAGCCGAATGTACAGCAAAAATTCAGCAGAGTAAACATAAATTCAACTTTCTCAAGCACAATAAACATTTATTTTATCAATCCCAACACAAAGACCATAGCTTTATTGATATCACAAGCTTTAAAAGTCAAATCAATACAGGAATAGAAAATTAGAAACCCTAAGACTTATATCAAAACTATACAATAAGGAATTGAAGCTAAAAAAGCTGAATTTAAAAAAAATTAATGCAAATTCATTCAAGAGATCTTACCCGATAAGTCTTTGAGAGGGAAAACAGACCTCGAAGCAGTCGTATAGTAAGCAAGAACGAAGGTGAAAGCTTTTAACTCGGCGGGTTCTAACCGATCTTTTAATTTATACGAAGCTCGAAAGGTCTGTCGAACCGAACCGGGATTTCCAGTGACTAAACCGGTTAATTTTGGAAATTTGGGCTGCATTGACACTCGGCCCAATAAATTGCATATCATAAGCCCAATATCTCAATTTCCCTTGAATCTTATATGGGCAAACTACATAAATCCCACTAGTTTAGGTCCTAATTACTAAAATTTTCGATAGTTTCAAATATTACTTCCTCTATCATATTTTGTGCTTAGGATACATGAGTTTGAATCCATGAGATACATGTATCTGCCGAATTTTAAAACGAAGATACATATTTTATTTGTTTAAATTAATTTGGTTGTAACTGATTTCCTTAATTAGAGGAATAATTGAGGATTTTCAGAATACATAAACAAATAATTCTGGAAATTAAATTAATCAAATCCCTTAATATAAGACGGACATCAAGGGATGTATCTATGTTTAATTAATTTCATTTTATTATTGTTTGAAATAATAAATTCATTAATATTATTAATAAAAGACAAAAACATATATATCTTGGTTGTATAATTTGATTAATTTCATTTTATTACTCTTAAAATAATAAATTCATTAATTGGATGTATCTATTATCAATATATGTTGTATCCAACAAACTAAACACTTAGATACATGAGTATCATACAAGTACATTCATATGTGTCATAGAAGTATCTAGTATTAATTTCATGTATTTGTTATATGTATCTAGTATTAATTTCTTGTACCTATTTATATGATCTAATATTAATTTCATGTATCTATTTATATGATCTAATATTATTTCATGTAGCTTTTATATGTATAATTTGATGTATCAAGTATCAATTCCATATGTTATATCCAAAAACATGTATCTCAGATACATAATAAGCATATACATCTAATTATGTGTATCTAAATATGGAATATAATTGAAACGCATGAATTTAGGAACAAATCACGCCTGTAGAATATCTGTCATATCATTAATAAAAAAATTCAAAATTCTTCCTTTTTTTAGCATCTGAAATTTTTTCTCATAAATACATGTAATCTTAACTCAGATACATGAACTCTTAACTAGATACATGTACATCTACTACCCTTAGTATCTATCTGATACCCTTCGTATCTCTCTTCTCTTCAAAGGAGACCTACCTAATACCCTTCGTACTCTGATCTCCACTTATTGAAACTTTCCGATTACGTTCATGGCTGATCAGGACATCTCACCGCGGCGGTATTTGTTTCACTTTTTGATTTGTTGATATTGCTCACTGCTCGCTGAGCTTAGATTCGACGGACCTCCACTAGATCTATCGAAAGTTCGACATGAACACTCTTCCAATTGGGCTTTTTAACCTCCTGATCGCCTCCACCACTCTAAGTGGTTTCTCCACCATTGATGCAATATCTAAATAGTAACAAATTGAAAACAAAAAAGTATATATGTTAATCATATGAATATGCATTGATACACTTAATTTAAGAAGGGTAAGAAGTAAGAAACTGATAAAGAATTTGTACATAACATCAATAGTCATTTTCTTGAACTATTGCATGGATTCTAGTTTTTGCTGCGGCAAAAATTGACTAATCGTTAGTTAATGAGGGGTGGGAAGGAGAGATATTGATAGGGTTGGAGATTGGTTGTTATTAGAACTTTAATTGTGGAGTTTAAATGTAAAGATAATTAATCAATCCTAATTTTAAGGGATGTGAGTATCTTCTAATTGTATCCTTAATATATGATATAAAATGTTAAAAGTGGTAATACATGTAATTGTTTGAAAGTAGAGGTAAGATTAGTATATATGGTAATGATGTATATCTAATAAAGTAGTTTATCCATCTTATCTTAGGCAGAGTCTAGCCCAATAGTATTGGGTATCTGTTATCAAAGCCCACATAATTAAGGCCTAGGGATTATAATTGGGCTTGTCAAATCAGATAATTTGGCATATTCTTTGGGCAATTAAATTCTAGACATTCTTGTCCGAAATTTGGCGTGACAACTGACAATTGTTATGTATTTGAACTTTAATTATCAAACCTAACTTTGATAATCGATTTAACTCTCGATAAGCTCCACTATATTTGTTTTCTTCGAATAGGTATGTTAGACCACAATATATATGCAACCTATGGATTGACCACTTTGATATTCTATTTTTGCCATGTCCACTGGGTATTGTTGTATGGTAATTTCATACCCATAACAAAGTGAATAATGTACTATTGTTTATGGGATTGGAATAACATTGAAATAGTAATTTGTTATAAAAATAACTACTACAACAACATATTCAGTGTATTTTCACAAAGTAAAGTCTAGGGAAGGTAGAGTGTACGCAAACCTTATCTCTATGTCAGAAGTGAGGTAGAAAGATTGTTTCTGATAGACACTTGACTCAAGACAAAAACAAAATAAAAAGAAAAATATGTAATGAAAGCATAAGTAATAAAACGTAGTAACAAAACAACACATAGTAGTAGATCAATTCTAGCACTAAATAATATTTTAATCAAACTACACAAAAAAACAAATATCAATAAAATTGAATAACAAGAAACTACAAGCATAGCACTATGACTACTAGTAAGGGTACCAAAACAATGCACTCCTATCTACTAGCATAGACTCGCTCCTACCTATTAACCTTCTGCCCTAATCCCGTCTTCTACACTTTCCTATCTAAGATTAAATTACTGTTAATAAACATCACAAACTACTAATAGACTAGTATTTTTTTTAAAAAAAAAATCAAATTATTTAATTTTTAACCAGTGTAGGTAAACATCAGACAAAAATATATGCTAGAAGTTTAAGTCAAAATTGTAAGCAATGACCAATTATTAATATTACAATTAAAGTGCAAAATAGAGGAAGTTGGCAGGTGATGGGCCTTTGTAACATCACAGAAGTCTCAAGAAATACAAACAGAAATCTTAAAAAGGGGAAAAACAAACACATCACAAAATATATAGATTTAAAATTAAATTAAAGAATAAGAGATCTTAATTCTGAATCTGGCAAGTTGTGCAACAACATGAGACTTCGACACGTTTCCCTTTTAGGTAACTCAAATCAAGAAGTAATTAAAAAACTTGATAGAATAATTAGGAACCTAACTCTTTTCTCATCCAAAGATATATAAATATATTTATTTTTGTCAATTAGTTAATGGACACATTTGTATGAGAATCTCTCTAGTCGGTTGGGTATATATTGATAATGAATTCCATGTCTAATACATGAATTAATTATTGAGAAAGTTACGGATTATCTATCCTTTGCCAACTAGTTTATCAATATGGTTAAAGTATATATATACTATTAGTATATATATTGTTTATAGGATTGAAACAACATATTTTCTAACACAAGTACTACACTTAGGATATTTCAATGGTTCAAATAGGCAGTACGAATTAAAATTCTCGAATTTATTATTCTCATATGTTTGGGAATAAATTTATTCCGTCAACCAAACATAATATAAAATTTGTCTTAATCTTAAGATATCAAATCTTATCCTCGGTGCTAAATGAACATTTTTTTTAATTATATATTAGTACAACTTTAAGTCACGTCATTGTTTACTCTCATGTCTCTCTTTAATTATAGTTTCCTTGTAATAATTAATCCATAAAAAGAGCAGATCTATGGAGTTGCTTTTTCATTATTGTATCATAAGGTAAAACACAGAAACTGGAAATGACGTCTTTTGGAACCATGTAACCACCCACCCCAACTTATTATCATAATTAATTGACTGGTTATTGATTATTTTTTAAAAAAAAATAAAAAATTTCAAATTCATAGTCTTAAATAAGTCATATTCCTTTTTGTTTGAATAGATGTATTTTATTTCTTTTTTAGTGCATGTCATTTTTTATATATATATTTAGTAATTCTTTAATTTTTCTCTATTGATTATACTTTTTTTTTAGCCGACGGTCTGGAATAACTTTTCTATCTCACAAAAATAAAGAAAAGTTCTGCCAACATCCAATCCTTCCCTGACCCATAATTGTAAGATTTTACTGGATATCTTTAATCTCAACATCTCATATAATATATTTAAGAAAAAAAAATCAAACTACATTTGGTATATTACACCTAACTTTAATTTAAAACTACAAGAGTTAAAATTTTTCTTTTATTCAGTGTTTGTATCCCGTCAAACTAAGTCATATGAAATGAATCAGAAGGGTGAATATTATTTTCTTGAGTGGTGTTACGTACTAATTTTTTTTTCTTGAAATAGTAATTGCATGAACTCATGGACATTACCTGAATGTGATGACATATTTTTCATAGTTTATAGAAGTATGTGTTTGGGGGAAACACAAGAAAAGAATCTAATAGCTAGCTGGTCCCTCTTACTCTTTATCTCATTGTGCAGTCTTCAATCAATTACCTATAATTTGTTTGATAGGCTGCATGCTCTTCTCCTCCTGACCTCCAATTTTAATTTTCTCTTCTTTATTTTTTTTTTTATCTCAAGATATTTTAATTTTCTCCATTTTATAATGATTTTTAAGATGGAAAAAGGGGGAGGGGTTAAAGGTAAATTAATGAAGTGAAAAGAAAAGGAAGAGGTGTGAATATAAATTAAAGACTTGGTTTTTAATATGTACATATTCTTTGGACTTGAAGTTTAATTGAGACAAGAAAACAAATCTACCATGAGGTTACAAAATCCAAATTAGCCTTTGCTTCTTGGAAAAAAGAAAAAACTTGCCACAAAAATTGCAGCTTTTTTCACGTCAAATCCTCATGAAAGTCAATTTGTTACGCTAAGTAAAAAATTGAATAAAACATATGAGTAGAAATGCAGAATATAGACAATTTTATTTGTTTGTGTTTGTGTTTGTGTGTGAGAGCTAGGGAGTTAGGCCCAGCGTCTGCTTAATATGGTATAATGCCGTGTCTGAGCGTGCATGGGGTGGTGATGAATGAAATCTCACATAGATTCCGTAGTACGCCCAAGTGCCCTCCAAAGGTAATTTTAAATAGAGGAGGATCGTCCCAGCTTTATAAAATATTCACCCATCTTATTAACTATCAATGTGAGAGTTTTTGTCATTCTTCAACAATCCCAAGGAGTATTTATTTATGTGGTATTAGAGCAGCCTTGAACGTGAGGGAGTTTAAAGAGTCTCATATCGGTCCTTTAAGGGATGAGTGACCTCTTTAATATGAATCGGATAATTCTCACCATCAAAATTTCTAAGTATCATTTAAGACTTTCTCAAGGTAATTCATCTGGGGACAATTTCGTAGTTTGAAATAATTTTGATTTTCCTCAGTTCTAGCAATTTGATAATTCAGTTGGGTTTTGTTTTGATAATTATATTTATCACGTCAAATAATTTAATTTACATAATTATATGTATAAATATTTGAATTTGTATATGCATATATAAATTTGTTTAATTAACTATATATTGTTATATAGATATTTAGAGGACCACCTTGAGAAGGTCCAATAAGAGTCCAAATCAAATCCAAATAATCAAACTAAAATGAAAAAACAAATAAATCAAAATAAATATATTTTAGTTTTATATTAATATTTTTATGTATGAAACATCCTAAAATTCATCCACTTGCAATTTGAAAGGTTCAAAAATTTGAGATAAATGTTGAATCCCAAGTAGATTTAGAAATCTTATTTCTAGTAGGTCAACTGAACTCTTTTTTTCCTGCAAAAGTAACGAAAGTAGGAAGAACAATGCAGCCTCAATTCAAAGGATAATATCATAATATAAAGACTTTAATTGTGCCTGAGTCGTCATGTTATATACTTCATATTTACATACACACCTCTTTTTATTGTTATCGCTTCTATTGAATCAAGCTTCCTGAATAGAGAAATTAGTTACCATGAATCACTATAATAAAGCGAAAAGGTAACATTTATCCTTCTATTTTGCGAAAAATCTACATTTGAAGGTTGGTTCACGAGTACCTTAAAATATAAAAAGATAGAGGAAAAAGTCCAAAATTGCCTTTCAGGTCTGCAAAATATACACTTTTTGTCTCTTTTTTAACTAACGGCTACACTTTGAACCTCAATTTGTGTATATTTAGACCACAAAATGATACTTTTTAGCAATACGTTAAGTTTAATATTTTTAATTGGAACAAAATAATTACTGTGAAGTGGTCAAGTTCAAGATTTGAATAGTACGTAGTATACTAATATTTTACTTGCAAAAGCATTAGAAAGTTGGTCTTGTATTAAGAGGAAAAAAAGAAAAATACATTATATTATTATAGTATGGCGGGAATTGAAAATTTCTAGAAATGAATGAGAGCCGTTTGGATGAGATTATAAATTGGTCAAACTAACTTTTAAATCAGTTTTTGACTTATTAGAGTGTTTGGTAATTAAACAATAACTTAAAATAAGTCAAAAGTAACTTAAAATAAGTTAAAAGTTAAAGTAGAGTGTCCCCTACTTATTTTTTTTAACTTATAAACCATTCTACTTTGACCAAGTATATTACTTTTTTACCTTTAATTCTTTTATAATGTTAACAACTTTAAGGGTATTTCAGACATTTTGATAAAAAAAGTGACTTTCAACTCTTTTTTGCCAAACACATAACTACTTATTTTTAAAATGACTTTAAAGTAACTTTTTAAAAGTTATTTATTTTAAGTCAATCCAAACGAGCTCTGAATAAGAAACTGTATTTCTACTTTCTTCATGTTAAAAAGCTGAAAGCTAGGAAGGTGCAAACTGCAGTGAAGAAGAAATTTAAAAAGGTAAATATAAGCTACTTTTTCACAGAGAGTTCTCACTCTTTTATAATATAATATAATACTCCCTAAGGCTATGATACAATCCTCTACGTGCTACAAAAATCAAAGCGTTAACGTTTCTTTCATCCTTATATCCTTTGTTATTCTTTTGATGTTTAAGTATTTTATTTTATTATGTTTGCTCACTCATCGATAGGGATGGAATTAAAATGTTCACTAAAAAGGTTTAAAATATGAAGAAGTTTCAACATATACTATGATAAACAATGTAATTTTTTGTTGAACGACGGAACCTACCTAGATATGCTCCTTCTCCTCGATCGAAACACCAACAATTGTGTTTTTTTAAAGAGGAAACAAGTTAAGCACAAAAATTAATTAGGGATTAGATCGTTAACTACTAAGTATTCCATCTATATCATTTTACTCGATTCATGTTGACTTGACAAAATCTTTAAAATGTATTGTCCAAATCGTTGATCTGATACTAATTTAAGTACTCTTTTCCCTTAGCAAGATGTTGTATATTTGTAACGCGCACTGATAATTCAAGAATAAGATAATGTTGGTGTCTCACCCCGGTCCATTTATCATTCCTAACTTTAATTTGATTGCTTTTATAATAGTGTGTGTTGTCCCTCATGTTCCACACAATATTCTCATGTACCACCATCTCTCATTTAAAAATGACCTACTTCTAATTAACCATTGTCCATTGTGCAAAGGGGAAAAAATAGATTTTGAGGCTTTGATTGTAAAGCATGTGATGAAAAGAATAAGGTTTAACTTTTGTCAAATCCAGGTTCTTTCTTTCTCGTGAACTATCAAATGCATGGTTCAAACTTCATTTCCCTTTTTCAATCATTTTTTTATTTGACTAATGACTTAAAGATTCTGTTCTTTGAGTATATGTGGGCTTAGCTGTCTCCTTTGGTACCTTCCTAAACATTTTTGTAACTCATAGTATATAGTACAGTAAAATTATATAATTACATAGTTACATACAGTTAAACAATAATTAAAGTTTGTAATGATTTGTTTAGCTATCAAAAGGCTAGACCTTAGGCTTGGTGCTGGCACCATTTAATTTTGTTTGTTGCACTAATCAGCTAGTGTTCGTTTTCAAAATACACATTAGTCCTTTAATCCAACACATTTTATTATGATAAGTGATTCAAAATTAAGAAGTGACATAAAGTTAGTTATAATATTGCAGTACCTTTTAAGAAGAGCTTGCTATCTAGATGTTACTTTTATGATTAGACATATCTTTGCATGGAGAAATTTAAAGACTTCACTAGATCAAAATTAGTTACCAATACACCTATTTTATCAAAATTATAGATCAACTTAGTCTCCTCCTTCAAGCTCTAATGCACAATTTGGACAAGTAAAATGAAATTCTTACATGATCGGCCAATTACTATAGGAAAAATTACAAGAATATACCATTTAAGATCTTAATTGACAATATAAGTATATACTCCTTTTTAATTACAAAACTAGTTTTTTAATTACAAACATAACAAAAAAATGTATTTTCGAGATTTATGTATATAATTTATTTAGCCGTATCTGTTTTCCTTTTTTTTGGGGGTTATGGGCTGATTTAATGGAAATGATAATTATGGTATTACTTTTTATTTTTCCAACCACAATTTTAGTCATATAGTTACCTATTTTGTAGATATATTAATTTTCTCTCTCTTATTTTTTTATTCAATCAAATAATTATAACCTTCTCTCACCTCTTTAATATTTTTTATATGTCAAAAAGAGTTCTTTCTCTTCTCACTAACTATGCAAAAAATTTGTATCTCACCTCCCCTAAGATTGCTTTTACCTATGTAAAAATAATCAGTAATTTAACTACACCGACACATATACCATAAACACATACACTAAGCAATTTAACTACACCAACACATATATCATAAACACATATACATATATAAATTTGTCAAAATGTTGGTGTATAATATGGCATACAATGATGTTTAATGTTGGTGTTTAGGGTGTATTTTACCAATAAACATACTTACACCATTCACATTCTATATTTTAATGCCTTAACATGATATTCCACTAATCGTGAGTAATAGTTATGCATTTGCAAATAATTACTTTATGAAAACGTTAATGAATTTGAACTAATTTGAGACCTTGTTGCATCATTATTACCATCATTTATTCACACATTTTGTTGGCAAAACACATGTAGTATAGTGTGAACACCAAATTTATACCATAAGTTATATCAAATTAGTTAAAAGTCCTATAAAATTTTATTTATCCAAATGGTATTATTATACCACAACAAATACCTATATTTTGACACTATTAACTTCTAGTTTTAACAACATAATGAATTGCATCAATTTTTAAACAATTTATATACCAAATTTATCTTACCATCAAAGTTAATTACAAATAGAGTAATTCATAATAACCAATATCATAATACCACTAAAAAATTCAGAAAATTTCATTCTTTTTAAACATAAAAAATTAAATTCTGCAATGTTATTATTGTAGTGAAAATTTGATACAATCTTTTTTGTTGGATGATCATCGGTAGACATCGATCACTCACAACATATTTAATTTTCTACTCGAATATTGTTGTGTCCACACCTAATTGGGAAGGAAAAGTCTTAATTAAGACATCATTGTTGGTGTTTGCATCATATATCGCTCCTTCAATCTTGAAATCTACATACCGTCATGTGATACCTTTCAATATATAGTTAAAAACATACTAACTTCCGCTGTTATTTAAATTTAAACAAACTCGAAATTTTTCATAAATCAGAAACTTCTTATATTACCAGTATAATTAGTATACAAAATGGTGCACATGATTATGGTTTAAACTTGGTGTCGAGTTCAATATTATGATAATGCAAGACTTACACCAATCATTAATAAACTACATATATAAATTGGAGTATAATTGGTTGAAAACTTGGTTTTGATTGTTCCAACTTTACAGTACATAACATCATAATTTTATAAAATGTTTACCAATTTTTTAGTATCATTAAGTAAATTAAATTAGTGTATATTATGATTCAAAATTGGTGTTCAGTTAAATCTATCATAATGAATAAATTACACCAAATTTCAATGCATATCACCATAATATACTCAAGTATAAATCAACTTCATAATGAAAAAATTAGTATACAACGATCTATTATGATTTATTTGTTTCAACTCTAGAACACAAAAACTTATGCCTAACCAAACCAACATAAGAATCATTTTTTTTTGGAAAAATATGTTATTCATGCCACCATATTCAAACAACGTTTTTTCATAAGTAATTACATTCATTTATCTAAAATTTCTACCATTGAAACAACGCGATAATTTTTTATTAAAAATTCAAAATTAACATTAGCAATTTAATAACAAAAAAATTGATTCAAAATACCTATTGTTTCCCATCTTTCGTTGTTACTTTCCGCCATTGAAATTTATCAGAGTAGAAACATAGTTTGCTTTTGGTTAATTTACATGGTATTACTGGTTAAGAGAGAGAAAACATTATATTATGATTGAGGGAATTATGGAAGCTGAATAACTTATTGGGAGAAATTTAAGGAATACAAATCTTTATAAATCGTTTTATTAAGAATTTCCGTTTTTTTTGGGGATTGTTTATGTTTTTGTAAAAATTCTATTGTTATGTTTGTGTAAAGTCAAACAATTGTTATATAGGGGTAATTTAAATACTTAAATTGTATATTTATGTTTTTTAACCCTTACTATATGTCATTATAAGAAAATATTTTTAAAAATGGGAAAAATACATAAGTTCGGTCTCAATTTTTAATTTACGATGTTTCTTTACCTCATCCTCAATTCTAGTCTGAAGTGAAATTAGTACCCCTATTCTAATTTGAAGTGAAAGTGTGTAATATAATCGAGTTTTCCAAATAAGTTTGAGGTCAAATAATTAATAGTGCTTTAAAGCGAAATCAACGCTAGTTGTAGTTTTTTTTTTTTAGATGTATGCGTAATTTATTTGATTGTCTTCGTTGTTGGATGCAGACAAACAATAGAATTGAAATTCACCTTCAATTGGCATGGAGGAACTTTCCCTTTTTCTCGTCAGTCTTAAAATTGGAATGAGGTGGAAGAAATGTCTGGCCTTAAAAAGACAGGTGAAAAACGTTTATATTTGAGATAGTTATCCATATGTACTGTTCGATCAAATTTATTATATTGGCCAAAATATACAAAATCTATTTATTGTAGTAATTATCTAAATCATATTATAGTAGATACATCTTCATACTTAAATATACAAAACATATATGTTTGTCGGTTATTTTTGAGACTAGATCATCCAAGGACTATAATTATCCCTTTATATTTTATACGGAATGACATCGACTAAATAAACACATAACAATACTAATAATTTACATCTCTTATACGATTTACATCTTTGTAGTTATTATATATGAACGACTTTACTTCACCTAATTCTAGTGGTGCCAAAAAACATTGTAATTGAACTAGTGAAAAATTAATTTTGGAGTTCATTATTTCGAGTTGGTTGTCTTTTGCAATGGGAACACTAGGGTCAGGCAGAATATTATTGTCGAATATATAATATCATAAACAATTTGACTAGAAACGTTTCTCATTTGCTCTTTTGGACAATAATAATAATTTAATACAAAAAATTGCGCCTGTTGTCCTTTTTTAAGGATAGTTGTTTGATAAACGATCATCCTCTTAATTTTTTTTCCTTTATCATTTATAGATCGTTTAGACCACGGTCCAAAAATCAATCCCTTCTGACAAAAAATAAAACATTAGGTCTCTGTTAATTTTTTTAAAAAAAGATGATAGACAATGATTTACCGTTTTATCAGTTTCAAGGGCTATACATACACAATTTTTAAAAATATAGAAGAAGTTAAATAATAACCTAATTAAAAAGGGATATTTGAGAAAATCAGCCTAATAAATTCGCAAAATCAAAAAGACACCAAGTAATTGAAGAGTAATTATTGTTTAATTCACATCTAAGCCACTGCAGATTTAACTAAGAGCAATTACAAAGTACTCATAATTAAGCTGTCAAAAGCTAGCTAGTTATAGACGAGGATTATTAATTTATGCTAGAGCCATATAGTAGCATGTTAGGATCTTGTACAAGAGAACTTGAATTAACCCAGATAAGAAAAAAAGCAAATTAAAATAAAATGAAATGAAAAAAGAGTGAGGGCATTTTTGAGAAAGATTTAACCCCGTACTCCTAGCTCTCTGCCTCCACGAGATAGAAGTAAGGTCTGCATACGCACACATTCCTCAAATCCCAACATTGTGGGATTTCAATGGGTATGTTATTGTTGTTAAACCTCGTACACAGTAAAACCAAGTTTTTTTTTCCCCAATCATGAGGTTGAAGCAGCTTCCTCTTGGATTCTACCAAGCAATTGATTAACAGAATCAGCAATTTCATCTGCAGTAGTTAACTGGCAACCTTCCTCTAGCTGCTCCATATTCCAATTCCATGCACACAAAATTCATAATTAGAGTTATAATCAAACATCATAAAACCAAAAGAATAATAATAATACAAAAAGAAAAAAAATTATACACTGAAAGTATAAAAAAACATTTTCTACATTCCTTTCCATCTTTGTTCGTAACTATTTCCTTATTAGTCGGTTTAAAAAGGAATCATACTACTTTATAAACACATCATAAATGATAGATTTAATATCATACGTTTTAAAATCTTCTTTTATTAAATTTCGTGCCTAGTCAAATAATGACAAATTAAGTGAAAAGACGAGAGTGCATTATTAGTGTTATAATAGTATAACATTTGTATTGGGTTGTACTCACACTTTCCATTTTTGTCACCTTTCTATGTATAAGTTGAAATAATTTAATGTCAAAAAAATTCATTTTAATTTTTTTTAAAACTTTATGTCAAATCAACTAATGTCACGTAAATTACAACAAAGAAAATAGAAATAACTACATAGATTATTATGAGCAATAACATGTACCTATCTTTTAAGTAACTTGATAATATATATGATACTCTTATGTATAAGTTAATTGACTAAATAAGGAAATAGTGTACAAACCTTGAGACTAAGTGAGTAAAGAACCATGTGGTCAACAGTAGTGACATTGAGATGTAGGACAGTGAGCCATAGACATTGAAGCCCAGCTACTATTTTCAAGAGTTGTTTTGGCCTTCTCTTTGATAGTATCTTGAGATTGGCATGACTCTCCGCCATGCTCACTTCAATGTCGGCCAACGCCGACATTTTCTCTGTGGCTAGTGGAGAGTCACATGTTCCGGCAGCAGTAGTAGATGCTGCTGCCGGAGATGTACTCTTGGAATGAGTTCTGTACTGTGGATACGCAAAGTAATCAGCAAATAGTGGACTTGATGATGAGCCATGATTATCTGAATTTTCTTGTTTTTGAGAATGGCTTCTCTTTTGAGCTTCTAGAGTTTGAAGATGGTGTTCTAGCTCCTTCACAAAGTTTATGGCTCCTCCAATTATTGATGCTTGGTCCCCCTAAAATTAATTAACAATAATTTCCTTTAATACTTTCGCAGTAATTTAATAATGAGAATAGAAAAGGACATTTAACAAAACCCCACATAATTTAATTCAACGAACAGAGTTAGAGGAGAGGAAAACGTTCATACGAACTCCTTAGCGGAAAGAATCATAAATACAATGTGAATTTTTATATATATGTTGAACCTCTAGCTAAAAATCATGATATCGCCACTGATAATAATACTAGCTATATAAATAGTATAATACAATTAAACATTTTCATCTATACAAAGTACACTAAATAATAAATGCAATAAATCATGACATGAATTTTTTCAAAAAAACAAATCCCTTTGTACGAAAACTTTCTAAAATTTACTAGTAGTTCAATTAATTCATCTCTTTCTAGGGCAAAAGACAATTAAATTTGTTTAAAATAGCTAGGGGGAGACGATCCTTTTCATGTTTTTGTCATTTTACATTTACAAAAAGTTCATCAACTTTATGAGAAAAAGTAAAACTCAAAATAAATTCGTAAGAGAAAAATATATATACCCTTTGAACATACGAAGGTGGCATTAGAGATCGAATAACAGCAAGATACTCATTCATCTGTTTACGCCGGTTCCGTTCCACCGCAATGTGAGTCATTCTTTGATTCTCCAATTCCTCTTTATTTTTACAACTTCTCGTCCGTCTTCTTTTCCGGCGGCCGGAGGTGGCGGCGGATCTGACCGCCGGTGCCGGAAGTTCATCCGCCGGAGATCCTTCCATAAACAGCTGATGACCTTCTAACGAAGAATTTGGATCCCAAATGTTGTACTCTCTGGCATTGTTGTTGTACATTAGTTCTGGTGGCGATGATGAAGATTCTTCCCGATTATTATGATCCAACAAATTTGTAAAACTCATTTCTCCTCCTTCGCCTTGTAATAAATCCAACTCATAATTATAATTAAAATTTCCCAAATTATTATTATTACTAGCTGGAATATTATAGTACTCTTTGCAACCGTACCCAAATGTTTCTTGATTGTAAATCACTGTTTCTAATGCCATTTTTTTTTTTTGAAATAAAAAAAAAACCCCAAATACCCTCTTTCTTTTTACTTTATTTTCATCACATTTGTAAACAAAAAAGAGTTGTTTGAAAGGCTAAGAAAGAAAAAAGAGAAATAATAATGTTTGTTCTAAAGAAACTTAACTTTATTGGGAGTTTCAAGCAAAGGCACAAACACTAGAATTCTCAAAGGACCAAAACAAATATAACTTTTTTCTCTCTAGTAGATGAGCTTGTGTTATATATAAGAGAAGGAAAACAAGAGCACTGAATTTAACCTAACAAAATTTACACAAAATTATGTCACACGTGACACTAAGCAAGTTGGAAAAAGAGAGAAGATTGTTGGGGTGAGGGGTAGTGAATAGCTTAGCTCCTGAATATGAGTACTGAGAAAGTCTGATGACTAAAATGGTCCCCTATATAGATTCACCAAGATGGTGAACATAAGATGGGACCCAACCATAGAGGCCAAAGACAAATGACATTAATAGTAGAATGTAGATAAATAATTAAACTACGTACATCCTATACAGTTTCTACATTTTTGTTCTACCAACAAAGGTTGTGGTGGAGTGCTAGTAGGGGTGGACACAGTATGATATGGTATGGTATTTGAAACTTTGCTACCGTAATTTCAGTATTCGGTTTTTCAAACTATTATACTATTACCATACCAATTTAATTCGGTATGGTTCGATATTTTGAAGTTCGGTATTTTGCGGTATAATAAATCGGTAACCAAAGTTTATTCAACTTCGACTAATGTATACTCGTATAATAGAGTATTATGATTTCGATAATTCAAAAGAGGTCTCAATTGTATCATACCAACACATTGCACATGTAGAAATATTTATTTAAAAGAAAATACAAGCAACTTCTTTTGTTAATCAATTACATTTAAAATACATTTCAATCAAAACAGAATAGTCACGTCTTCAACTTCTAAACATTTAGTATATACTAATACTAGATTGCATATTTGTTAGTATTTTAATTTTATATATATATATATATATATGTTATTTATGTAACTATATACTTCGGTATTTCAGTATGTCACCTCTAAATACCAAATACCATACCGAATACCAAAAAAGTTTATAATGTATACCATATACCATACCAAATACTATAAGACCAAAATTACGGTATCAAAAATTTCGGTATGGTATGGTAATTCGGTATATACCATACCATGCCCATCCCTAAGTGCTAGTATTCTTAATCAGAGGTATCATGTTTGTATCTCTTTAGGTATGGAGTCTCTTTTATTAAGAAGCGTTTTACCCTCAATGTGGGACTTTTCGACGCTAATCCAAATTTAATCGGGCTCTAATATGAATGTCGAACACCGAATGAAAAAAAGGCATTTTTGTTTTGATAGTACTCACTTACAATATGGTTTTGATTCCACTTTAATTAATAAGGGTATTATGTAAACAAATCCTTTAGCAAATTAATACTACGACATCCAGGGCGGAGCTAGAGTGGGTTTGATCCAAATCGTGTATTTTCTGTTAAAAAATGTGTAAATGTTTATTAATATAATATCAAGTCACTTAAAGAATATCTATAGATCACAAGACTCCTTAAAATAAGTTTATAATTTTAATAAGTTAATTGTTGCAACAAATAAGAGTGATTTAATGATGTAAATTTTTCTTACGCTGATAATATTCATACCTTACCCTCTATAAAATATAGCACCTAGTGGCTAGTGCTGCTCTTGGTGAAAATTATAGAAGCAGGATCTTGGGAAATTTAACAAAAGCCTTTCATTTTAATTTGTGACAAATAATATGGTGGGAAGTAAGTAAGAATAAGGTTTAAGAAAAAACTTAACCTTTCTAGTACTGTTCAATTAACATATATGGTCACTGATTATGTAAATACTTTTTTTTTATTAAAAAAACAATTGGGGATTTCCGTGAAAGGAGAAATGCAAAAGAAATTATAGAATAAGAAATTGAACCCTCAACAATAAGATAGAATTTAAGTTATCGACCAACTAAGTTACGTACTAAGTACACTATCTAATAAGATTGAGTTCAGGTAGATAGATTCCACTTAAGTGTAGTAAATTAAAGTACCATCCAACATTAACTCATCTAACCAAGAAAATATCAAAAATGATAGGGCAAAAGATTTCAGAAGATTTACATATGATTAGTGGTGTGTTTATGAATAATGAGATTATATGTGTACAAATAAGAGCATTAATTGAAGTGGATTGTCAACTATGTACAATCAAACTGAAATTAAAATTGGGACCAATGATATCGTCATTTAATATCCTAAAACTTATACCTAAGTGGGTACATTGTATGATATATGCAAAAAAAGTTTAGCCTAAATACTGCATAGCTTTGGTTTTATTTGGTCATAGTTGGACCCTGTCCACATAACAAATGAAAGAAAGAAAGAAATAAAAAAGAAAGAATCTAATGCTGACGAAAAGTTGATGATAGCTCAGAGATTCTACCAAGATCTGGAAAAAAGTGTTCTCTGCATCTAGCTTGCTTGTGTTTGAGTGTCTATAGGCCCATGTAAGAGAGAGAAAAATTAAAATGAATTTAAGTTATATATACGTGTAAATCGGGATGGAGCGAGAATTTAAAATTTATCATTCTGAATTTATCGTTCAAGTCATAATTCATCTTAGTCACTGAGTTTGCAACTAAAATATTTATCTATATTTTATGAATTTTTAAATATAAATACATGATTTAAACAAAAATTATTGAATTAGTCTTATCGCTTAGTTAATGATCATCTCTGTCTATACGTGTAATGAATTTTTACATCATTAGTGCAATTTAATTGGTTATAACAATATGTTGTTGTAGGTCAATTTTATCTTATGAACATTATTGTGCGAAATTTAAACTCAAAATAGAAAAAATAAAAATTAGTATTTCTTTTGTCCCTAGTTAATTGTTATATTTTCATTTTCACTCCTTTTTAAAGTTAAATTAGATTATGTTAACTCAATATTTTATATTTAAAATTTAGATATTTATAAACTACATGACAAGGACTATATATGTATTTAAATTCAGAAAATATTTTTTAATTTTTCTATGTTTGGTCAGTCAAAATGTTTGAAAAATATTTTCTCCAAGAAAATAAATTTCTTAAAAATGAATAAAATGACTTCCTTAATATAAATAGGATAAATAAGTTGCATAACTGACATTTCAAGCTTATTGTCTCCTACTATCCACCCAATCCCTCCACCCCATCACCCTCAAACACCCATTTTCCATTTCATTCCGCCTTCATCATATTTTGCTAGATAACATATAAATACTTTCAGGATAATGTTTTAATGTTTATTTACCGGGCACTAGAAAATAAGTAAGGAACTTGTTTATTTTTCAAGAAAATATTTTCTAGAAAATCATTTTCCGTGGAAAATATTTTATTTATACCAAACATTTTCCCTTGTACAAGTTATAACTGAAAAACATATTTTCCAATACTAATCAAAAGTCACATAATTTGAGTTTAAAAAAACGAAACATGATAACTAATATGGATTGAAAAAAAATAGTAAATAGTTTGGTTTTTGGAATACATATCAGTTGAAGCAGAGGAATCCATGTGACTAATCAACAGAAACAGAGTACTCTGTTTATCTTCTACGATGATGTCTCTCTTTCCTTCTTACTTTCCCAAGACTCCTGTCCTCTTTTCTTTCTTCAATCAAATTAATTAATTAACCAAATTACATTAATTAATCAAACATTCTTTAGGTTTATTTTTACTAATTAAATTAAATTCTCTTGTCTTAACAAGACATTCTCTCTGGGGTTTCATGTTTCCCTCCTCTTCCTCGATTACCCTTTCCAATGGAATATTAATTTGGCTCATTTGCTCTCTAAGTTTACGTTAATTAATTCTTGTTTCATTCCTTTCACATCTTTTAATTATTATAATATTTAATTAAGGGATATAATTTGAAGGATAAAACCAAAAAAACAACTGGCAAATACTTAGAATGTATCATTAAATACGATTTTTAGCTGTTTAGGGAGGTGATTAGCAAGTGTGATTAGAGAATAATTAATGCATCTTGATTTAGGAGTAAATATTTTATTTTTATTTTTAAAAATGTAATGTGTATGATTCGTTTGTGATTTTCTATGACGAAAGTCATATGGATTCTTTTCTGGAAAATTACTCTTTCTCGTAGCAGGTTTATGTCCTTTTCCTATTATTAATTATTAGAAAATCGTACTTTTGTAATTTGTGGTCTGAATGACTGTCCTTTTTGTCACAATTCTATATTTTTTGTGAAATCAGTTTTGCCTTGTCACAAAAATCATAGTCCTTTGTTTGTTTATTTATTTTTAAGAAAAGGAAAAATTGTCGTGAACAAATTTCTGGCAAGGCTTAAAAATGGAAGAAAAGTGGAAAGTGAAGAAAAAAGAGACATAGAAATAGAAATGATTTCTGAAATGAAGGGGACTGAACATGAACAAGAGAGTTTTGCAGTCTAATGGACTTGCAATAGCAATAATGTAGTAATAAGCTAAACATTATTAGTGATCAGGTCTGTTTGGCGTTGAAAGCAACAACAATAATAACAACTTATTCGGTGTAATTCTATAAGTGGGATTTGAAAAAGATAGTATGTATCATGTACCGTGTATATAGATCTTACTTTTATCTTGGAAGACAGAGAGATCTAATAGACATATTTGGCTTAGAAAATGTTCGCAATAAAAATCAGTGGCAGAGCTAGAAATTTTGTCAGGGGTGTTCAAACTTTAAAGGAGTGAATACAAATTTTTTCAGCAGATTTGGTGCACAAATCATTTTTTTACTATTGAGTGGATGACCTAGATTTATAATTAAGTTATATGTCGTTTATCTAAATCATATGAAAATGTAAAATTATAAAATTATCAACCAACTATCAATGGCATAAATCTAAATTAATAGAGAAAAGTGAACAAAAATAATTTTAGTTATTAGTTGAATTACACTTTCTTTAGTTCATATTAAGTGAATTGTTAAGGGTTTTTTTTCTTCATAATTATCCTTCCTTTAATTATTTTACATTTTCTAGAAAAATAGTTTAGGAAAAATTAAAAGGATAATAGTGAAAAGTAACTTAATTTTTGTTCTTAAATGTAATTTTTAAGGAATGTGTTAATATCCTAAAAATTTATTTAATACTCCCTCCATCCCCTTTTAGTTGTCATGATTTCCTTTTTTAGAGTCAAACATTAAGAACTTTGACTAACATTTTACGATGCATTTTTTCATCATATTGATATAAATTTTTTACAATTTATAGTACTTTCGTATAGTTTTTGAATATCAAAATTTTTAGTTTAAAATATCGAATTAATGTAATCAAATTTAACTTTGAAAATTAGTCAAATTGACTTACGAAAAGCACTACATGACAACTAAAAGGGGATGGAGGGAGTATGAACTAGAAGTACTCTATAAAGAAACACTTCATAAATTTTATCAAAGCATTTAATGAATTTGAAGCATTTGAATAACTTGGATAAAGAGGTGTGAATCTTAATTATTAAGTTAATAAATACATTGTACGAAGTGTAATCAAAAGTTTTAAGGCTAGACACAAAAGATACCTGGGGGCTGGACTTTCCTTTTTAAAAAATACCCTGTTTATTTCCCTTTTTTTTAAAAATGAAAAAGAAATACACATTCAAAAGTTTTAAGACTAGACACAAAAGATACCTGGGGATGGACTTTTCTTTTCAAAAAATACCCTATTTATTTCCCTTTTTTTTTAAAATGAAAAAGAAAGACATAAAAGATTGTGTGTTTGTGTTAAAAAATTTAAGCTGTGGGAATTGAACCCCTGACCTCAAGGACCAAAACGCACATATCTACTGCTGGGCTGTCAACTACTAATGTATGTAAAAGTGTTCATGTATAAATTTATTCAAACAATAGTGAATATTTTACCAATATATATGATCTAATTTTCCGACGAAGGGTGTTCACCTGACCACCCTTGCTTGGCTGTGGCTCCGCCCCTGATAAAAACACTTATAAGAGAAAATGTTCGTGCTTCAACAAGTCCACCTACAACTTAAAGTTGTGAGTTTGAGTTATCAGAAGAACAAACTGAAGCATATAAATTGAAATGGGTGAGTTTATGAGAAAAGAAAACGACTCTTAAACGACTCCAAGAGCCCTAAGGCCCCAACGGATTAAGAGATGATATCATTTTTATCCTTTTTAATAATAAGCATATAAGTATTAGTTAAATTTATATTTGTGTTATAAAACAAATTAAAGTAAATAAATATTTAAGTTGTGTTATACATTAGAGAGACGGATAAATTGTGTTTGAGCTACTTTGTAAGTTATTTGCTTGTGTTACTTGTTCTCTGTTTTATTGCAAATTTGAAAAAGTTTTTAGAAAATTGATTGCAAGTTATTTAACGTGTTTGCTATTAATTTCAAACTTATCTAAAAAATTGTATAATGAACATCCTCACTACAATATATTTATAACAATTTGATACTTTTTTATGGATAGAGTTACAAACTTACAATACTAAAAATACTAAATTAATATTTGGGTTCTGTCAACCATTACAAACACTTCTAAACCTAGCCTTCTTTTCATGTCTAAGCTATAATATATACATATATTTAAATCTTAATTGTACCTAGCATGTCCTTGTTATGATTACAACTCATCATCTAATAAAGAACCAAAAGAGACCTTACTTTAAGAATCAATTTTTAAACCCTAATAGCATGTGTTGTTAGCGCAAAGCACGGTCAAGGCTTGAAACTAATTAAAACCTGCATGGTCATGTGGGCACGTACATAATCTATGAATTAAATATATTTAATGCATGTGTTTAAGCTAATTAATATTGTATTAGCAATAATATATATATAGTTCCTATGGACTAGCTGAAGAAATCCTCAAGTTAGGAGCCTCAAATTCTGGGAAGCTGCTTGTTTGCTCTTTTGTTGGCCTCTGCATGAAGCATATTCTTTGTTAATTACAAGATATAACTTATTAATTAGTTTTAATTACTTTAGTTGTGTCATAGAAATTACTATAAATAATCAGCTTTCTTGATCTTTGAGTTCAAAGAAGGCACGTTGCAAACAGTGGTGGATCCAGGATTTTCACTCGAAGGTTCACCTTGCGCACCCAACAAGAATTGAACCTGCAAACTGGGGATAGCATTCGCGGCCCAAGTTGCACAGTCCAGTACCACTAGGCTATCTCTCTTCTTTGATTTAGGTGGTTCAAAATTAGGTATATATACATAAATATTGAAAATCTATCCTATATATACAATGCAATTTTTTGCCGAGGGGTTCGGGTGAACCCCCTGCCACCCACATAGGTCCGCCCCTGGTTGCAAAAAGGTGACGGTGCAAATTGCATACTCAGAGTCAGATCTTGATTTTCTAATTTATGAGTTCTGAATTCTTGAAAAAAGACATCGTACTTGATTTTAGATAAATAAATGCTATTTTAGTATTAGAAAAAATGAAACATACTATGATATATTTTCTAATATATGGTTTGTAACATGAATGCCATCTTAATATTCATCAATAATGTTCAACTGGAAATAATTATTTTGGTGAAATAGCGAATGTTTTGGTGCATGTTAAACACTAATGTTATTTTAAGCCGTCCATTTTTTTTTAGCTCAATTCATTCCAGCCATCAAATACTGAATTAATGTATAATCTAAACTTACTCAAAGATCTTATTAAAATAAGTTTTAGAGGATATTTTCTTTATTTGATATTTTATATAGTCATGATTAAAAATTAGTTTTTATTAAATACTAAAAATTTAAAAAGAATAAATAAAGCAATTAAAAGTTAGTAAGAATTGAATAAATTAGATTATAACCTATATTTTAGCTCATTTCAGCTAAAATAATTTTTGAGCGGGTTATATTCGTTTCCATCAACTCATCTAACACACTTTTGATTTAAAAATATATGTGTTTGCAACAAATTTTAAAAGTGACATAAAATAAATTACAATCACAAATAAAATATGAAGAAACATAATTTTATTCATCAAGATTGTGAGTACAATTCTGTTCCTCCCTTGATTCTTCTCTCTCTTTATATTTCTCCATAATTCGAGGGCCATTAGTAGCGTGTTTCTCGAATTAGGAGGACTTGGACTTGATCTACATAATGCGAGGGCCGTTAGTGGCGTATTTCTCGAATCAAGATGATTTGGATTTAATCTCTAGGATGATTTGGATTTGATCTCCATAATTCAGGGGCCATTAGTGGCATGTTTCTCGAACTAGGAGCACTTGGACTTGATCTACGTAATTCGAGGGCCGTTAGTGGTGTATATCTCGAATTAAGTTGATTTGAATTTGATCTCTTTATGAATATTCCATGAATTTGTAGAATATTTGAGATATCGATCTCTTTATGAGTATTCCATGAATTTGTGATGGAATTTTTGGAGATTTTTTTGATCTTTATAAATACCCAAGAGTTAATGGAATATTTTGGAGATGCCTTTTCAAGGGAATATAGTACCCTTTGCATGAGTTAGGGTTTATGATTGAGTAACCTCCAAGAATCCTAGTTGGAATTGAAGACATAGTCCCAACTCAAATTGAACACGTCATGTAGAGTCCTACAAAATTTCAATGTCTACAATATGAGTTATGCAAGTTGAATTATGAAATACGTACAAGTTGAGTTTGGTCCATATAAAAATAACTATGTTCAAACATTTGAGTAGATTCGCTATTTGGATCGTCAGATTACATTCTTGTTGGGCTAATTAGAACAAATTAAAATTTTAAAGTTTTTTGGTATGATATTATCCGTTTTTTAAAAGCAAAATTCACACATTTTTTTCTCAAGAGACGTCCTCATACTCACAATAATCCTCTTCTCCAACTAAGTTCCACAAAGCTTATTATCATGAATCACGATCCACAAATCAATTTCTAAGATTCACATTTCTAGTGTGTTCTTTTCCAAGCTACCTTTCATGACATGGTGAAGGTGGTAAATGGATCGGAGCTCCAACCATTATTTATTGTCTTTGTACTCCTCTAATTGAATAATTGTTCTAATACTAATTATTGGGCTAAATTAATAAATTACTTAATTATAAAAATATTCCTATCACATTTACTAATTCTTCCTATAGTTTGGAATAATGACATTTTATATTCCATATTTCAAGTTAGATACACCTAAATACATATTTTTTGCTATCAGAATCCAGATACACTGAAATACGGAGAGAGACGAGTGAGATTTGTTTATGTATTCGATACATGTCAATCACATTAGATACATATATTTGTATGTATATGATGTAATTCACATGTTTCTGGGATACCTGATACATAGGAGAGTGGTGAGCGGGATGAAAGGGAGGCGAGGAAGGTGAGCAAGATTTTCTATGTATTCCATATACATATGAATCCACTTAGATACATTAATGTATCTAAAACAAATTAAACATAATTTTTCCCTATGTATCCCAAGATACTTGTATCTAGATGCACCAAAACCTGATAAAATTCATAATATTGCAAACTAACGTGTATTTAATTAGTAATTAGCACCTAAACTAGTGATATTTCTATAAGTTACCCAATATATATATAGTTGTAACATAATGAGATATTGTATGACTTGGACTAAGCCCGTATGATTTTCCTCATGATTTTCTCAATCAAGAACTTGGAATTTTGTTCATACGTACACACAAGACACAACTATTCTAAAAGGAGAACATATAACAATTGTCAAAATTACGCCTTTTGCACAAGAAGTACTTGAGATTTATATAATAAACTACTTGAAATCAATATACAAACTGCACCCATCATTAAAGTTGATTATTCATTGAAGGCAAATATTCTCTTGAGGATGAAATTAAGACAAAGACCTGATGGATGTGATTAATAAAAGAATAGACGAAGACACAAATATACAAGACGTCATTAATTGATTAATTACTCAAATGGGATATATATCTAATGATAAACCTAGATTAGATTAATAAATAATTGAGTTTGAGTGAGAGAAAGTCATAAAAAGGTCCAACAAATTCAAGCATCCATAGATTTTTAAATATGTATTCTTATCTCCAATGTTTGAAATAAGTTGTTGAACAAAAGGCTTAATTTTTTTTCTCTAAGTATTCTTTATAAGAATATTAATTTCCAAATTCTCAGATGTTTGTCGTTATGTAAATAGGATAAAAAGGCTATAAAATAATGTGTAAAGTAAAATTATTATCCTCTTTCATTGAACCTGAAAATCTTTTCCCTCATGATTGATCGTTCAATCAACTTTTTTGTTTTTTTCTTTTTGAAAACAAATAAAAAAGGAAGGTTAGGAGAAACAGCCAAAATTGTCGTCATCTTGCACTTTAAAGAACATGAAATAAATCATGTCCACTAAATTCTATATATCAAAAGTGAATTATGTTTGTTTGGTATGACCAAAAATATTCTGTAGACATTGTTTTACGTTTGATTGAAAGTGATGATAAATGTTTTCGAAGAATAACATTTGTTAAAGATTGATAATAATGTTAGCAAATATAATCAGATAGTTTTCTAATAATATTTATATGATTAATGATAAGTGGGTAATCTACCTACTATTTGGTCTTTAAATTTACATTATTGTACGTTTCAGATAGAGAAAGGTGACTATTATGGCGTTTTAGTCTTAAAAGAGAAGTTTTTATTATTTACAAGTGTCTTGGGGTGAAACAAAGTAAAAAAATGTAAAAAGGAGCTTGAAATTAAGCAAACAGTTGATTGTCAGAAATTGATACTGATGCGGAGAAAGTAATGCAGTCGCATGCCCATAAGTAGCATCGCATCACCAGTTCATAAATCGCAACTCGAGGCAGAATGATTGTTGAAAAAAATGATTATGCGACGAAGCGATGCGACCACAACTCTAGATGTGAGGCCGCATGTCACCTACTACATACTGAACGCAGGAATTCGACTCCAACCTAGTTAGATTCTATATTTGAACAACGATCATTTTATATTTCATTGATAGATGTAATTTGCACGTATCAAGTATTAAAGATTGATAATGAAGACTAAATGTTGACTGGAGTAGTTTAAAGTAGAAATAATTTTTAAAAACCAAAAATGAAGGAATTGATTTTTTTTTTCGATGGAAAATGTTTCCTTGGATCTATAGTTTGTGGCAGTCAAACCCCACAAAATGCGCCTGATTTAAATATTTTTGGACAAATATTATCTGTCATTATGATTGGTTAAAACGTTCTTCTTAAATCAAATCTTAACAAAATAGAACTATGTGAAAGAGAATTTAATTTGTAGAATCAAGCATACAACACATTGTACCCGAATCACAGCATTTTTCCAAAAAGAAAGGTTAGCTGTCGTTAGAAAATAAATAGAGAGATGAAATAATAATTTAAAAAGTTGATTAATGACTATTAGTTCAACGACAAGATAAAGTGAAAATATATGTTGGAAAATGTGAACCATAACTTAAAACACCAAAAAGAATATCCTAATCACATCAAATTAGAATTTAGAAAGTTGAACTTACTAAAAAAAATTGCAAGGTTATGCAGACCAGATTTTCCAGGTGTATTTTCAGTTTTGCATTGTATTAATTACAAACAAACTAAAGTATATTTTAAACCTAGTTTAACCTTTTGGTTTAAATTTTTTCCAGGAAAAAGCCCTACCTTTTCTTTTGAGTGCATGCTCATTTTGTAGTACAAGTTTGTACATGTTAGTCGATTGCCTATATATTAATACTTAATAGATATGCGTAAATAACGAAATCTTTTATAATATATAAAATCATGCTCTTTTATCATGTCGATCACATTGTTGTTTGATAAATAAAATTATCTTTGTGAGTTTTCCTTGGGATTCGTGGATCATTTCGAGATTTTTCCACTCTAAAAAGTCCTTAATTGGGATTATCAAACTTAACCATCATCAATATAGCAGGTTCAACTCACCCAAATATGGAGAGATCGTTGGGTGGATATTCATAGGCAGGTTAATTCGAACATAGTACAAATTATCACATCCAAACGATTGGATCAATTTGAACTAAATAACATCCAAATTGGCCATAGAAAAATCAAAACATAAACAAAATTATAATGGGACAAACAAACTTATGTAAGAATGATTTTGAGTTGGTGATTAAATTATTAAAATGTATTATTTCGTCAAATTGATCTATCAATCTTGATTCAAGAAGAAAAAGTCGACATTCTCTTAAATTTGTTGGTAAATTTAATTTAGATAATCGTATGTAGCATATTTCAACTAAGAGGAAATAAATAACACAAAGCACAAGTCTTGTTCTGCAGAATACGGTCCTAGACAGTGGAAAAATAGAATAAGTTAGAGCCTACCTACGAAATAGATAGATCAAAGAAATAAAATTCAGGTGGTTCTTATGACACTTTTGATGGTCTCGATTCGAACGGGATAGATGGAAAATCATTAGACTATTATTAGTGCTAATTGCATGTCGAACAATAGTTTTCTTAATTGCATTTTTGGTAACATGTATCTCAGATACACACAAGTTAAATTATGTGTGATTTGTTCTAGATACTCTAAATGCAAGCATGATTCACATTTATTTAGAATATATTGACTCTATTGCTCGCATCTCTCCTCTCTCTCGTTGCACTTTCCATATGTATCTATATTTCAAAATGTATCTTATTTTCACGAATTTTGTGTGTCTGTGTATCAATATCAATTTCATGTTATCTTATGTATCACAAATTATTTTCATCCAGTATATCTAATGTCAATTTTATCCCGTATATCCAATATTAATTTAACTACACTGCTTCGATTTGTTTGAATTGATATCTTGACTTTCATTTGCAATTAAATACAATCTAAATAAATTGTCAGTATTTATTTAACTAGTTGGTTTTTCTTTTAATAAAACACCTAAATACATAATAAAATATTTCTATTGAACAACTTTGATTACAATTTTAGTGTAGCCGTTATTTCCGGTTTTTCAATAAATATTCTTAAGAGAACCTGAACTCTTTTGGTCATGAAATTTTTTCACCTTTTTCTGATTTGTTATACTTTATTTGAAAATCAATATTTTGTTATAAAAATTTCAAATACAAATTTTGAAGTTAGTATTTGAAATTTGAAAAACAAAAAAAATCTGAGTTTACTTTTTACAAATTTACCCTTATTTTTTTTCTTCTATAAAACAACCTTATATAAATTATATTTTATGTTTTTTAAAAAAAAATATACATTCAAATTTTAAATTTCATTGCTTAAATATAACCAAACACTATTTTAACTACAAACATTCCAAATAAAATGTTTTTTTAAAAATTTTCTTAATCAAATGCCCACTAAATTATATTGGACAACATCATATAATAATGTACGTGTGGGAACAGAAAAGACGGAAACTTATCGGATTCATTTGGATGGGCTTTGGGACATCAAGTCCGACAAGATAGTGGGCCAATATTGTTCCTCCTTAGGCCCGCTAAAACCACGGCGGACCTCTTTTACTATTTTCTGTGTGAAAGCACCTGAAAAACCAGAGGTTCCTCTTTCTGATTTGCCTTTGGCTCTATGTGGTCTTCTTCCTAATCTCATCGTTTTAATTTGTTTGTTTCATTTTTTCTTGTCAATCTTTTAGTTTTAATATTTCACATGATATGTTGAGAATCGTGAGATTAAAAATCATTTTGATATATTTTAAATTCTATTTTATTTTATTAAATTTTGTGTCAAGTTAAAAATCAGATAAATAAATTGAAACGAAGGAAGTACCAAAGAAAAAAATATACATTCAAATTTTAAATTTCATTGCTTAAATATAACCAAACACTATTTTAACTACAAACATTCCAAATAAAATGTTTTTTTAAAAATTTTCTTAATCAAATGCCCACTAAATTATATTGGACAACATCATATAATAATGTACGTGTGGGAACAGAAAAGACGGAAACTTATCGGATTCATTTGGATGGGCTTTGGGACATCAAGTCCGACAAGATAGTGGGCCAATATTGTTCCTCCTTAGGCCCGCTAAAACCACGGCGGACCTCTTTTACTATTTTCTGTGTGAAAGCACCTGAAAAACCAGAGGTTCCTCTTTCTGATTTGCCTTTGGCTCTATGTGGTCTTCTTCCTAATCTCATCGTTTTAATTTGTTTGTTTCATTTTTTCTTGTCAATCTTTTAGTTTTAATATTTCACATGATATGTTGAGAATCGTGAGTTTAAAAATCATTTTGATATATTTTAAATTCTATTTTATTTTATTAAATTTTGTGTCAAGTTAAAAATCAGATAAATAAATTGAAACGAAGGAAGTACCAAAGAAGCTACATATATATATATATTTTTTATTTTTATTTTTTTTACCTTTTTCTAATTATATAAAGAGTGAGACAGCCATCAATTTTCTCATTGTAGTGTTATTATTTGTGGGGCTAGAAATGATTTTAACCGTAGTTCATATGAATTTTATTTTGGCTGATTTGATCGGTACTCTCCTAACGATCTTAACATTTTTAGGTAACCCATCTAGCAGTAATTGCCATCGATTATATTGGTGTAAATTTGTATTAAAAATTAAGGTTATTTTTCGTTGCGAGCTTTGTTAGATATGTGTAGGGTAAAAATCCCTATTTTTAGAGATAAATAAATAACTTTCATAGAAGAAAATACTATTGGTTGAAGAGAAACTAGGAATCAACTTTTGGACGAGAAGTATTTTTGGGCCAACATTGATTGAAAATACGATGTCGTGTCTTCTGTTTTGGTTTGCGGTTTATTAATTTAATTTAGGTCCTTTTTTTTTTTTTTTTTATAAAGGTGAAGTTAATTGTAAGTCTTATATATATCTCAAATGTTTGTTCTGCATGTTTAATTTTCTTTTATTATCTTAGATAGTTTACAGTTATTACTAAAAATATCAGTTCATATATTAGTTTTTAATGAGTTAACGTTATCTATTTTGCTATTCACTCTCTAATATATTGTGTTTTGCTAATGCTTATATTGGTAAAATACAATTTAATAGAATTGTGTGTCGTGTTATTATAGGATTTTGATTTGTATAGTGAAAGCTCTTGCTTGGATTCTCAAATAGTATTATGTTTGTCTTATACAAATTAGAACTTTATTAGTATGAGTTAAATCACTTCCCTAATATAATTTCGTGAAATATAGATGTATTTTGTCTTCGTTGAATCTAGTTTTGTGCTCAGTGTCACGACTCAAAACCGGGTGTGATGGCACTTGTCATATCCCACCAGGACAAGTACCCAATAAGCGGAAAATAAAAGCGGAAATAAGCAATATAAAGAAGAATAATATAAGCGGAAGTCTTCAAACTTAAACAATCCCCCAAGACTGGTTGTCACATGTACAAGTCACTAATAACAGAACTGAAATGAAAATACAAGTCTCAAATATGTCTTTATTTCTCAAGCAGAACAAAGCATAATAACAGGAAATAAAGAGTCCGCCGGATGACAATACCTACCTCTCTCGAACTCCTGGGAAGCCTCGAAAGATCAGGAAAAATGAGAACTCACAGTCCGGGCTTAGAACCTACACAAGTGTAGAAGCAAGGGGTGAGTACCAAACAACACGGTACTCAGCATGCCAACTAACAAAACTAGGCAAATCTAATAAAATACGCGAACTTCTTTCAACCCAACTGAACCTCCATAACTACAACCTGCACAGAAAATCAACCCAACCTAACAGATTCTAATACACAATCCAATAGTCTCCATAATCACAGTTCAGAAACATAAGTCACAACTCGCAAGTAATCACAAGAATCATGTTCAACACACAATAATATGCATGAATGCTGATGCACATGCAATGATCATGCATGCATCACATTCTCGCTGGCAGAAACCTCGGCATTACAATATCGCCGGCAGAAACCTCGGCGTCACAATATCGCCGGCAGAAATCTCGACATCACAACATCGCCGGCAGAAACCTCGGCATCACAACATCACTAGCAGAAACCTCGGCATCACAATATCGCCGAAAGAAACCTCGGCATCGCACTCTCGCCGGCAGAAACCTCGGCATCAAAATCAATCATCTCATCATAATGTTCAAGAACAAAATGCAAGCATGTTCACACAAATGATGAGGAAATAACCAATTCAAGAAATTCACGATCATAACAAGCCATCAAAGCATTTCACAACTACACATCGATATCGAGATCAAGGCACAACACACTTTAGTTCACAACATTAGCACACATTGCTTATTTATTAACCCCATCAATCAATTTAGATTAGTTCATCAGAGAATTCAACCCGACGCCTCATTCCCATTACTCCCCAACGCATACAAGAAAAGAAATTCTGGATTCTACAAGATTTACAGAGTTTTAGAAGTTCACTTACCTTAGCCAAAATCGAGACCAATAAACAACCGGAGCTTTCCCTTTCCGAAAGTAATCCAAAGCACCATAATCTATTCAAATTATGATTCACAATCAAATTCCAGAACTATCGACACCAAGAACACAGAATTCAAACAAAATGGTCAAAATGGCTCAAAAATCCTATTCCAAAAATGGGGTTTAAATCCAAAATTTTTTACATGAAAATGATCCTCAAAGCATTTGAAATCCATTGGTGAAAACCATTTCAAAAAAGGAGTTCAAACCAGTTCATAATCACCATTTGATCAAAATTTGGAGTTCATGAAAATCCCCCAAATTTCCACTTTAAAAACCCCAATTTCAAGTTAAAATCATGATAAAATCTATGGATAATGAAGCTTTGAGGTTAAAATCACTTACCCAATAGGTTTCCCACGAAAATCTCCTTCCAAAATCGCCCAACAGAGCTTCTAAAGTTTGAAAATGAGTGTTTTCCCAACTTTACACTGTTAAGGCCAAAAAATGCTCTCCGCGAACGTGGAGGCGAACAACAGCAGCACTCCGCGAACGCGGAGGCCAAAATCCCCAACACCAGAATCAGCAAAATCAGCAATGCACTAAGTCTCCGAATGGACCCTCAGGATTCGATCAGAATCATGTGCACACAAACCATATATGCTACCCTAATAAATTCAACGTTTCGGACTCAATGGAACCGTCGGAATTTAAATTCGAGGTCTCCTTGACTCAGAACCCGATAAAGCGCAACTAAATTAACTTAAGCCTCAAAAACTCAAATCAAGTTTGGGACCTCTAAAAATTCAACCAAGGCCACTTTTAGGCCTAAAGTCATCCCCCGAATCCAACGGAGTCGTCAGAATCCAATTTCGAGCATCCGATCTCCGAATTTTGACCAAAGTCAACTCTATGGCCAAAAATTCACTAATTTCCAACTCAAGGCCTCAAATCCACGATATAGCCCCTAATCTGATTCCGTCAACTCCGAATGACCTCAAATATCACTTTTTGACAACTTAAGCTTTTCAAACTCAAATCTTTCCAAAAACCTTAACTTACAAGGAAGTTTCACAAAATCCACTTAAAATACTGATCAAACATGACTCGGGGCAACTCTCGGGAGGGGTAAAATGATCATTTTACAAAAATTACCAAAAATGACCTTTAGGGTCATTACACTTAGTTAGCTAAATGAAGTGTTGAAGTTGTAGTATGATTTATACCTTATCTATTATAGCTTGCTTAAGAGATTGAATTTCTCATAGATCAAGTTCAACTTATACTTTATGGGATATGAGGTAAGTTTTGGAAAACCTACTACGATACAAATAGTTTTTAGCGGCAATAAATATATATATATATATTAACAAAAAGTGATAAAGCTTTCATCGGCATTAGTTAATTATCATTGGATACAGTGTCGCTATAGATTTTAGGGACATTTACAAAGAGTGCTAAATGCTGCTGAAAATATGTTTTTAATAGCAATTAAACTATTACCGTTAATTAATTGCCACTAGAGATCATTTTTTATGTAATGCCTTTGTGTTTAGAATGTTGTTTGACATCAAGTGGTCTTTTAAAGACTTCCTTTTATATATGAAAGAAGTGTATTCTCCTCCTTTCCAACTACAAATGCTTATAACTAGAAAAATATTGTAAAATCAAAACAAATAAGACAAGAATACTCAAGATGAAAGCAATAGAAACAGCGAGACAAGAGAATAGAGTTTTTTTATTCTTTCAATAAGTATGTTCAAGTGTAAACAATATGAGTTCCTATGTCTTTATTTATGTTGTTGATAGAGGTATACAAAAGATTGTTATAATATAACATTAACATTGGAGATTATGGGAAAGGTTAGAGGGTGTGAGAGTTATATCCATTATGGTGTGTGTTATAGAGGATTAACTATACATCATAGAGGATATTAGTAGATATCCATATCAATATTTCATAACAAAAAATCAATTTTTCTATGTTTCTCCCCTCTAACAAAGATGTATACAATCTGAAATTTTTTTTATGTACAGATGGATGAATATATATATTTTAAGAGAAAAGACATAAAAACCGCCCCGAACTTGGTAGCACAACTTAATTTAGCACTTAAACTATACGGGTATTTATTTACCCCCCTAATTTCATTTTGCATGACTTTAATATCACCCTAACGGATGACGTGGCAAAAAAAAAAGAAAAAAAATTAAAGAAGCGTAAAATATTTTTTTAAAAAATAATGGTCCCACTATATATGTATATATATATATAATGAAAAAAAAACCCACCCACCCCATTCTTCTTCTTCTTCAAACCCCACCACCCCACTTTCTCAAAACCCTACCTACCCCCTCTACCTGCTTGTCTCTTCTTCCTCAAACTCCCCACCACACCGTACCCCCACCCCACCCCATCCTCTTTCTCCTTCTTCAAACTCTACATCCAAATACATTTTCTCATTAAACACAAAAATAGAAAATCACATTCAAGACCCACATTCAAGACCCACATAATTTTCTTTACTCTTTACTTTTGAGATTTGATTTTTCTTAAAAAATAATTATTCATCTAACTTTAAACATTACTTATTACTATACCTGAATATGCATTAAGAAGTGAAACAAGAAAATTAATAGCAAATCTAAAAAATTAAGCACATTGATTTTGCATAAATTTAAAATCGTCATTGTTGATATAAGTTGATAGTTCCACTTAACTGGAAAAAAAAAGTATGGTGATTGATATAAGTATTTGATGGAAGTAATAGTGAATAATTACAAAGTAATGAAAAATAAAGTGAATCGATCAGTGTGAAATTTTGGATGTTAAGAAATTGACCCAGATGAAATAATGAAGAAGATGGGTGAAAAGTGAAAGTAAAATTTTTAAAAGATGTGGGGAAGTAAAAATAAAATAAAAGTATTTTTTTTCAATTATCTGACATGTCATCAATGTGGCATAGAGGTGGCACTTAAGTGGCGAGCGTGCATTTCACCCACAAGTATGAAACTGGTATTGTATGTGTAAGATGCTATTAAATTGACTTGCAATAAGATTAGGGGGTAAATAAACGTTCGTATAGTTTAAGTGCTAAAGTAAGTTGTGCTTCCAAGTTCGAATTTTTTTTTATGTCTTTTCTCATATTTTAATTTACAAGTGAGGATTTTTTACTAACTTTTCTGTAAATACTTTCCTATCTTCTTTTGATAGCGAAACAAAGTTATACTTCATGTTGCTTTGAAGTTTAGTGTGCTAATGACACTAATTTTTATTTTTTATTTTTGTGTATTTAGTTGTTAAAATATTTAGCCAAGTAAATAGGTTTAGTTATTGCTTATATAATTTGATGTAAAACGTAAGGAAAAATTACATAATTATATAACTTAAGATATCATAATCTCTGAAATTTCCTACCATTTAAGAAATTACAAAAATATTTTCTTGGATACATCCCTATCCCCTCTCGGTTGCATTCATATTCCCTCTCGGATACATCCCTCTTATTAAGTAATGTATCATTTATTAAAAATAATTATTTATAAATTAATTAATAATGACGCCGTTCGTTGTTTTTATTAGTTTTAATATTAATTTTTTTTAAAAAAAATAAGCGACGAACTGTGTCTCTTAGCCCGTCGCTTTTTGGTCAAACATTTTACAGAAGTGACGGATGTCACTTGTATTAGAGCCCAACTGAATTTGGATTCGCATTGAAAAGTCCAATAGGTAAAGCGTTCCCTAACAAAGGTGACTCCGTAATCAGAGAGATCGAACCCGAAATCTCTAATTAAAGATGAAAGAGTACTTACCAGTTTTGATCAATTACAATTGCAAGTATTAAAGCTTTATAGGACTAAGCAAACGTGGGACTTGGGCTTGAAATAAAGTGGATTCATTTCGTTTTATGAAATCCAACTACACGGTAAAAGCCCAAGTGATGTAGGATTTCACTTTGAATCCATGTATGTAATTGGAGTTAATTAGGAATTAATCCAATTTCATTGAACTGCCATTTTGATTAATGTGCCCAATATATCTTGAACTTACAATATACTTAGCTCCTGATCCAATAAAATTATGACAAGCTCAACAATTAATAATGTGTTATATAAGAAATATCATGATTTACCCTGTCATTACTCTCTTACTTTTTTGATTGAAAAAAGGTATCCCGTATTTTACTTAAAATATTGCTAACAAGATCACATTTTAATATTGCTAACAAGATCACATTTTCTTGGTTTGCAAAATTATAACACCATAATACTTGAAGTACAACTAGAATAACAAGTGATTAGTACTTAACAATCATTTGATTAATTTCCACTTATTCATCATAGAAACAGACACGGTTAACGCTAATTAACTTGCAGAGAGCTAGCAAGTGAATCAATTCAATGATTATATGTTAATGGTTTTACTTAATACGAAGGTTAAATTGATACGGTTTAAATGGTTATTCAGTTACTTAACAATGATTAGATTAATTTAGACGTCATTATTCATCATAAGAGAGCATTTCATGATTAGAATTCTATTGTAATATACTATATGTTAACTTAAAGAAGAGAAAGGACTTGAAGTAATCTATGTTAACATCAATATATTACTTGTCCGATGTGAAAGATAAAAAGGATAAAACTTACTCAATAAGCAAGCTTATATTCAATGATTTTGGTGAAAATAATTCCTTAATTTAGTAAAGGGTAGTTATTGTCGTGGTCAAAGGCTTTTGTTGGACCACCAACGGATATGATAGGACGAGTAAGATACCTCAATTCTTAATCAGGAGGCACAGATTTGAGCTCTAGATTGAGAGAAATTCCTATTAGGAAGCGCATTTCATCCATTTATAGACCCTACATTATATTAAATCTGAATTAGTCGGAATTAAAACATATTGGCACCAGATGATAATTTATCGGCAATTATTATCCATTTCTTTTGTCAATCACAGCTGAAAACATAGCTAGCATAGCTGCCTAGAGCAGTTTTTTCGAACATTGTTACTTTGACCAGTGAAAGTTTTCTTGCCAAATTTTACACCAATAGTTTTGAATCTACCAAAAAAAATAAAAATATAGACTAGGATAAAATTTGAGATTAACCTTATCACATGTTTGAGTTGATCAAATATTAGGTAATCACATGATTATTTTATCATACAATTTGTACTTAAACAATGGGATCAATATCTCATATTGAAAGTATAGAATAAAATAATCTTATGAGATATCCTTGCTTATTCCATTCCGATTACCAAACACCCCCTAAAGTAATTTCTTTGTAAATATGATGGGAGTTGCCCCCAAATACTTGACTAGAATAAACAAATGAAAAATCTTTTTAAATCTTTGAATCGTTTAATGATTAGTTCTACCTAATTAGTAGGAAACATGAATGCCACGAACCAATTATTCCCTTCCTTTGTCAAGACCACAAATGATTAACTCTTCTATTGTAGGACAAAAAATCAGTAGAGTTTATTTCACCCTTCACCAGTAGCAAAAACATAACTTTCATTTTAAAAAAAATTAACTAAAATATATAAAAAAATATGAATAAAGGTAAAAGAAACATATAAAATATAAATAAGTATAGCGAAGTCACCTTTATTCTTAATTTCTATAGCAATAGAAGGATTAACTTTGTATGTATATATAGAAGGTAATTTTTTGAGCGCTTAGTAGCAGTCCGGCCACCAACTCACTCAAGTCAGTCAAAAGAAATCATAATTATCTCTATGTCCCTTAAAACAAACGAAACCTTCCAGCCCCACGTCGTTAACTAAAATGCCCCTACTTGTATATATATATTTATATATTCTTTGATCCACGTCCGGCACTCAACTTATAACATATCAAAATCAAATGACAATTACTTGTCGATCATTCATTTGAATTTTTTTTTCTAATGAAGATGATAATCGAGCTAACCCATGGCTTCTGCTTGATTTTCCTCTGTTTTTGTCTTCTCGCGATGCGTGTTACATCGCAATCAGAAACAACACCATCACCACCACCATTTTCATTCGATACGAAAATAAAAATCAACCCACCCACAGCTATCATTTTAGTTACACTTATTAGTGTTTTTTTCGCTATGGGTATTGTTTCGGTCTACGTCCGTCAATGCGCCGAGCGCCGCTTCGCAAACGACTTCGAATTCGGAGACGAAGAATCTTCTGGACGACGCGGCACTCGTTCGCGTGGACTTGACCCAGTCGTAATTACCTCTTTCCCTATGTTTTTTTACTCTGATGTTAAGGATCACAAAATTGGGAAATCAGCGTTAGAATGTGCGATTTGCTTAAATGAATTCGAAGATGATGAAACTCTTCGACTTCTTCCTAAATGCTCTCACGTTTTTCATCCAAATTGCATCGACGCTTGGTTATTTTCTCATATTACCTGCCCTGTTTGTCGTGCCAATTTAATCCCTGACCCGGGCGATTTTGAAAAAATTGCTACTCCGGGTCACTACCCGAATTCTGAGTCAGCTGATTCAGAATTCAGTAACCTGGGCCCGGAAGTAAATCACTCAGTCATAGATATCAACGATATTGCTTCACCTGAAGTGATAAATATAGCTCAAACACCGGTATCTAATCGTCCACCAAGGGCAAATTCGAAAATTACTGGAAAATTTCCGAGGTCTCACTCGACGGGTCACTCACCGGTTCGGCCCGGTGAAGATCGCGAGCGGTTTACGTTAAGGTTACCAGAGGAGGTTCGAGAGAAATTAATTAATTCAGGTTCGAGTCGAGCACAAACCAGCTCATTATTTCCAAGTGAAAGAAGTATGACAAAAGGGTACAGAAGTAGTAGCGTGGGAACCGGTTCAACCCGGGTTAATCATGAAAATTATGAGCGGTTTAATGAGGAAGGCCGGGCAGACCGGTGGGGGTTTACAACGGTTCCACCTTTCTTTTCGAGGGGCGGTTCAACTCGGTCTTCTAAGGATGGTAACGGAGCTGGAGATGATATAACGGCGGTTCCCAAGAATTTGTTTAAGTCCGTTAAGTCGCCGTTTGATCACATTTTTGAGAAAGATAGTAACGGTGAACGATCGTTTGATAAACTTAGGTCAGGTAGTACAAGTAGTTAACATACTTATATGATATTATGATATTCTTTTTTCAACGTTAATTTTGTTACACTAATTTTGTATATACTCGAATTCAAAATATTTTTTCATGATATTATTTTGTTATCATTTCAATTTTTATGACATGGGAAAAGAACGGAGATGAAGAAATTTAATTTGTTTAGGATCAAATTTCCTGCTTGAGCGTAAGGGCCAATGAATTACTATTACTACGAACCACCTTCTAATCATACTAATCAATTTGGTTATTGTTCTTTTTCTTGGCCTTATTCATAAAAGTGATTATAATGATACTTTAGCAACAAGCAAAGTGTCCATCACATCAAGTCTGCAACAACTTTATATATTTTGATTTGAGATTTCCTTTGTTAGAACTTAGAACTAATGTAATACGCCATGATGGATGATGCACAATTTACCAAGTTGATGAATGAAGTTAAATTTAAATAAAACTAGTTATGCAATCCTCTTATAAAGAGTTGAGGTCATTTTTGACATCACATTTTGAGTTGAGATCCCTTTATATTAGGTATGAGGCATGGCTTTTGAGTTGGACCTACAATTTAGGTTAGTCTACTTAGAGCTTTTACTTAGGCCTAGCACCAACAAACCATTTCCTTGAGGTTTCTGCTTGATAGAGAAGTCTGAGAACAGTTTCTTCCATGAGTCTTTCAGGTATTTTATTTGGATACTATTATTTAATCAGTATTTAATTTTTAATTTTTTTTTTCATGCCTATCCATTTCAAAACAACTTCAGATATATGATGTTTGAAGTTACATATGAATAGTGATGAAGCAAAAGTGCTTAAATTTTCAATCATATATGAGTTGAACTTGCATATATGGTTCAACCATATATGATATGAGTTGAACTTGCATGAACCCATATGAACTCAATGAACTATAAAATATGAGCATGATGAATTAAGGGTGCTTTGAGAGTAAAGTACCAAAGTTATGATATGATGATGCTATGGTTGAGTAGTGAAAGGTGGTAGCTATTATTATAAGCAAACTTTATCAAAGGCAAATAATCGGTTACATATTATATACCGTGTGAATCGCAAACACAAAATATTTCAACTTCAAATCGACCTAATTTCAAAATGATGATTTCAGATAATGTTCGAACAGGGCCTTAGTGAGTTATGAGTAGAACTTCAATTAATTGAATAGTGATGAACCAAATTTTTTTAAACAATTTTCCACCATATAAAAACTTTAGATCCGCATATCTGCATTGTTTTGAAGTGAATAAGTTTGTAAATTTTATGCAGTACTAGGAGTATGGCTTAAAGTTTATATTCTTTTTGATGAAGTTTCTTTTACATTTACAACAACAACAAAGGTAAACGTAACTTATTGAAAGAGTATTTCAATTTGCAGTTTCTATGAAGTTTCATATAAATTTAATCAAAGTCGTAGCATCCAAATGAAACATGAAACATTATTTCTAGTAGTGTGGACCTTGTCACTTGTCATATGGGGCCAATTTGTATGACAAAGTGTTTCAATATTTATTAAGGTCAAGGTGGCTCCTTATTAAGCTAATAATAAGATGTACAAACACAAAATTCCTATTACCAAACACAAAGTCATTGCCTATGCATTTCTGACCTTTTCTTTGTCTACCTTTTTCTAGTCCACTTGCTCATATTCATTTGTTAATTTCTCACTTCGCATTATTTGAATACAACCACATTTAGTTATCTTTTTTTTAAAAAATAAAATAAAATAATAATTAAGTGACACTTGAGAAAAACTTATTACTACTAGTTTTAATTGAAATATTCCTTATCTTCTCATGTATTACTGTTCAAATTATATTTATCTTTTAAAAATAAGTTTACACGTATACAATAGGCCAACATCGCTTAAAAATAATATTCCTACATTTCAATTCAATTGATTAGTTTCATCGGACAGGAAATTAAAAAAACAACGTGAGACTTTTTGAATTTTATAGTTTTAAATGAAATATGTGTGTAGTGATCTATTAAATCTTGTGGCTTTAAAGTTATTATTAAATATGTTGAAATCGAGAAAATAAACTAAATAAAGAAAGAGGCATTTTTAAGTTAAACCATAAAAAGAAAAGTAAGACACTAAAATTGAGATGGAAAGAGTATAAGTTTAAAATATTCTTATATTTTATACGTTTTGTTGGTTTGATATATTTATTTGTCCTTTTGAACTATTCATCCTTTTCATAATTATTAATTAAATTAAAAAAAGTCATATGTCACTTTCTCACTATATATTAATTTAAATTTCAAACACGGATATGTGTCGACAATTTTGAAACTTCAAATTAAAGCAATTCACAACGTTTCAAGAAGCTGTTATATATACACGTCTTATACACACTTTTTTCCATCCTCTTAATACCCTTCTCTATTTCTTCCACAATTTCTTTTTTTTTTCTTTCTCCAAAAACCCCCTAAAAAAGGGGGCCAAAAACCTCCAAAACTATGAGCAAAAAAAGAATACTCAGGGACATTATCGGCATTTTCAAAGATAAAGCCTCCCTCATCAAAGCCAACTTATCAACAAAACGCAGCGTTTCATCAATCCAAGTCACCGTCATACGCGCCACCACCCACGCCTCCACATCTCCGCCGCGGAACCACCGCATCGCCGCCATCATCTCTGCCGGTGACCACTCCCTCCCCGCCATTTACGCGTGTATCGATGCGATCATGGACCGCCTTCATAGTACCCAAAATCCGTACGTTGCCTTGAAATGTCTATTCATTTTTCATAACATTATGGCTAAAGGCTCACTTTTATACAAAGGTCATATATCATTTTTCCCATCCTCCGGCGGCCATAATTCGTTAAATCTTTCGGGGTTTTACGATAAATTCGACGTAGAAACACGACAACTCTCGTCGTGGGTACGGTGGTACGCTAATGTTCTTGAACGTAACATGATAACGTCTAGGACATTGGGTTCATATATTTCTCCTTCGTCAAGATTATCGATAAATTTCGATAAAATTGAGAATCATAAGGGAAATAATATTGGTTTTTCTAATACCGTTCCGGAAATGGAATCGTTGGTATGTTTGGTGGAAGTAATTTGTGAAGCGCCCGAGTCATTATATTGTCAAAAAATTGACTTAGTGCATGAAATTATGATATTAATTTCGGAAGATTATCGATCGATTCAGTACCATATAATGGTACGGCTGGTCGAGTTATCGGGCCAAGTTTCGAGATTGAGTTACCTTGATTTGTCGGAGTTGATTTTGTGTTTGTCAAGGCTAGAGGGATGTAGGAAAAAGTTGAATGAATTGTTTATACGACGAAAAAATTATTTGTTTTGGGAAGTGGTTAGTCAAAAGAAAATGGATATGGAGAAGGTGAAATATGAAAGAGAAAAACAAAGTTTATTACTATGGAATGTTGATGAGAATTGTGATGAGTTAACTCAAAGATTTGCAGGAAAAATTCAACAATTTTTGGTTGCTGCTTCATAGAAGTCAATTGGTGACATGTGATTTTTGGGCTTTAGCATTTGTCTAGAGGCCTGGGCTGGGCTGGACTGTAGTCATCTGTTTGCAATTGGAAGCCTATTTGCAGTTTTTTAAGTTTGAAATAGTTCTGAAACTGATGATGTTGTGCACTCAATGCGAATACAAATACATAATCATACTATTTCTTGTTCCAAAAATATTTGATGGAAATAACATTAATGTAGATGCCTGTGTCTGCTAGCTTTTTGGTGCAGATTTAAGAAATGTATATATATGAATTTCACTACATGATAGATTTGATTATTTTGAATATAGGAATAGAATCTTTTGTTTAAAGGCTCCCTCCCTTTCTTTTGTTTTTTGCACATTGGAGTCCAGGGGCGGACCTAGAGATAGTCGAGGGGTTCACCCAAATCCCCTCGGTAAAAATTTATATTGTATATATAAGGTGTTTTTAAGAATTCTTATATCTATATATTAATTTTAAATCTCCTAAATATAATATTAGAGGTTGATTTAGTGGTTGAGGGGTTCAAAACTCACCTTGAAGTTTCAAGTTCAAATCTTAGAAACTACTTTTTTTTAACCCCCTTATGGAAATCCTGAATCCGTCGCTACATCACTACACCCTTTTGTACTGGTTGGAGTGAATCTAGGATTTAAACTTTATGAGTTGTAATTTCTAGAATAGCGACATCAAGTCTTAGTACTATTTGGAGGGTGAGAAACACATATATCAAATATACACTTCTGACATAAATTACGCTCACTGTGGGCCTAAATGATAGCAACTCCATCATGATATCACATCTCCCGTTAATTCCAAACTTACACCTACTCCATCATGACTATCACATCTCCTAATCTTTATCCTATAAGTTTTTTGTTTGTGTCTGTGACTAACCCATTTTATCTTTACAGATTAATTTATCTCTAACAAGATTCAAACACTAATATTGAAAAGAAAATTATATATATGTATGTATACTAAAAGAAAATTAAGGATATTTCGGATAGAGCTTAACAATATAGATTAGTGTTAGTTCCTAGCTTGCATTTCTTACAATCTGAATTTTGTTGACATTCATTGTATTAATGAAAATTAGGACATTTATGTAGAGGTGTAAATCATAAATTTTCACTCTTATAAATCGGATGCTTTCCACATACAAATACAATATTTGTTACTTTACTGCTCTTAATCAGAAAAAGAAAATCATCATCTACGATGGACTAACTGGAGGTAGCTTCGACCACTCTTTTCAACATGCATTCTAGCTTTTCTAGCCTGCCAAGAAATTGCACAACTATATTATTTCTTATTATTAAGATATTTACAGTTACATAAAATGAAAAAAAAAGAAGATATTAATTACTACAGTAATAGTTTAGTACGTACCTCTTTCTCCCAATCACAACGATACGTTATAAAAGCCAGTATTATCGTCTGCAAAGCTGTCCCTCCAAAACTCATTCCTGCCCACATCCCCTGTAATTTCCATTTCACTTATAACCACAAATAGTAAACTCTAACTAAAATTGTTACACAATTATTTTCTTAAGATTTCTAAATATAATGATTGAGTTTACGTTCAATGTATAGACGGTTATTACAGAGCAATTCTACTCATGCAAGTGTAATTTCTACGGACACAAACAATCGACTCAATTCTAGCTACAAGTTTTAATTCTAGTGCAATATTATGTAATCGAGTTGTCTATATATTCTCCATATTGTATCGAATAATGATAGGTAAAAAAGCAAATAATTTCTCGTGCCATCATATGGTATTAGAATAAGAGCAATCAACAAACTATTCGTTCAAGTTATCAACCACCATGATCAACGGCTTGAAAAATAGTATATCCAGAATCAAATCATGTTTAAGATGATTACAAATACATTTCTATAATAAACGTTCATGTATAATATATTTGTAACTATATGATAAAAATAAAAAATAATTAATACTACTAAGAAAGAAAGAGACCGACATACCTCAAGACCAGTATGGAGAACCATACCTATAAGAATTCCTAGAGGGACTCCAATAATGTAATAACAACCTAGATTAATATAAGCCACTTTTGACTGCCACCCTGATCCAACTGCAACCCCTACAACAAACAAGACATCTTTCTATTATTATTTAAAAAATTAAATACTATCAAATTAAATATATATTAATGTAATTACCGGATAAGACAGGTTGAATACTGTTTAGAAGAATGGTAAGAGTAAGAAGGTAAGAGATCTTCTTGACAACTCTTAGGACATAAAAGTTTGATGAGAAGAATAGAGCAAATTTATCTTGATATATCATTATTAGTACACAAAATGTTAGCCCTATCATGGTAGAGTATATCACTGTTGCGAATTTTGCCACCTTTCCTCTTCCAGCACCTAGCTCATTCGCCACTCGTACACTGGAAAATTAATTTAGCGACTTTAGTTTAGTAAAATTAGAATATATGCACATATAAGTGTGAAATGAACAAGTAGATACATAGACTTGTACAACTAAGATTTAATTTGAATTTAGCCTATGGAATTTAAAGCAGAGACAAAAGAAACCTACAGACTTGTACACCTAATTAATAATAGTCTTGTTTGTTTGTATCTTCCAAGGCTCAATTGGAGTAAAATGTTTCTTAACAAAAATGACTTCTTACTCAGAGGACTCGAATCCGAGATCTGTGGTTAAGGATGAGCAGTACTTATCATAACTCTTATTGAATTTTATACTCATTTTCAATCAATTTTTAGACTATCTAATTGTATTAAACTCAAAAATATCAAATATCTTATTACTAATCTGCCTAGAGATAATAGAACTCTTAAAATGAGAATAAGAGAATATATATATATATATATAGAAAAGAAGAAAAGAATACTAATTACCCGGTGGCAGCGAAGAAAGCAAGTGGTATCATCATCTCCCAACTATTAATATTCATGCTGCAATAGATTCTCCCAGAAATACAATAAGAAATTACAAGGAAATAAAGAAAATCATTAAAATAAAAGGTCATTCAAAGAAAAGTATTGCACGTGAAAAGTCGAATTAGATCGTTAAGTTTAGCTACTTTTGTATGCTCAGTAAATTATCCTTTTTTGTGACATGTTTGATTTGATTGAAAAAAAAAATTACTTTTAAAATTTCGATCTAAAATAAATTTAAAATATTTATTAAATTATAAATTATTTAATTAAAAATAGAAAAATTTACCGGATGGACAATGCATCAACAGTCAACGTCGCATTCTGCAAATACCCTGCCATCAATATCAATATCCTATAGTACCAGTTCTCCAAGCTACAAAGAGTTTCAAATTAAATAAATAATAAATCAATGATAATATTAATCGGATAGAATTTGACTCCTCTTCATTTTTCTTAAATTATTGAGGACGTATGTCATAATTTAAAATTAATATATAAAAATAATTAAATACTTTCATATATTTATGACCAATTTCGTAACTAAATCCAATTTACCAAAGCATGATACCAGCAGCAGCGGAGAGTTGAAAAAATTCCCAAAGTCCCGAAAAAGCTTGTATCGAGAAGCCACTCCACCTTTCTGGACATCCACCGCATGCGGCATAAATAAACAACCCAATAACTAGCAACCACCACGATATGTCCAGTGCGACGGCGGCTCCCACTATCCCCAAATTCAATTTGTACACAAACAACCAACTGATCGCCATGTGAATCGCCAGCACCGCTAGTGAAATCCAGGCGATAACCGCCATCTTCAGCTGGCTCTGCAGAAACCTCTGTATTGTAAATTGAAAAGCAAAGCTGAATTGCAGTGGAAGAAACCACAACGCCACTACCCCTGACAGCTCTGCGACGTCGTCTGGTTGACCCAGTGCTTTCAAAATTGGGGTAGCGAATATGTACATAGGAAGCAGAAGGATACAACAGAGGGTTATAACGATCCATGATCTCTGCATCTATATTCCTAACAAATGGTGCTTTTTTGCTCCATAAGCTTGTCCGCATAACGTTTCTAATGCACTCGCCATCCCTAACTACATTTCCAAGTCAAAAATTAAACAGAGAAAGTCGGTAATTTTGACGAAGAAGATTCAATGGAACTCTTGTACCTGTTTTCTAATTATGCAGAAAAGGGAAAATAATTTGAAATTTGAAAGAAATTGATGGAGGGAATTGAACAGGGATTGCCACTTATAACTTCTTTTAAAAGAAAAAGAAAGTTTGGGGGATAGGAACTCTCATCCACCTAAAAGTTCATATAAATGCCATAATAACTAACTTTGTCACAAGGTCAGGAATTCTATACAAAAATGTCATCCTGTGATTGTAGCACAAGATTAAATATAATTATCTTGATTGTAGGAACAATGTTATTTCGACTTTTTGTGCATGTGCATTTTGTATGTATTGAATGAGATCGAATAAAGATAAATGTTTTAGACAGATTGACAAAAATAAATTCTCTAAACTGTTAAATGTACTGATATTCTCAATCCTGATATAACTGTTATGAGCTATATATATTTATTATCTTTTTGATTTATTAAAAGGTGAAATCCTGAGATAGTTCAATATGCCCGGTAAATTGACGATCATAATAATATATATTGGTGAAATAATAAGTTAATTGATGAAATTCATGTCTCGATATAGAGATCAAAGATATGCCTTTTAGAGAAGATTATAATTTTTCATTGTGTCAAACTTTGCAAGTGAATTTATGAATCCGACACATGAAATATGTTAAACAGTACTTTGAAAAAAAAACTAATAATTGAATTGAATTCGTTAATAATTTAATTTAATTATTAGTAGCTGTAATTTTAACATAGAAATTTCATAAGTGTTTGATGGAAAATTTTGAAATATAAATGAAGAAATGTTATTACAAATTTTTACTGGAATGATTTGTAATTTAGTATGGTAAGAATAATTCAAATTATTTATTTGAATTACTTACATAATAGGGAGCCTCAATAATTAATTATGTGATCTCTACCGTGTTAATATTTGACTAGAATTTAGAATCCTATTTTCCTAGGGGAAAAGTATAAGACGTGTTTTCAGCTCTAGATTTGGACCGGGAAAATAGGAGTTCTCCTAACCTAGAAAATTAATAAGTGTTCTATATTCACCTATGTATTAAGAGAGTTCGATCGTAAATTTGGAATCACGGTAGAAGATTGTAGAACTAAAGTCGAACTTGCTTCAAGATTTCAGTTCGTTGTGCATATGTTTTCCAACAAAAACAACTTTTGAAACAAACTTTCTCATGTTACGTAATGAGAATCTATCAATTTTCACATATAATTTTATCCTAAGTTCTTAATGGGGTATAACTTTTTGACCAAGAAGATTCAGTTAATCGTAAATGCGCAGATAAAGAAAAATATCAATATGAAATTTGAAAGAAGTTGAACGGATACGTACAATGAGACCAAAACTGAGGCCAACAATGACGGTATTAGAAATGGAGATAGCAGCAAGTTCAACTTCACCAAGGTGACCAGCAAAACCTTGAGTAATAATGTTCATGGTGTAAGTCCCTATACAGCTGAAGATGGCTGGACCAACAATGTGCCATAATTTTTTGGTTTTGATCCATACTCTTGTTTTCAGATCCTTATCATCATCTTCATCCTCCCTTCTTTCAATTTTATTCTCCGGCAACCAGTTCGCGGAGGTCACCTCCGCCAACAACAATGGTTGCCGGTTTTCGTGGAAAACGTTTCCCATTTGTAATACTAGAACTAAAATTAGGCACGAGAAAAGAAGGTACGAACCAAATAGAGAGTTGCATGACAGGATTTTATAGAAGAATGAAAAGGCAAATATGATAACGACGCAAGTTTTAATGCTCAGTATAATTGGATTGGTTTTTCTGTTTTAAATTATTCATCCAATCCAGTCCACCTCCTTATTACAGAATTTAAAACCAGCTACGTATTCTAGACAGGTGATTTTTGATCGAATTTGAGGTTTTACGTTATTTTTAATGTCTAAATCCTTATTTTAGATTTAAATTAAATATTTTAATTTTATCTTATTTTAGTAAGTATATTTTAAATGATTTGAAAATTACAAAAATAGAGTGATATTTTAAGATAAGTTTTATTTTTAATTTTTTCAAAAGAAATGAAAATTTAGAAAATATATATTTTCTTTTAATTTAAATTTCAATAAACAAGCCAGTGATTTTAATATTTTCTTATATTTTAGTTTTAACTATTTAACTTTTTTAAAAAAATATTTTTGTTAGTTCAAAATAGTTAGCTAAATATATATTTTTATCGTTACATATTTTTTTTTACATCTATATATTTAATTTTCTTTTTTAAAAATAAAAATAAAAAATCACACCGTACACACGGAATATACATACACACAACAATTCACTCTCACATACTATTTTACTAAAAGGAGAACTTTCACATATAACCACTCAAAATATTTTAATTATGCTCCTTAGCTATAGTTTGCTAATTACGATTCGTAGCTACATGTTATCGGAGGAGAGTGGCGAACGAGATTGCGAGAGGGAGGAGAGAGGTGAGCGAGAGAGGGCAGAGAGTGGAGAGAGACGAACTGTGTATATATATATATATCTGTCGAATTGTATATGTGTATCTGCCAAATAATTGTATATATGTAACTAATATACATATGCATTTGTATATCTGGCGAGTGAGAGTGAGAGAGGGAGGAGAGAGGCGAGCGAGAGAGGGCAGAGAGTGGAGAGAGGCGAATTGTATTCGTATATCTGTCGAATTGGATATGTATATATATCTGTCAAATAATTGTATATATGTAACTAATATACATATGTATTTGTATATCTGGTGAGCGAGAGTCGGAGAGGGAGGAGAGAGGCGAGCGAGATTGGGAGAGGGAGGAGAGAGGCGAGCAAGAGAGGACAGAGAGTGGAGAGAGGCTAATTGTATTTGTATATTTGTCATATAATTGTATATATACATATGTATAATTTGTATTGTATTTGTATATGTATAAGTGACGTAATTACAATTAAAAGTAAGCTGCGAGCCGTAATTAATTCAAACTATAGCTATGTTAGCTAATTAACTAGTATATGTTTGTTTATCCGTGTAATTTTCCCTTTACTAAAAGACACTAATAGCAGCGCGCATACACACGGAATATACATACACAACAAATGTAGAGGGACACACTTTTTTAAAACGTTCTTGCTCACTATTTCAAATCATATTCACATTATTATACTCACATTTTAGGAAAGAAAAAAAAACAAAGCACAAGAGCAGGAAAAAAGAATAGGAAAAAAAAACGCAGAGAGAAAGACATATCAAGAATTAAGTGAGATTGACATTTAGTTTTGCGGTTTCGAATTTGCAGTTTCTTATTATAGTTGTTTTTTTTTCCGTGAATTAATCTTCATAAAAAGTAACACTTAATTTTCATGTATGATTTAATTTCATGACTATATAAGAGTTGATTTAAATGTTACGATGTTTGCGCAAATTGTACATGGTGTTTAAATTTAACATTAATATATTAAAATATATTTGAACCTTTTACATCATTAAATTTATAGTAAAATTGGTATAACATGTGATTATTTCTTAGAAGGCCATCTCTATCTTAATCTTTTATCTCCTGATTTTGTATGAGTTGTATAAATTCCTTACTAAAATAGTAAAATCTTGAATTGGAATTTGGCTAGTTATTAAAGTTACATTTCTAATTTGGTGCTAAGTTAAAAGTAAAATATTTAAATGTTCTTCGGTAATTGTACTTGATTAGCTTTATATGCTTAAAATAGGTATTGATCTTGTGGTTATTAGAATCATTTTAACTGGGATCTTTAGTAGTGTAGAAACGAGAAAGAATTATGGTTCAATTTTGTTATTATCATGTTGTTTTCATTGGGAGAACCACGAAGAGTTTTGCGTATGGTCATTAACAATTCAATAGTCAAATGCTAAGATATATAGAGCTTTCAATATTGGATAAGTATAAATTCGATTAAATCTTGTTTGGATAAGAATGCGGTTTCACATTCCTTTTTTAAATACTTACAAAAATTTAAGAATGTATGAGGTGACATATTTTGGCTAAAATTTCTTTAGTAATTAACTTTTGTTAATTTAAATCAAGACGTGTACACAGGGGCAGATCTACGTATACCCAAAGGATGTCACGTGACACTGCTTTGTCGGAAAATTTTTCTATATATATGTATAATTAAAGGCAAAAGGAAAAATAGAAAGTATATTATAAACAGTGACACACCTTGACACATACGTTCATTCAGCTCAGCTGGATAGGCGAGGTTGTCATATTTTTGTACATTAAAGTTCTTATTTATAGGTGCTTTAGTTCTTATTTTTTATGTTTTTTTTCTTCCACCTTCTTTCTCACAAATGAAATTAATTAAGAACCATTTATTAATATTATTAATTTTAAAAAGTTATTTTTAGAAAATATAGTAGTGAGCGTGAACTGTATTTTATTTATATTTTGTTCTTTTTAAAAAAAATATGTCATCACATTATTTTGCTTATTGTTTTTCATTTTAAAAGGTAACACTCCTTACAAAAAATCCTGCGTACGCCACTGCGTGTAGATAGAGATTATTAGGAGTGATGTACTCACAAAAAGAAGGAAACTATGCCTCTAAATCAGTTTATTTCTAGATCAAGAATGTGGTGATCCAACTAGGTTGAGACCAAAAAGAGTTCAACAATAAAAATACAAGTAAGATATGGCTTGTGACACATTTTATCCAAAATTAGTTTAAAATAGTATAAGTCAATAAATCGATCGTGTTAAAATCACCATACGTGAGAGATGTCTTATACCTTTCCCTCGATCAAAAATATTTCTTACTTGGTCTTTTGTTTTTAATTTGCAAACAAAAATAAAGAGTCATTTTTCTTTTAATTAAAAATTTTAAAAAAATGATTTTAAACACCAATTCTCAATTTCAAATGATGTCTCTCAATAAATAAGATAATTTCTTTTCAATACCGTCTATCCCGGAGGTTTTGGGAAAAAGGGTTGTGATAGTGCTTACGTCATTGCAATTTATCACCGTATTTTCTATCAATAAAATTTTGTCAAAACTGAGCAATAGATTTTGGTTTATAAATCAAAATTTTAAATTTTAAATTTTTTATTTATGATTTTTGATTTATTATCTTAAAATTGGAAGAGAGAGATATTTATCATCCTATCAACTAATAAAGTACATTTGAAATATTATAAAAGTACAAAAAAGATAAAGATTTGATGCCTAGCCAAGTACTTGTCAAATTAAAATTGATACGCAACGAGTAGATTGCGTTTGTATATCTTATCTACAAAATCCACACTGCAATGTCCCTTTGGTGGGATCCGTCGAATTAAGAACCTGTTTGAATTGAATTATTTTAAGTGTTTTAAGTTAAAATAACTTTTAATTATTTTTGTAGTATTTGTACAAAATAAAATAAAAAATAACTAAATCATGTACTTATTAGTGTTAACATGTCATTGTCATTATTATGAGAAAATATCGCTAAAAATGTATTTTTTTTAAGAGAAAAAAGGTTGAAATATGCCATCGAACTTTCAGAAAAAGTTCATTTATGTCATCCATTAAAAGTTTGGCTCATTTATGCCCGTTTAAGAAAAGACTCATTTATGCCATTATTTTTAACTCCCGTTTTGCAAAACCATTTTTACACCCCAAACAACTTTTAACACTTTTCAATTAGAGTTTTGAAGAAGCAAAAAGAGAACATTTGATTCAAAAACCTCAACTGAAAAGTGTTAAAAAGTGGTTTGCGGTGTAAAAATGGTTTTGCAAAATCGGAGTTAAAAAATAATGGCATAGATGAGCCTTTTCTTAAACGATAACGACATAAATTAGCCAAACTTTTAACGATTGCCATAAATAAGTCTTTTTTAAAATTCAACGACATATTTGAGCCTTTTTCCCCTTTTTAAAAGAAAATCAAATATAAGAATGTAAATAATTTAAAAGGCAAAAGCGTGGTATATATAAAATAGAACGAACAAGTAGCAAAATCGAAAATGGCTACTACTCAAGCAATTGGATGCCAACTTTGTTTTGATTAATAATCATGACTTGATAACGAGAAATATGGCAAACGGGATCTAAATACAGATGTAATTAGGGGTAGGGGTAGGATGGACGTTCGATATTCGATTCGTGATTTCTAAATTTCAGATTTGATAATTCGATAATTGATAGTTAAAAGTAGATATCAAATACGGTTAAATTTTGGTACGGTATTCGATAATACCGTATTGAAATGGTAGTCAATTGTATTACAAAGTTAATACTATTGCTCCAATTATTTTTATTTTTCTATGTGGAGGTACGATATAATAGAAGATCAACAAGTAAGAAGACATCAAGAAAAGTAAATTGATAGAACTATAAGATATATGTATTTGGGTTGTTTATGTTTAGTCATTAACTTACTCTATTGACTTGTACTAACGAGTAATGGACTTGTTCATATATGATTTTCATTAAGTAAATAATCCGGTATTCGCAAAATATTAAATACCAAGTGATACAAATGTCTCATTCCAAATTCAAATCTAAATACCGTAGTTCTAAAATTTTATTCCTGAACATTATATCAAAATACTAAATATCAAATTATCAAAAAATTTGATTCAATTTGGTAATTCAATTTTCATTATTTTATACCCAGTCCTAATTAGGGTTCGTGATTTGTTTTGGATTAGTCTTTAGCTATATAAGAATTAAATAAGAAAATTCATAATTACCCTCTTCAATTATAACACTTTAAAAAAAAAGACACTGAAAGTTTATAAGGGTCCTAAGCACCCCTTTGAACAATTTAAAGTGATATAAATATCTCATATTTCAGTCAATTTCACTTGTAAGTAAGAAGGTGCAATCACACACCAATTATTGCTTGTCATGTGTCAAATCTATATAATTTTCTAATCTTTGTTTTTATTTGTTTTTTTTTTCTTATTTTCTTACTTTTTTAATTCTTCATTTTTCCTTCCTTCTTCAATTCTGCTTAACCCCAATCCTTTGCTCCTCCTCGCTCAGGGGTGGACCCACGTATCTCGGAATATATTAAATGAAATGATATTATTTGACAAAAGTTATCTACATAAAACTAGTCTAAATCAATGAGTCAAGGATATAGCCTACTTATACGAATGGTAATTAAACTTTTATAAATATTGACATCACTTTCTAAAAATTCTATGTACTCTCACTTTCTTCGTTGGAGTGGCCACACACACTAATATTGAAAGAAAATTTATCCTAAAAGAAAACGCAGAAATTGAGCAAAGTGCGACTTAATACAAAAGATCATATTTGAAAAAATCATTTATATTCATATGTTTTACAATTTTTAAATTCAGATATTGAATTAGAATTGTGATAGAGTAATTGTACCTATTTTCAGCTTTCTTGGAATTATTGTTTAGGTAAACCTTAAATAAATTTAACTCTAAATTAAGGATAATTTGGAGGGACTCAACGGTATAAGTTGTTGTAAGAGAGATTAGAGTTGGTTCCTAGAGTGCATTACTTACAATCTAAATTTTGTTGAGATTCATTGTGATAGTGAAAATTGAGACATTTATGTAGAGGTGTAAGTCATAATTTTTCACCCTTACAAGTCGGATGATTTCCATGTACAACTACAATATTTATTACATTACTGCTCTTGATCAGAAAAAGAAAATCATCATCTACGATTGACTAACTGGAGGTGACTCCGACCACTTGTCAACTTGCATCGTAGCTTTTCTAGCCTACCAAAAAAACATGCACCACTATAGTAATTCTTATTATTAAGATATTTACGGTTTCATAAAATGGAAAAACAAGTTTCAAAATTTTGCATTTTCATGGAAAAAAGATATTAATAGTTCAGTACCTCTTTCTCCCAATCACAACGATATGTTATAAAAGCCAGTATTATCGTCTGTAAAGCTGTCCCTCCAAAAATCATTCTGTAATTTCCATTTTTCACTTATAAGTTATAATCACAAATAATAAACTCTAATAGAAATTGTCACACGATTATTTTCTAAAGATTTCTAAATATAATAATGAATGAGTACTAGTTTACATCGACGGTTATTACATTTACACAGTGTCCTATCACGAGCAATTCTACTCATTCAAATCTAATTCCTACGGACACAAACAACCACTCAATTGTAGCTAGGAATCTTAATTCTAGTGAAATATTATGTAATCATTTGTCTATATATTCTCCATGTTGTATCAAATAATGATAGAGAAAAGATAGCGATTAATTCTTGAGTAAATAATTTTTCGTATCATATGGTATCAGAGTAATCAACAGACTCGTTGTCTAAGTTTTCGACCCCACGGGACCAACATACCTCAAGATCAGTGTGGAGAACCACACCGATAAGAATTCCTAGAGGGACTCCAACCATGTAATAACAACCTAGATTAATATAAGCCACTTTTGATTGCCATCCTGAACCAACTGCAACCCCTGTAACAAACAAGATATCTTTCTATTAATTTTTTTTTACTGATCATCAATGTATATAAGTTAAACTCTTAAATATTATAAAATAATAATAATAATGTAATTACCGGATAAAACAGGTTGAACACTGTTTAGGATAAAACGCTTTCAAAATTACATCGGAAGAAGAAGAAAACAACAGAGGATCAGAACGATCCATGATCTTTGCATATATATTCCTAACATATGGTGCTTTTTTGCTCCATAAGCTTGTCCGCATAAGGTTTCTAATGCACTCGAACTACATTTCCATGTCAAAAATTACACAGAGAAATTCAGAAATTTTGACAAAGAAGATTCAATCGAACTTTTGTCCCTCTTTTCTAGTTATGCAGATAAGGAGCTTATAAGTTTTCATTGTGTCAAACCTTACAAGTGGATTTATGAATCTGATACAAGAAATAAGTTAAGCATTGTTCTAAAGAAAAAATTAATCTCTGAATTAAATTCGTCATAGTTCAATTAATTATTTGAATTACTTCTATAATAGAGAGTCTCAATAATTAATTTTATGGTCCTACAATACCTATATTTAACTAGACTCAACATTCATTCTATTTCAGAAAAAGAAAGATATGCTTTCAATTCGACTATTAATAAGTGTTCTATACATACTTGACCACCAACTATTGAGAGAGTTCAAGTGTTAATTTGAGATTATTGTACAAGAATGTGCAATTGAAGTTGGACTTGCTTCAAGATATCTGCTTACGCTTCAAAATATGATTATTGAATTTAATTTCAAGCAAATTTATGTGTTCTAACATAGTTATATGTGTTCTAACATAAACGGATGTATTATCTATTGTTCACGTAAGCAACAGGTTTCGTGGAATGCTTCTGCCGTACATATATGTTTTCCATCAAATACAACTTTTGAATCAGTTCTTCTTCGTGTTACGTAATGAGAATTTCACAATTTTCATATACAACTTCATCCTAAATGCTTGATGGAGTATAATTTTTTGACGAAGAAGATTCAATTAGTCGTGAATGTGCAGATAAGGAAAACAAAATAATAATGTGAAATTTGAAAGAAGTTGAGGGGATACATACAATGAGGCCCAAAGCTGAAGCCAACAATGACTGTATTAGAAATGGTGATTGCAGCAAGTTCAACTTCACCAATGTGACCAGCAAAACCTTGAGTAATAAAGTCCCTATACGGCTAAAGATGGTTGGACCAACGATGTGCCATAGTTTTTTGGTTTCGATCCATACTCTTGTTTTCAGATCCTTATCATCATCTTCATCCTCCCTTCTTTCAATTTTATTCTCCGGCAACCAGTTCGCGGAGGCCTCCTCCGCCAACAAAAATGGTTGCCGATTTTCGTCGATAACGCTTCCCATTTGTAACTCTAGAACTAAAATTAGGCACGAGAAAAGAAGTGGGTACCACTATGTTTTATATTTGAAAACCACTATGTTTGTTTTATTTTTAAGTAGGATTTCAATAAACAGAGACATCTTTGCTAGCTACTTCGAGCCTGTTTGGATTGAGCAATAGATTTTGGCGTATAAATCAAAAATCAAAAATCAAAAATTAAAAATCAAAAATTAAAAATTTTACTTTATGACTTTTGATTTATTTTTATTTTTTTAATTTAAAATAAATGATTTAAATTTTTTTTTTTTTTTTTTACAGATACTATAAAAATAATTTTAAATTATTTTAAGTTAAAACACTTAAAATAAGTCAATTCAAACAGGTTTTTAATTCAACATATCCCACCAAAAGGACATTACAATGTGGGTTTTGTAGACGAGACATGCAAACACAGTCTACTCGATGCGTCTCAATTTTGACAAGTACTTAACTAGGCACCAAATCTTTTTCTTTTTTGTACTTTAACGATATTTCAAAAGTATTGTATTGACAAGAAGAAGTTGCTCGGATGATAAATATCGCTCACTTCCAACTCTTGAATTATAAGTTTGAGTCACCAAGGGAGCAAAAAGATAGGAGCTCCTAAAGAGGGATAAAAAAATATTTTTAAAAGTATATGTTACATAAATCACATAGTGTAAAGATGAAATTATTATATATCCATACTTTTTTTTAATTACAATAATCCCTTAAAATTAACCCAATCCGGATACATTAATACATATACATTATTAAAATAAGGAATTTCCCAATCCGGATACATTAGTGAAAGCGCGGATACATTAATACAACAATCCGAATACATTAATGAAAGCGTGAATACATTAATACATTAATATAGATACATTATTAAAATAAGAGATTTTCCAATCCGGATACATTAGTGAAAGAGATGATACATTAATACATGATACATTATTAAAATAAGGGATTTTAGAAATTTTTAAAAGATATAGGAAAATATGGAAAATAGTTTACTTAAAAGTTGTGTAATTTAGTAATTTTTCCTTTCTAAAAAGCAAGAAACTACTGTATTTATTGTTTACATTTTTACTTTATTCAAATAAGGAGAAACGGCCTGGTGACTCAAAAAATAAACTAATTAATTTAAAAGAATTTAAAGAATAAAACAATTTTAAAGAAGTCGCCACCTAATTTTAGGAAAACTAGGAAACCAATTAATTAAGAAAAATAGTCTACGAAACCAATAGATTCTAGGTAAGGGGTTCAAGTGATTCCGAAGGGAAGGTATTAGGCATCCTTCGAAATCCACAATTGTGGTTCCCAACTGAATTCATTTTTTTTAAATTGAGGAGGAGATACAAAATATAATGTACAAATAAATATACACAAATAATAAAGTAAAACAATAATATAAGAAACGACCTAAGTTTGCCTAACGTCAATAATATACACAATAATGAATAAAAAATATAATTCGAACTTCATTGGAATAGCTTCAATGGAAAGTGACTCCAGGGTGTATCTGTAAAAACACTTAGTAAAAGTGTTAGTAATAAATAAATATGAATAAAAATAAATGAATCAAATAATAACTTGAAAATAAAAATCCATCTTATATACATGGAAGGCCTTGGATGTCGACGGTAACTTCTTCATCGGCCAATTTTAATGAATAATATATATAAACTTAAACTAAATTTCCGTTTTTTACAATGGGGAGGCCTCGAAAACCAACAGAGAAAATTTTTCATTGGCCAATTTTAATGAATAATATATATAATCTTAAGCTAAATTTCCATTTTTTACAATGGGGAGGCCTCGAAAACCAACGGAGAGATTTTTTCATTGGCCAAATTTAATAATATTTCTAAACACGAAATTATGTAAATTAACAAACTAAGATAAAACAGTATATAAAAAAATAAATGATAACAACGCAACAAAATAATGATAACCAAATGAAAATAGCACAACTGACTGAAAATCATTAGAAAAAGTGTATGTGAACAATAATTCAAGAGCAACTATATATATGAACAAGAATAGAGCTCTAAGGGGCTGTTTGGTTACTGGATAAGGGATAAGTTAATATATGAAACATTTGGTTATTCATGTATTAATTTTATACCATGTTTGGTTTATAAATAGAATAAAAATTATTTATGTATAAATTTTTTACCATGTTTGATTGGTATGTCTCCAAATGTTGTATAAAAGTTATTCATCTATGATTTTATATGGTGTTTGGTTGGGTTTTTGTAATTCTACATTGCTAATACTCACATAAGTTATGAAGAAACTTATGTATAATTTTATGCTGGGTAGAAGGTGAAATAAGTTATGAGGGTATTAGTTATACATGGATTAAAATAATAAAATTACATATTTACCCTTAATATGTTTACTTATTTGTTTGTAATTAAATAATACTAATTTACAAAATTAAGGAGGTTGACTAAGCTATTTTTTAATTTTTTTTTAAATGACTAAGCTAATTCTGTACCTTATTTTTTTTGTGGTTTCGTTATTTTTATCCCCCACCCCGGTAGAATCGTTGCATTTTAATATTTGTGCATCATTTTTTCTTTCTTTTTGTGCATCATAGATTACAATTGGTGAGTGATTTTCATATTCAACCCCCACCCCACAAGAAGTGTTGCATTTTATTTTGAATACTACTTGTTTATCAAGTATACTATTATATTTATTGGATTTTATAATTTCAGATTTTATTAAAAAAAGGTATATTAATTTACAATAAATTAAACATTCAATAAGTAATAATTTATGTATTGTAATTTCTACCTAACTAAATCCTAGTAAACAATACCTACATAACTAATACTTACATAATTAATACCTACATAACTCTAACCAATAACCAAACGATCCCTAACAAATAAAATAAGTAAATCAAACAAAGGTCATTAGTAAAATAGAGAAAACAAAATGAAACAAAACAGTCATTATATTGTCCAAGATGCATGACTAAATTAATTCAAATGAAAGAGTAATAACTCATATTCACAAGACTATTAAAAACAAATAAAAAGCAAAAAAAAAGCATATCATTGATTCTCTGTCCAAATCTTTAAATGGTTAAATGATTGGTACTATATGAACTTATCTATAAAAGAATGGCAAAACAATAATAAAAATAATTGAAGAATATGATGTTTACCGAAGAAATCAAGCCAACCACTGGTATAATTGTGTTACCGGTCAGATCTGGAGTCATTCAGTGAACGGTTTCCAGCAAAAAGAGTTGAAGCAGTGGTGTGTTCTGGTTGGATTTGGGGGTTTCGTTGGTTGTTTTACTTGGAAAAGGAGGAAAACGAAGAGGGTTTCGGTGGGTTGGTTTCCGGTGGGTCTTGTGACGAGGTTGTTAGCTTATGTGATTGCTCCGATGTTGGAGCTTCTGGTGGTTGGTTTGGAGAAAAATGGAATTGGTTTTGGTTGTTATTTTGGTCGGACGTCGGAGCAATGGTGGTTTCGTGGCCGTTTTGGTAGGAAGAAGAAGGAAAATTGAGTGGTTGATCGGTGGGTCTGGTTTGGAGAGATTTGTTGTTTGGTTTCAGGTGGGTTTCTGCCGGAAAAAGGAAACAAACAAATGGGGTTTGGTGGTGGATGCGCCGGATTCCGGCGGAGCTCCGGTGAGCTTGTCACTGGAAAATTATGAACACTAAAAGAATTTATTAAACACTAAAAGTTATGAATTTTGAAAAATGTTAGGCGAAAATTGAATGTAAACAACCAGCACACTAACAAAGACGTCCAATAACAGTTTTGGTAAACTGTTGACTAAATCAAAAACTCGTGGGAACTGATTAATTTTGTTTATTAAATTGCAGATGAATGTATGAAGTTGATACTTTTAATCGCAATTCTGATATCATTTTGTGTCAGCAAGAAACCAGCAACCCATATCCGTTTCTTAAAAATTAAATACCAAAGAAACCAAAAAAAAAAGAAGGTTAATCAACTTGATCAGAAAAAGAAAATCATCATCTACGATTGACTAACTGGAGGTGGCTCCGACCACTTTTCAACATGCATTCTAGCTTTTTTAGCCTGCCAAAAAATTACACAACTATATTAATTCTTATTATTAAGATATTTACGGTGTCATAAAATGAGAAAACAAGTTTCAAAATTTTGCATTTTCATGGAAAAAAGATATTTATTACTACAGTAACAGTTTAGTACCTCTTTCTCCCAATCACAACGATATGTTGTAAAAGCCAATATTATCGTCTGCAAAGCTGTTCCTCCAAAAATCATTCCTGCCCACATGCCCTACGTAGGAGAAAATTAAGCATAAGAAAAAATAAGCCACACAACATTTTTCTAAATATATGAATGAGTTTACGTTTAATGCATTGACGATTATTAGATCGTGATTCGTGTCCAATCACGAACTATTTTACTCATGCAAGTCTAATTCTTAAGGATACAAATAATCGATTCAATTTTAGCTAGGAGTCTTAATTCTAATACAATATTTTGTTAGTGAGTTGTCTATATATATCCCCTGTTGTATCGATAATGATGGGAAAAAGAACAATTAGTTTTTTAGCAAATAATTTCTCGTGCTTTCATGGTATAAGAGCAATCGACCACCATGATCAACGGCTTAGAAAGTAGTATATATAGAATCAAATCACGTATATAAGATAATTAGAAATACATTTCTATAAAATAAACATTAATTTGTAACTATATGATAAAAATTGTACGTAAATAATATAATTACTAAGAAAGAAAGAGACCAACATACCTCAAGACCAGTGTGGAAAACCATACCCATAAGAATTCCAAAAGGGACTCCAACAAGGTAATAACAACATAGATTAATATAAGCCACTTTTGATTGCCATCCTGATCCAACTGCAACTCCTGTAACAAACAAGTCATCTTTCGATTAATTTTTTTTTTTTTTGCAGATCGTCAATGCATACAAGTTAAACTCTTATATTTGTTAAATTGCAACAAAGTAAATTAATGTAATAATTACCGGATAAAACAGGTTGAACACTGTTTAGAAGAATAGTAAAGGCAAGAAGGTAAGAGATCTTCTTAAAAGCTTTTAGGACATCAAAGCTTGATGAGAAAATTTGAGCAAATTTATCTTGATATATCATTATTAGCACACAAAATATTAGCCCTATTATGGTAGATTGTATCACTGATACTGCTGTTGCGAATTTTGCCGTCTTTCCTCTTCCCGCACCTAGCTCATTCGCTACTCGCACCCTGAAAAAATAATTTAGCCACTTTAGTATAATAAAATTAAATTTGAGTACGTGATTATACGTGAAATTAACCTTATAATCACAGCGCCAGCAAGAATGTTGCCAACTTATTGGGTAAATACACATATAGATACATAATGTGCAAATAAAATTATAATACACTAAATGCTAGGTCATCACTTGTTGAACTGTAACCACGTGTACCGGTCGTTATGAGTGGGTCGATGGTTAAAGAAATCGGGCCAGAAAATTTTTCGGATAGTAACCTGAAAATTTTAGATTAGGCCAGTCTCAAGTCTTAGATGAAATTTGAGTATGGTGAAGTCTAGGGCTATCTGAAAATGGATGGATTGAAATTAAAAACTAAAAATAAGTTATCTCTTAATTTCTAAATTGAACAAGTAAAAGTGAACGATAAGCTTATCGAACCAGCATTGCACATTCCTCGTTCTACTAATTATTCCTCTGACATGGTAAAAAAAGTTGGTTTCCCTAGGAATTTTTTAAATTTTTTAAAAAGGTGATTAACAATGGACTAAACACAATCTTGCATTAATACAAATCATGTATACGGTGGCAGTCTGGCAGACGGTAGAATAAAGTAAATAATGAGATCTACTTGATAATTTGTGCCATAACATATACAGATTAATCAGGGGTGCAAAAGTATGAAATTAATATATATTAATCTAATCAGACAAATATTCCTGCCAAATTTCAATTTAGCGGTGATCTAATTTGTAATATATTAATCTAATAGTCAAATATTATATTTTAAGTAGATTGGGTCATTTAAATGATTTAATCAGTCAAATATTATATTTTTAGTAGATTGGATTATTAAAACGATTCAAATAGATATCTTTTTATTTCTTAAAATTTTGATTTTAAATAAAAATTTTATATCATTAAATTTTAACGAAAAATCAATTAAATAGATTCAGTGATTTTCTAAGTAAAAACTTTTATAGTTGAGTGGGTTTTGTGTTAAAAATTAAAGTTGAGTGACTATCTTAGAGAAAAACCTTTATATAATTGAATGACATTATGTGAGAAGAATTCATAGTTGATTGAAGATATTATCTTTTGATTATAAATATTCATATTATATTATTATCGTTAAATATAACATAGCAATAATTAAATTATTACCGTTAAATAAATATCATAAATTTTCTTATTTATTGTATATATATTACTACAATCTCAACTTCAGTACGTAGGAACTAATAATAATATAATATATGCAAGTGTGAAATTGACGGGTAGAAGATATAAGGTTTAATTTTAATTTATCCTATGGAATTTAATAAAGACACGAAAGAAACCTACAAAATTGCACACCTAATAATACTCTTATCTGTTTGTATCTTTCAGGCTCAATTGATTATCATATTTATACTATAGGTTTAAAAAAAAATTTGTTCAGATATAAAACATTAAAATACAAGGACATGAATCACTGAGTTTATCAGTTCAAATTAATTTTAATATGAATATAGCGTTACATTAAGGTTCAAAAGAAAAACAAATGACTGAGACTGATAACTGACAAGTAATAGTCTAATCGTCAATATCCCTTTGTATATTGTTTTACCACAAACCAAATGGTACAAAGAGACAACTACTTCATTTTCTTAATTCATCGTTTTTCTGTCAATTGCCATGCATCACAAGTTCACACTTCACAAAACGTAACAACTTCCTTCAATAGAGACTAGGACTACAAGTTGTGATGGTAGGTTTCTAACCTTCAACAAAAAATTATACCATAATTGAGCAGTGATCTATATTTAGTAATAATTTAACTTTAAAATACTCAGTTTATCTTTAATGAAATGATTTATAGTCATACTAACATCTATCACTCATTTTAGACCATAAATTTCAAAAAAGAAAATCTTTCTTAAATTATATATCAAGTCAAACTATATCATATAAAATGGGATGAAGGGAGTAGCACTTTTCAAGCCCGAAAGGACTTCTCACTTTGCTTCTTTCTTTTTTCTATAAAAAAATTATTATAGTGTTCGGATTAATTTACATATAATTTTGATTAATTTTATGAAATACTTATTACGTTTCACCATTGTATATCATTTCAAAAATCACTGATCTTTAAAATTTGGCAGATTAAATATGACGTGATATCATTGGAAAGAGATTTTCGCTCGTTAACTTCATTATTCTTCTTTTAAAGAAAGTATGTGTAAACGTAATACTATTATAGATGAACACTTAATTTTTTATGAAATGATACATTATGACTTAACACATGTGTTTGAGGCGTGTAAGACTCTTTAATAGAGCTAAAAGATAGTTACTTTTCTATTACGATTTTTTTTATCCTCACAACTTCAACATAAGATCTCTGATTAAAATTAGAGGAATTCTATCAATCTCGTCACAATTCTTGGTGATAACTACTACTACTAGTTATAACTAAAAGAATATTTGTAATGAAACGTAAGCGATATTTCCTTAATTTTTACTGTATTCTGAATTCTTTAAAATTGAACTTTTTAATACATATTAGATTTCATTTTTATACTCATTTAATCATTTTCAATACAATTTTTAGACTTATGTATTAAACTCAAGAATCTCGAATATCTTATTACTATAATCTGCCCAGAGATAATAGAAAACTTAAAATGAGAATAAGAAAATATATAATAAAAAAGAAAAAAAAATACTAATTACCCGGTGGCAGCGAAGAAAGCAAGTGGTATCATCATCTCCCAACCATTAATATTCATGCTGCAATAAATTCACCAGAAATACAATAAGAAATTATATTGAAAAGGAATAAAGGAAAACATAAAAAAAACAAAAGGCGGCCATTCAAAGAAGAAGATTGCATGTGAAACTCGAATTGGATTGTTAAGTTTAGCTACTTTTGTATGCTCAATAAATTATTCTTTCTCCGTTGACTTGACACAAGTAAAAAAATTTAGATTTAAAATAAATTTTAGATATTTATAAGGTTACAAATCATTTTATTAAGAATGTCAAATAGAAACGACAAACATACCAAATGGACAACGCATCAAGAGACAACGTGGCATTCTCCAAATATCCTGTCATCAACATCAATATCCTATAGTACCAGTTCTCCAAACTACAAAAATTTTCCAAATCAAATAATTAAAAATAAATAAATAGTACTAATAATAAACCAAGGATAAGATTTAGCAAGTGATTTGTAACGAACTTCATATCTAATTTCAATTTTTTAAGAGATTACTAAAATTATATTTACCAAAGCATAACACCAGCAGCAGCGGAGAGTCGAAAAAATTCCCAAAGTCCTGAAAATGCTTGTGTCGAAAACCCACTCCACGTTTCTGGACACCCACCGCATGCGGCGTACAAAAACATCCCAATAACCAACAACCACCACGATATGTCTAGTGCTACGGCGGCTCCCACTATCCCCAAATTCAGTTTGTACACAAACAGCCAACTGGTCACCGTGTGAATCGCCAGCACCGCCAGTGAAATCCAGGCGATAACCACCGTCTTCAGCTGGCTCTGAAGGAACCTCTGTATCGGAAACTGAAAAGCAAAGCTGAAGTGCAGCGGAATAAACCACAACGCCACTATCCCTGATAGCTCTGCGACGTCGTCTGGTTGACCTAGCGCTTTTAAAATTGGGGTAGCGAATGTGTACATCGGAAGAAGAAGGAAACAACAGAGGGTTAAAACGATCCATGATCTCTGCATGTATATTCCTAACATATGGTGCTTTTTCGCTCCATAAGCTTGCCCGCATAAGGTTTCTAATGCACTCGCCATCCCTAACTACTTTTCCATGTCAAAAATTACACAAAGGAAGTCAGTAATTTTGATGAAGAAGATTCAACCCAACCAATACGACTCTTGTCCCTAATTTCTAATTATGCAGATAAGGCAAAATAACTTGAAATTTGAAAGAAATTGAAGAGGGATTGCAACTCATAGCTTGAGGAAGGAATTCAATACAAAAATGTCAAACATGAAATTTGAACTTATAACTTGAAAACAACTTTTGAATCGAGTTACGTAATGAGAATTTAACAATTTTCATATACAATTTAATCGTGAATGCTTGATGCGTATAATTTTTTGACGAAGAAGATTCAATAAATCGTCCCTGTTTTTCAAATGTGCAGATAAGGAAAAACAATAATGTAAAATTTGAAAGAAGTTGAGCGGATACACACAAGGAGACCAAAGTTGAGGCCAACAATGACGGTATTAGAAATGGAGATAGCAGCAAGTTCAACTTCACCAAGGTGACCAGCAAAACCTTGAGTGATAATATTCATGGTGTAAGTGGCTATACGGCTGAAGATGGCTGGACCAACGATGTGCCATAGTTTTTTGGTTTCGATCCATACCCTTGTTTTCAGATCCTTATCATCTTCATCCTCTGTTCGTTCAATTTTATTCTCCGGCAACAGGTTGCCGGAGGTCTCCTCCGCCAACAACAATGGTTGCCGGTTTTCGTGGATAAAGCTGCCCATTTGTAACACTAGAACTAAAATTAGCCACGATATAAGAATTGGGTTTTTTTAAAAAGAGCTGTATTGGTGAATTTTGTAGAAAATGATAAAGTAACTATGACAGCGCAATGTTTTACGCTCAATGTAATTGGACTAATATTTCTGTTTTAAATTATTCATTCAAAACAATCCGATCCAATCCATTATAAATAGTAAGTAACCAAAAAATATTACTCTCTCAAAAATGTAATATAATCTGTTAAATATTATGAGAAGGGGAATCTAAGTCCACCTACGTGCCTACGTCAGTGGTCAATTTTAAAAATATTTATATATGATTTACGCAAACAAAACAGGAGGAGAGGTTTGGGTAGGGTTAGTGGTGGGGAGGAGGGGGGATGGGTAGATGGGTGTTTGAAGGATTAAAGCTCACAAGGAAACAATTAATTTGGAATGTTATTTGTAAACTTAAAAATAAATAATCAAATTTTTTTTTTTTTTTAATATTAATTTCAGAAATAGCAAAGATAATAGATAATAAGATTCTATCGCTATAGTTTCGGTAATTGCGCTTCATAGCTATAATTTTGTTTGTTATGGAGGCTGCAATTAGTATATTTCACTTGCCTGTAAATATATTTCTTTTGCAAATATACAAACAGGGTAAGTATATACAAATGGAGGCTGCGGTTTTTATATTTCGCTTGCGAATATCTAAACAATATAAATATATACAAATTCTGTATTTGTACATTTAGGATTTTTTTCAGAACTCCGTTTGTATATTTTGACTTGCTAAGACACAAACAAGATAATTTATTATAAATTTTTCATAAATCATATACAAATAGTTAGGGTAAACATATACAAATTCTGAATTTATACAATCAGGAACCGAATTATACAAATTTTAAATTTATACAATCAGTAACTGAATTATACAAATTTTGAATTTATACAATCAGTAACCGAATTATGCAAATTCCAAATTTATATAATTAGGAGACCGAATAACAAAATTTCGCAAACTTATAGCCACAAAATAAAAATAATCAAAACTATAACTATATTACATAATATATTTTAAATATTTGTCATTTCACGTAACTTTCCTAATTCTTAATTCAACAGGCCCAACCAAAGGGACAGTACAATGTGGGTTTTATAGAAAAGACATCAATATACCGTTTCATGTCAATTTTGACGAAGTACTTATATTTTTGGGTAAAATTTTTTGACAAGTACTTGACTAGTCTACCATGTTTTTTTTTTTTTTTTTTTTTTTTGTCTTTAACGATATTTCGAATGTACTATATTTATTAGTGTTTAGCATATGGCATTATTATGACATAATATCGTTAAAATTAAAATTAAAATGTTAAAATCTAAAAAAAGTAAAAATTAGTATAAGAATGCAAACGATTTTAAAAGCAAAAGCATCGTATATATATATATATATTAGAACGGACAATTATGTAGCAAAATCGAAAATGGCTACTTCTCAAGCAATTTGATGCCAACTTTGTTTTGATATGTAATCTAAACTTGATAACAAGATATACTACAAAGGCGACCTAAATATTAATGTTATTGGGGTTCATAGTAGGGGCGGAGCTACAACTCAGCATGGGTGGTCAGCCAAACATCCTTCACCGGAAAATTAGACGATGTATATAAGCAAAATATTTTTTATCATTTGAATATATAGATAAATGAACAATCTTGAACACAACGAATGATGGTGGTCCAGCGATAAGTCCACTCATTTGAGTGGTTGAGGTCCCAAGTTTGATTCTTGATGTTGTTTTACTAAAGAAAAATTAAAGAAGTTAATTTAAGAGAGAATCGCCACTTAATTTTTAAAGAAAAATCAAGAAAACTTTATTTCAAAATATTTAAAACAGAAAATCAATTTGAAATACCAAACAGGTTCGGGGGTTCAATGTACATTTCGAGAAGATTTTAAGCACTCGACATGCCCGCTAACTTGCGGTTGACCGACAACTTGAAAATATTTGGCTAACTTGAAGAAAAACTAAGCATTTTACAAATTTTTACACTTAGAACCGATTTTAGGAAAAAAGACATACTTGTTTCAAATAAGACTAAGTAAGGAAAACTTATAAAATATTTAAAAATCAATTCAAAGATTCAAACAATTACTTATTTATTTGAAAAAATTAACACAAAATAGCTCTCTCTTGGAAATTATGAATTAGGCAACCTTAAAATTGATTACTAAATAAACAACTAATATTTCAATATAACAATAAAAGGGAAAGAGTTGATTTTGGGCCCAAGTCTGGATTCTGTCCGCCTGGGCAGTACTTGGGCATAAAATCTGAATTGGGCCATAGGCCCACTTGCACCTGTCCTAAACTAATAATAAATTGTCAAATGTGTGGGCCTTTGGCCCTATTGTACCTGTCCTAATCTAACAAAAATATATACAAAAATATGGGTTTTGGGCCCAAATAATAAATACAAAGGGGCTGCTGAATTTGTGGCCCTTTAAGCCCATTTTTCATTTCCAAACCGCTCTGTATACACCAAGTGTATATTGTTGTATATGGACTGTATTTTGGCCTTCGTTTCTGTATATCGGACTGTATACCTAATGTATACAGCCCACTTCAAATCCTGCAACCTGTAATTCAGTTTTTTGCCCTGCGTTTGCTGTATTTTGACCTGTGGCTCAAAATCCCGTTTTTGTATACACATGCTGTATATCAGTGTATATCGGCATGTATACCACCCTTTTTTCTGCATTTTTTGCTTCCAAAATCTGTATATTAGCTTCCCTTTCGCTCGAAAATCATTGGGACTGACTCGAAGGGATTCAGCTCGAGATGCAAGGAGAGGAAAGAGTCCATCGTGGACTCAAGACAAGGTTCATGCATAGAGAAACAGTGAGAGGACATTAGCAACTACTTCACACCGATATTTAGCATAATAGCACACAAATTATAACTTAAACAACCAACAACCGGGTCAGTCATTAAGGCAAATAAGATATAAAGGGAGAAAGCACAAGATGGAATCAAAATCACTAGAACTTTAAACATTAAATAAAAGTAACAAAGTGATTGACACAATCCTAAAGAGCCACTGGAAACTAGAGCTCAATAAGTCCAAATCATTTCAAAGAGAGAAAATTTTATCAAAAGAATCACTGCATTTCAAAACAACTTACAAGGAAGCCACAATCTTATCAAATCAAAATAACCATGATTCCAAAAAGTGCAAGAAAGAGACCAATTAACTTAATAAAGATCAGAAGCAATAGAGAATAATAATGGATACTTAAACAGTTAGAGACCATTCTATTTGGTTTGAAATTAATGGAATCTAGCATGAAGGGTTGGATTCAAATCAAAGCACAACAATATTAGATCAAATTAAGTCCAGACATGAATCATAACTAAACATCTAAACCACATAGTTACAAATCTAAAGAAAAACAAAACTTCAAGCTAAAGGGGGAAGGAGTACAGGGGTATTTAATGCCTTATCAACTAGATGTCGAGAAAAGGACAGCAAGGAAGCATAGCACAAGAAGACATCAAACACGATAACTGGAATATGCTGATTCATAAAGCATGTTAGACTGACTCAAATAAACATTTTTTAAGGGTTAAGGCTCAAAATTCAAAATATGACGCAAAGAAAAGCTTATCCATGTCAACCCAATGATAACCAAATAACCAAAGCTACTAAAATTTTCAGAATGCAAATATACTCCAAATTCCAGAATCTGCCTGCTAGCAACAAAATAAACAAAGCTTGATCCATTTCAAAACCCCAAAACAGTTTCAACAAGTAAAGGAAATCTGTAAGCCTAGGGGGGGAAGCCAGGTTGAAATGAAAGGAGGAAAAGGGGAAACATGCTTCAATACTTCCAAGACATCAATGCAACAACAAAACAGTGATCAATTAATAGATTAGAGACTGTAGTCAAGCTATTATGAGCACACAGGCTGACTGAAACAGACTCCTCAGGACTGATCAACAAGGTGACATGACAAAGAACCCAGACAAGTCTAGATAATCTAAGAATCAGCTCACAGATTTCAAATATTGAAACAAAATCGATTAAAGACGCACACATGTCCAACGGTATACAAATATAACATGTTTTCAACAAAAGAGAAAGAATTTACAATGGATACAAGACAACTCAAAAACAGAAAAGAACTTCAAATAGCATACACACATGAGAGAGCCTGACCAAATAAACAATGGCTAGACCTAAACCAAAAGATATGAAGCTAGATGGATAGAGAATAGGCAAACCAAAATCAAACGGAAAGCGAGGTTTGAAAACAGTTTAACTTAAGGCATGTTCTATTGAGCCAAATCAATATTTAACAGTATCAGGCCCCCAAACAGTGAAACAGTAACACATTTTCTGAAAACAACACATTTAAACTAGACATGGATGATATCTAATAAAAGAAAACAAATCAAATAGGTAAAAACTGTGAAAACAAAATCAGAACATGGGTCTTATGTCGAGAGGAAAACATTCATACCACGAGATGACCATAAATCGGAATGAATCCACACCTACTAATATGGGTTAACAACCCGTGGTAAACAAATTCAAACTAAATTAAACAAAGTGTAGGCATGGACCAGATTACTCAAGTAATGCCAGGCAGCGAGGTAATGAGAAGGTCAAGGAAAATCGAGAAAACCAAGCTATCGGAATAAGCATACAATAACACTACATACTATCTATCACTTCAACTGATCGAGGTTCTGCCTTTATTCAAAGTACCAACATTAATAAACCAAGGCAGGACCTGATGTCAAAAATGAACTATAACGAGCATGAAAAAGTGATTAATATCAAAATGTTGAAAACTGAAAGAGACTAGAAGAAAAGCCGACTATATTTCAAGATTTTGACGAAATAAAAGCAGAAGATGGATATGCTATAATGATACTCACGAAAACAGGAACTAACAGACCCCTTAATCTACTCACAAGCTTTAGAGATGCTTAAAGATGAAGAACAAAGCTAGCTAGGCCAAAATATTTCAATGAAAAAGCAAGATCAAATTTGAACAAAAGGGAAACTCTGGAAGCCATTAAAATACAACTTCTGAGAGGCAGAGAATAGAGCATGGCAAACAAACTAAGGGCAGAGATGACATTCTGATCATCCTAACAAGTATAAAGCTAAACGAGAAAAACAAAAACCATGGAGAACGAAGCTCTTAAACACAAGGATTTGATGCATAACTAGAAACAAACCAATAACAGGACTGTGAGCCAAATAAGAGTGAGATATGAAAAGTTACAAATTAAGTATCACGATCTGAAACACAAAGGGTACGCAGCCAACATTCAAGTTATGCAAGAAACTGAAGTAAGTCATACGGATTTAGGCTAACACTAATGAGAGTCTATAATGATAAATCAAAATAACTTGAGAATACAACAAAGAGCACAAGCAAACAGTGAGAAACAGAACTACCGAAGCTACAATCTCAAAGTCGAAACCAATATGAACAGTGTACGATTTTCAACAGAAACCAAATGAAAACTCAGCTAACTTTCAGAACAAAGTAAGAATAGGTTACAGATAATAAGAACACACAATTCCATATTCCATCACGGATCAAAAACTTAACAAAAGAGGACTAAAAGACTTGACTCGAAATCCATTTTGGACCAGGCGTATTAAACATTTAAGAAATCAGAAAATCAACAACTAAACAATATCTATCTGATCGAGAAACAAGGAAACACTTCGATAGAGCCAAGTAACAATCAGAAATCGAAAGAGAAAGAAAAGTAACGTAAAGGACTAAAATTTTTACCTCTTGTCGAGCAGGAACTGGGACTACGAAATGAGCAAGAGCTTTCAACACAACGAGATTCTAACCAGCTTCAGTGAACACGAAATGAACAAGAAAACCCGAAAAATCAGACTCCAAATCCTCACAGTGCCTTTAGCCTATTTGTATGTACTTCCTAGATATGTATACGTATATTTCCGGTTGCTATCTCACTGTTTCAATCCCTCCGTATATCACTCCCCTATATAGGTAAATGAGTGGCTACATAGCCAATCGTAATCCCAAAAATAGCCAAATCGAAATAATGAGCGAGTTTGACTAAAGGTTAAACAAGTTGAATTAATACAATTTAATTAAAGAGTCTCTTAATTTCAACGAAATAAAATAATAACCTTAATTATAAAATAAATAATTTAAAATTATAGCCATAATTTGAACTAAACTAAAATAACAAAATAATTAATAAAAGTTAAAATCTTTTGAGATGATTTTCAAATATTTATATAATATACTAATTATATATAAGATTATATAAAAATATATTTATTATTTAAAGCATTATAAAATATGACTAGAAATACTTCAAAACTTGAAAAATATTTTGAAATTATATAAAAACTAATTATTCTAAATCGTTTGAAACTTAGAAGCTCGAAAACTAATTCATATCGTGGAGGGTCAAAATTGGGTGTCAACAGCTGTAGCGCCCAATTATTTTTCGAAAAAAAAAGGGAAAGAAACAAAAATAGCTGCCCCTATCTTTCTATTTACTAAGAAATTACATTTGAAGATATACTTAAAGGTCACTTTTCACTATTAGTCTTTTGATTATTTCTAAATTATTTTTTAAAATAGTTAAGAATCTCAATAAAAGAAAAGGTAAATATGGGAAAAGAGTCTCAACAATTCTCTTGAGCTATAAAAAATTTACGAAAAAAGTCCCAAAAATTCACTTAATATGAATCAAAGGGAGTGTATTCAACTAGTAGCTAAAATTATTTTTCTTGATTTTTCTCCGTTAGTTTTGATTTATATCATTGATTGTTTTATAATTTAAGTTTTCGTATGATTTAGTTAAATGATATCTAATTTAATTTTAAATTTGGATATGCCCACTCATTAGAAAAAAAAAAATTAGCAAATTATATCGGCAGTAACGTGGGAAGTAGCAGGATTAACAGAAGACATTGAAAATTTTAGATGAAGAATAGAATTTTTAAAGGAAAGACAGATTTGGATACCTCTAGGATAAAGTCACTTATGAAAAAATATCAAAGAATAAAAGAAAAGCTAGTTAAATTATACCCAGAATATATAAGATTAAACCAAAATAAGAAAGATTGAAAAAGATTAGATAAATTAATAGATCGTATCTCAAAATTAGAAGCTAAGTTAGTAAAGTATCTAAAAATAAAAAATAGGGCATAATGGATAATTTAAAGAAGTTAGACTATTTAAATTTAAGAATACAACCTGAGAAAAAGTATAGGAGACTAAGAGATAATTCACTTATAAAGTGCAACTTCATTAGTGGAGAACATGTATTACATGAAGAAGACCAACAACTAAATACAATCACAGATCTGCTAATAAATCTAGGAGAAGCCGTTCAGAAAGATAATACGAAAATACTTAAAGCCTTCAATACTGTTGAAGACCTGCAAAACAAGGGGTGCCAAATAGTTTTTTACAGCATCTACAACCTCTATCATTTCCTATGACACACATATGTTCTTCCCTGTAATGTCTATATAATTGGGCATGTCTTTAGAAAATTCATGTGTTATACAATACTTTTGGATTTAATAATTTAAGTCTATTTTGTTGAAAAATTTGTATATCCTTATCTATATCTATTACTTCTTCTAGCGGTTGACTTGTGTTTTCGGTAGATGTACTGAGTATTTTTGTTAACATAGTATTTCTTAAACTGTCTTGGGAGAAATTTTCTCTTGGTCTTTCTGCGACTGTTCTAAACCTACCTAAAAAAAGGTCCATGGTTGATTCTTTTTTGTAATATTTAATTTTTCTTTTTGCGGGGTTACCTCTATTCTTCTTAGCTATTCTATTAGTTCGTCTATGTTTTTATCTTGATCTTTCTTTTGTTCTTCGCCTATTTTTCCTTTAACCAGCTTTTCTAAATTTCTAGTAATAACAGTATTATCGAATTATTTTGCTTTATAATTATAGAATCTGTCTTGCCCTGTGGTTGATGATCCGATAATCCCTCCGGATTCGGCTGAATTCTTTCTGCTTGTTTTAAAATAAGCTCATAAATTGGGTCTTGAATAGGGTCTTTTATGAAAGGATTATATCCTTTATTTGATTAATATCTTTCTTTAGGTCTTGTAGTTCTTTTTGTAAATTGTCAGATTTCGAATATTTCGGATTGATGTTATTTCTTTCTTTATTACTTAGAATTTGTATTTTTCTGTCTATTTCTGTCACGACCCAATTTCTCAAGTCATGATGGCGCCTACCAACCCACCAGTAGGCCAGCCAAAACGCTATCCCGGAACTAAACAGTAATGGGACTAAGGGTGGAAACTAATCTATAGCCAAGCGGAAGCATACAATAAGAGCACTCACGAAAGCTGGAACGGAACCAAAATAATATATACAACACCTCCCAAAACCTGGAAGTCACAAGTACAGAATTACTAAAAAGAGTACAAGTCCCGAAAGTGGATCACTGGAACAACTGTCTCGAAAACAAAAGACAAGCCAAAACATATAAACAGAAGGAAACTGGTAATCTCAAAATGCCAAGTGCTCACCCTCGTCTCCTGGACAGACCGTTACAGGCTCGATATCAACGCTGATAGCTGGTGCTCGGACCTGCATCACGAAAACAGATGCAGAGTGTAGCATGAGTACCAAAATAACAGGTACCCAGTAGGGCATCATAGGCCGACTGAGCAAGAATGGTAAAAACAAGCGGACAAGATAGAATCAGCACAAACAGAGGTCAACAGAATAGGAAACGGAAAATCTGAAAGGAAGCACAAAGAAATAACTAAAATAAACCCAGTTGAGCCCCCCATAAGACCCGCTGGGCACACTCGTGCACAAGTTTAATAAAACCTGAACGGACCCCCATAAGCCCGACAGGTACACAGAAGAGTTATTCTACAGAAACGAAGGAATAACCAACTCAAGAACAACACCAGGGCCTCGCCCAATCATTACCATCAGAGCCCCGCTCAGTCATAAATATCAGAGCCCAGCTCAGTCATCAGTCACGAGCTGAAAATGCCGGACTCTAACCGGGCAACCTCAGTCTCGGACTGGCACAAACAGCCCACACTCGACAGTCTAACGCTGGAAATACTGGTTCCACCGGATACGTCAGTCGCATAGCTGAGACTAGTAGCCTATGCTCCACGAACTCGCACTGAAAATAACGGGCTGCAATCGTGTAACGTCAGCTGCGGACCGGAGCGGGTAGCCTACCGCCGTCAGCTTAGCACTGGAAATCCTGAGTGATAACCGAGTAACGTTAGCCGCGTATTGGAGCCAGCCGTCACGAACTGGATAAGCAACAAAAATAATACACTAAGAGACTAAAAATCACGGGCCGCCGCCCCACATATATACCAACCGAAGGCTCCCAGCCTAACACAATCCAGTCGACAATCGGCGCAACCACGGTATCTTCTAGCAGCATCCCAAAAATCCCAGCAATAAGGGGCAAAGAATCGGAAGGTCCGAAAGCAACGAAAACGCCTATACTAAGGCTCATAATCTGACCCAAGCATGCTATATCAGTCTACAAGGATCTAGTCCATCCGAAACGACGTCGGAAACATACTCAAGTCAACGAGGTACATTAGACTATGTCAATAAATCACAACCTATTCAAAGGCAAAATCACAATAATCAGTCAATCATCAACCAGATTCACCCGGACCCACTCATGCAACATCATATAACCACCAATAGATACCCCACAGCATGCATATCACCAAATCAAATCAATAGCCCAACCTATAACATGATACTAGCTCATAACAACCCAACAATCAACTCTAAACTGAGAAAGTTGGGGAACAAGGGAAACAATACTAACTAACCACCCCAGATTCATAAATATCAACCAGCATTTACACAATCAGGCTCAGTCTAGAAAGAAAGGAAGTTGTAACCTACCAAAAAGTCGATTACGCGCGCTCCAAGTCACTCAATTGGAGATTTCCCCTTCCGAACGGCTTCAGACTACTGCCACGCTACCAAAAATAGAATCACAACGTCAATACGGTCGTTTAGACACCAAAATTAACAAATTCGGAGACATACCAATTTTTGGGTCAAAATCAGGCAAAGTGGAACCCGCTCCGGATTTCCCGGAATTGACTCCATCAAAAGGTCCCAAATCCTTCTCCCAACACTAATCCTAAACTAGTTTATCAAATAGGGGTCGGATCCGCTCCCAATCAACCAAACAATAACAAATCTAAAACTAACAAAAATAAGCCAAATAAGGGGTTTACCTCCGATTTCATGTAGAACGAGGTACACCCATCGAACCCCAACCTCAAATATACGAAGCCAAAGAAAACCCGAACACTAGGGACTTTGAATCACCAAAAAAGGAGCTCTAGAACTCGAGATATCAAAATTTAAAATGAAGAAGAAATCATAAGTTGATGGCAGCAGCTTCGAGCTGAATTTCACCACAAACGAGGGTTCACCAACACATTCCGATCACTCCACTGCCTAGCCACAATCTCCACGATCATACAGGACTTCGAATCACTCAAATCGGAGCTCGGATGAGGGAGAAATCGGCATTTAAAAATGAGGGTGAGAGCTGAAATTTCTGGGTTATAAAACCCAAACCTCGTCGCTAAAGACCATTTCTTGTCACTAAAAGTCCAATTTCTGGTCGCTAAAGGTCTGCACCAGCAATCAGATTTTAGCTATTTTTTCTGATCTTAATTTTTCATTCTCGTGGTTCAGTCTTTTAAAGGCTTCGGTCATTGCTGAACAATGATCGCAAAAAATTATTTTGTCTGTGTCTTTTTGGATGTTGTATTGGGGAATATTTCTGGTGGTTTGACTGAGGGTTAGTGTAATGTAGTAATTTGGACCTAGGTTTCCTCTGGCATAATCCAGAGCCTCATTCAGGTCATTAAACCCTTTGAAAAGGGGTGCCGAATAGTTTTTTACAGCATCTACAACCTCTATCCATGTCTGGAAAACTGCTGGCACCTGTCCTTTTATTACTACATAAAATTTAAATTTTTTGTCTTGATTTTTGTCTGTAAAATACTGGCTTAAAGCATTTATTACCGAAATAAAATAGATGTTGTCTCTTGGATTCTTATTGTATGCTATCCATAAGTTGTCTATTAAGCATTTTTGTTGCTTATCTACCTGAGTCTCTGGCTTTAGTCTGAAGCTCATATTTGACTGCGGGTAGCATATTAGATTTTATTTTTCGAACCATAGTCTTTCGAATCTCTGATTTTCAAGCATTGTCTGAGGCCTAAACTAAGTATTACTTAGAAGAGTCTGTAGATATATGTTTTTAGCATAACCTTTTTGAGGAGATGAGGCTTCCGCCTTTCGTTTCCCCTTTCCTGCACTCATGCTATAAAAAATAAGTTAGATTATTTTGCAATAAGTCTACTCAGCTGATCTGCCATATTATTATATTTTTCTTTAATATGTTCTATTTTAATATTATAGACTGACGTTGCGTCTAGAAAATTCAACCATCTTCTTTTACTACTCTTCTTTTCCTTTATTTTTTTATGGAATTTTACTATCGCCTCGCAATTTGCTCTTACCAATATTTTGGGTTTATTTAAAATATGAAGTCTAAAACTATCTAGTCCATAAATTACTGCTAAAATTTCTGCGTCTATACTACTCATATTTTCCTTTTCTCTGTATTTACCACTTTGGTATGCACAAATTCTTTCTTCTGTTTTATTACTATATTTATTTTTTCTCGCCTTAAGGACAACTCCCCATTCTTCTAGACTTCCGTCTGTTTCTACTATTAAGTAATACGTCTCCAATGGCATTGCCAAGTCTGAAATATTTTTTATCATGTCTTTAAGTTTTTGAACCAACTTTATATCTTCTGCATTAAATTTCTTTTGCCCCGTCGATCCTATTTTAGAATAAAGTGGTCCCGCCACTTTTCCTAAATCCTTGATGAAATGTCTTGCATAATTTAGTATTCCTAGAAACTTTTGGAGTTCTTTTGTTTTGTCTAATTTATCTGGCATTTCTTAGACCTTTTTTGCTATATGTGGTTGTAGTTTTATTCTTCCTTCCCCTATTATTACACCAAGAAAATTAATGTGGGTCTTGCATAATTCAATTTTCTTCTTACTAACTATGATTCCATAGTCTACAAATAACTTGAAGATTTTTTGTAAATGTCCTAAGTGTTCTTTCATGTTATTGCTAAATACTAAAATATCGTCTACATAAACTATAACAAAACTTTTATAATCTCTAAAAATATTATCCATTTTTTTTTTGGAAAATTGGGGGCGTTGTCTTTAGCCCGAATGGCATTACTAACCATTCGAAATGCCTTTCTAGACATGTAAATGTTGTCCATTCTATACTTTCTTCTGCCATTTTTATCTGTCAATATCCTGATTTACAATCGAATTTACTAAATATCTTTCTTCCTTGGATTCTGTTTATTAATTCTGTTTTATCTGGTAGCTTGTATCCGTCCATTCTTGTGTTATCATTAAGTCTTTTATAATTAATTACCATTCTCGCTTTTCCCCTTATTATTTCATTGTGATTTCTCACTATAAAGGCGGCTGATCTGTGTGTTGATCTTGATCTTCTTATTACCCCTAATTCTAATAATTCTTTTATTTGTATTTCAAAGTCGATTAAATCTTGATTTGTTGCTTCTATTGAAGCTGTCTTTACTGTGTATTATGGATTAATTATATCTAACCTACATGTTATTTGGTTTGAATCCCAATGTTTCAGAGGCTTTTCTCCAATTATTTCTAGTTCGTCTAAAATTTGTGCTATTATTTCTAAGTCTTTCTGATCTCTTATTATTCCTATATGCTGCATACCTCCTTTAAAATTGTATAACTCCGTATCTATTTCTATTAAAGTATATTCCTTATCTGTTTCATTCTCATCCAGTATTTCCTTAGCTTCTTTTTCTATAATTTCTCTACTGCATGGGTCACATCCACAATTTTCTTCTTTTCTACATTTTTTATCTTATCTTTTTTAAGGTAACGAAACTTTGTGGATGAAGGTGTTGCTGTTACTGATGTCTAAGTAATATTCTTAGATAGAATCACACCATTTCTAGTTAACATACAACTTCCATTATTGTGTAATAAAAAGTCCAATCATAACACAAAATCTAGTCTAATATTTAAATCTATTACCCATATTTTATCAAGTTTATATGTGGGTTTATAAAAATTAGTGCAAGTATTTATGAAATTTATTGTTGCTTTATTTACATAATGTCTATAGGTGTTGAATGATCCATCCATTTGCATGGTTGTTTGGGGGTTTGGTAAAAAAAAATTAAAAGTTGTCGGGTACACGTGCTCCCTCACGGGTGCATGTGAGTCCGCCTCTCTCTCTCTCTCTCTCTATATATATATATATATATATATATATTCCAGCACAGGCCCAACATATATTACTTATTTTATCGTAATTTATGTGGCACAGATGAAATTTGGAGAATTACTTAATTTTTAATATATATTTTCTAAAAAAATTAAGTTGTTAATTATTGAGACTTATAAAATTTACATAATTTTTGAATAATATGTTATTCTCTCTGTCCCAATTTATATAGCATGGATAAAATTTGAAGAGTCTTATTTGTTGTACTTTTAATTTTTTTTTAAATTCAATGACATGATTTCCAAATAAAAAATGGAGAAATAAAATAATTAAACAGATTACTTATAGTACCTGTTTTGTATGTTACTTTTATAGTAAAAATTTACTTATGTAAATAAGGTTTTCTTAAATAATAATAATAAAAAAAAAATAATAATAATATATATATATATATATATATATATATATATATATATATATATATTTAACTATATAAAACAAAATATTTTTGATGACATTTAAAAATTTAAAATATTTTTATGTAAGATAGAAAATGGAATAACTAAAATAAATATTCCTTTTTAATTAGCACTAAATTAGATAAATGATGAAACATACATTTTAATTAATGAGAACACATTAAAAAAGGATAGGATTGAATTGTTCCCCACTGAAAAGCTATAAATGAGTAAATAGGCTGAAATAAAAAGAGGAGTAAAAAAAGTGATGGTACCTAGGTTTGATCCTGGGACATTGCACATAAAAAGTGCTATTGCAACAAATAAGTCAAGCAACTCTACGTGAGGAAGAGCACACAGCTGAAGCACACATGTTGACGGCCAGTTGTGTGCTCTAACCTCTTATACTATATATATATATATATATATATATTCTTTTCAAAATCATTTCAAGTGTTTTAAGTTAATTTATTTTCACATAATTTTTAAATATATGTATTTGCTTAAAATATTTTTTCAAAAAAAAAGTTAGTCAAATATTTTCAAGTCGTAGGAAAATCGAGCGTTAGCGGGCACTTCAAATGCCTTAAAACCGTTCTTGAGGTGTAAATATGAACCCCGAATCACCTTAGTATTTCAAATGATTTTTCTATTTGAATCTTTTAAAATTCTAAGTTTTCTTAATTTCTTTCAAAAATTAAGTGGCGACTCTTTAAAAAAATAATTTTTCTCTTAAAGTTGAATCGATTTTCAAAAATCAGTTATTTTTTTAACATACCAGAAATATATATATATTCGTTAATTTAGGCTCAAAAGAATAAAAAGTAGCATATTATTAAAAAATTTCAAATATTTATATGTGTTTGTAAAATTATACTTTTAAATAGTATTTGTATATTTGGTTTAATCCGATTATTTTTATTACTCCCTCTGTCTCATTTTATGTGTCACTTTTCATTTTTTGAAAGTCAAACAGTTTAAGTTTGACCGAGAATTTACGCATGGAATCTTCAAATTTTTTGAAATGAAATTTATATATTTATAAACTACGTAAAAAGTACTATAAGTCACAAGTCACAATAATTGACAATTCAAAATATTTTTAAAAATTATGAAAAATTTACGGTCAAAGATAGACTTGTTTGAATCTCGAAATCCAAAAAGTGCCACATAAACTGAGACGGAGGGAGTATTATTTTAGTTAACATTAAAATCAAATAAAACTTTATCAGTTTTTAATATAAAAAATCAAACCAAAAAATATTGAGTTTTTTCCAGCTTGATTCAATTTTCATTTTGATTTGATATATCAATTTTCTGTGAACACCCCTAGAAATAAATTTGATTTATCACATTTTCTAGAAATGATTGCTTAGGATTAGTAACAATTGAACCCTAAAAATGACATTTATACATAAATAAATAAAAAGATAAGAATTAAAAACACCCCTAAACTTGGCGTGAATTATTATTTTAGTCCCCCAACTATTGACAGCCTTAAAAACACCTCTCTACTTGATTAAGTGAATTTAAAAATACCCCTCTTATGTGAAATTTCCTAGCGCGAATTTGAATTTTATCGGATTCCAATAGAGATAACGGAAAAAAAAGCACTTGATACAACCTTCACATATATGGTTTGTTTTAAGCCATGTAGCCTACATAATAAACGAACTAGGGCCTCCAATTATTGGACAAATTTCCTCAAAATTTAGTAAATATCTTACTAATGTGGAACCCCACTGAGACATTGGACACTCAATTGGATATACACTTTTACGTGTCACTTATTCCTAAAATAGATTTTTATTTTTACTTGTCACTTTTGATATATCAAGAAAAGACAATTATTTTTTTCCATATTTTACCCTCACAATTAAATATTTATTCTCCAAATCATTTTTCCAAGACCTAATGCTAAAACATCATTTAATAGTGATAATGTGGTAAAATACATAATTCAATAATTGTTTTCTTATTGAGTGTGTCAAATCAAAAAGTGACGAGTAAAAATGAACGAAGGGAGTATTAGAATTTTTACTACAGCGATGTTGTCCATAGATCAAATTTTCTCGAGGATATTAGTTGAATTAGTTCAATTAACCATTTCTGCCTATCTGGGTTAACTTTTAGTAAACCCAAATTTTGCTCAAATTCCAGAAAATTATGAGTCATTGATTTTGCTAAAGGTTTCAGGTAATATTTCAACTTATTATAAAGGCAACTTTAGAAGCTAATTGAGATTAAGAGAAAAAAAATACTTCACGAAATTCAGTCTCTATACCATTCAGACACCCTTCTTCTTGCTCTACAACAACAATAACATAAACATTTGAATCTCACAAGTGGGGTTTGAAAAAAATGAAGTGAATGCAACCTTACCCCTACTTTATAGGGATAGAGAGGATGCTTTCGATAGACCCACATATCAAGTAAAGTATATCAAACAAGTAGGGGAAAAAATACAGTAAAGAATATTAGTATCAACAACGATCCATATCCTCGTATCAAGACTCATTTCCTCCGTAAGCTTGTTAGTTTTCGTCTAATCACCTCTATCTTCCCCTGCTCTCCTAGAGCCAAAATACCAAAAAATAGAGGGGCAAAAAGAAGCACTCCATCAATTGAGACCTCATCAGTTTCTGTCTCTACAAGCTCCCATCGCCGAGCACATAAGCAATTGGAGGGAGTGCTCAAGTGAGTTTCAGATACCGATGATTAAACGGGGAGAAAAAACCAAACTGGAACAAAGATATTATACGACAAGAAATAGCATAGCTATCTTCCAACATAAGCAGACAGCAAATTTTCACCATGCCTGCGAGAATGAAACCTTTTGTCAATGAGCCTTAATGAATCAAGAGTGATAACATTGACCTACCTCTTAAATTTCAAATTCTCATACCTAAGTTGGATGTCCATTAGAAAAAAAAGTTGAAATTCCTATAGAGAGGAAAGGCCCAAAAGAGTCTGTATCCTTGAGGTTTAGACCAAAAATGATCCCTTATATATTATATGGAGCAGTAATAGTGTCTTAAGTTTACAGAAACTGTGATCTTATCAAATTGGGTTGGGACACCGAGGTGCCATGCCACATGACGTCCACTTTATAAAAATGTCAGCGCCACGTGGGATTGAGTATCCACCTTGGACAGCCCTAATGGAGGAGGGGAATATTTGAACCATTTAGGTAACAAAGGGAGTATTTTAATACGAAATAGTGTAATGGGGGGTAAAAACGATCCTTTTTGCATATTAAGAGAGCAAATTTGACTGCTTTCCGTTGTTTTAATAAAATACAGTTTTTTCCTAAAAGAACACTTGTGTGATCAAGATATTCAGAGCTCTTATATTGTTCCATCATCCATGAGGGAACAATGATATGTCTAGGTTGTCCTTTCATTTTACTTGCTATTTGTTTACCTTATATGTTCCTCCTATAATGCTTTCTAGTCTTCACTCTCTTTTAGGAAGATCATATATTCATTTTCGGAGTTCTAGCTATCGTATTTGTATAGCATAAAATTCAAATTTAACTGTGCATATTAATGTAAAACTGTTTTAAGTCAATAAAGATTTTCTTCACTCTATCACTAATATGAGTTAACGTTTTTCGTAAGCTTTGGTTTTGGTTTTTCCTTTCCAGTTTCAAGCTGTCAAGATCTGTGTGCATGTAAGGTTTTAGAGTAAGAGCTCATGTTGTGGAGTGGTGCGGGACAAGATTCATGATACTTTTATATATGAGAAAAAGGGTCAGTCGAAAAAAAAGAGGGATCATGATTAGGGTCAAGTTATCACAGTACGTAGTATAACTGAGGAGTTATTTGGTCTACTTCGATACTTAACCAATTCTGTCTTTCAAAGATCATGATTTCTGTTTGGGATTACTAAATGAGCTCCATTATTGTGAACATAAGGGACTATAGTGCTCCATATAATATATACGACATTATTTTGGGTATAACCTCAAAGATAAGGGATCATTTTGAGGTTTTCCACTCCTATAGAAATTAAGATGGGGATAAGGCCTTTAGCTACACAGAGATATTGAACAAAGAACTATCTAGTTTGATATTTTACCTCTTTATATGGTCCATTGACATCTGATGGTCATAATCGCTAAAATCAAGGTTTGAACAACTGTCCCCGTGATCATACCATACCATAAGCCCTGCAAATTTATTTGATTAATGTCATCTCGATTCTTCAGTGTACATTTGAGTATAGTAGATTGTAGTCATTTTCACCACAGTTAATAGGTAAACTCAAACATATCATGTTGTACTATTATCACATACCGTTAATCCAAAGTTTAGTGACCATCCAAAAAAGATACCAAGGGGCACTCCTACTAAATAGTAGCTGCCTAAGTTGACATATGCCACTTGTGCCTGCCAACCGGATCCAACTGCTACGCCTGAAAACATTGTAACAGATGAGTATTTAACTACTATGGTACATGGCTCTTCATATGAATGCCAGTATTTTAGTGGTTTGAGATGGATTTAACTTATATACTTTAGACACTGACCACGTCAAGTAAATTACGTTATAAGAGTATATAACCTGGTTTAGCTGATAACTTAGCTTTTAGGTTACTAATTCTCTCTTTATCTTTTAGTATGCGATTAGAGGGCGGATCCAAAATTTAAATTTTATGGGTTCAACATTTAATGTGTTTAAGACCTACTAGTTGTTGCTATTTTAATCAATTTATACACATAAAAATATACTTTGTGTCAAAAGTACTTGGTTCAAATGAACGTGGTGCTATAAAGTTAAATCCGCCTCTGTACGTGATAGTTGAAAACAATATATAAAGATTGAACTCCTGAAATTTCTCACCTGAAAGAACTGGTTGAACACAATTACAGAGGATTGTGGTTGCCAACAAGAAAGCAAATCCACCCACCATTTAAATGACAGGAATGCTTGAGGTGAAGATCATAGAAAGCTTATCAGGAAACACCATAACAATTGACCAGCACAAAACTCCGAATGCTACAGTGTTGAACAATGCAACTTTCGTGGCAAACTTTGCACGGTTTGCGTTTCCAGCTCCGAGCTCATTTGCAACTCGTACCCTGTGTTTATAGAAATGGTTATTGGATGTAACGTTCCTACAACACTATAGCCAATAAATTTCAATGGTTATAAAACAAGAAATAAGATATGCTCTTTTATGTCATTAATATGTATTCATGTACCAGGAGAGAAAAGATAAATACACATAAGCTAAATGTTTCTGTGTCTTATTATTGGCAAGCCAAAAGGAAACACCCAGAAGACAATAGAAATGGACTCAAAATTATTTGATGAACATACCCAGTTGCTGCCAAAAATCCTAGTGGAATCATGGATTCCCATCCGATGATAGTAATACTGGGGAAAAAACAACATCAATCACTTGCAAAATAAAGCAGAAAAAACATTTTAAAAAGCTGAGTATATGATAAAAAGATCGAACCAGATAGAGAGCGCATCGACTGCAACCTCAGTATTGTTCATGTACCCAGACACTATAACTAGCACTCTAAAATAAATGTTCTCCAACCTGAAACATCAAATTCTATGCATTAAAAAGAATATTAATTTATATATCAATGTGACTATGTTCTTGATAACTGAGATCAATAAGGAATAAGAAAACATACAGTAGCATCACCCCAGAAGCCACAGCGAGCTTAAGGAAATCCCAAAGGCCAGCAAATGCTTGCATAGAGAAACCAGTCCAAGAATGAGGGCACCCACCGAAAACAATGTAAGCAAGAAGCCCCAACACAGAAATCCACCAAGAGATATCAAGAATAAGGGCAGTCCCAACAATTCCAAATCCCAATTTATAAAGAAAAATCCAACACAAAACCACATGAAGAGCAAGTGTACCAGCAGAAACCCAAGCAATTACCACTGTTTTTAGCTGGCACTGCAGGAACCTTAACAATGTAAATTGAAAAGGAAAGCTCAAGTGCATAGGGATCAGCCAAATTGCAACCTTTCCAGTCAATTTAGCCACTGCTTCTGGCTGCCCCAGAAGCTCCAATATAGGCTCAGCAAACACAAAAAGAGGCAATAGTACTAAAGAGCTGAGGAACAATACGACCAAAGAACGCTGCAAGTATACACCCAACAAAGCGAATTGCTTTGCCCCATAAGCCTGTCCACACAGTGTCTCCAATGCACTTGCCATTCCCAGCTGGCCAATCAGCAACACTAGTTACACTACCACAACATCAACAAAATTTCAACCAAAAAATTCACATAAAGTAGATGATAGTTTCCTCTATATTAGACTTATGGATCTTAATTAAACTTTTTTTGACAAACTTAATTAAACTTCTTACCCCATTATTTATTTTCTTATTTTAATTTCTCTTATTACAAGATTCAATCATTTGGTGGCTTTCCATTTTCGAGTTTAAGTTATATACACGAACAAGGTAGAAAATGTATAATCTGACTACTTGTGACATAATTGCAAGTAAATATCACTGAGATGCTTTAATATAAAAAGTTCTACACTATGAGCACAAGTGGAGCTAGCAATTCTGCTTAGGCAGAACTGAGTAGACTTTAGGGCAAATCATGTGTGTTAAAAATTCACATTTATCAATGACATGGGAACTTTCTTTTCTATAATCTAGAACCCATAAACTCAAAATCCCAGCTCCGTCTCGAGTGCATGTAACTTATAATGCCCTTTTTTTATTTGTCGAAAAGTAAGACATACCAAGAATCCGAATGTAATGGAGATGAAGAAGGTGGTGGCAATGGAAATGGCGGCGAGGTCACGGTTACCCAAGTGGCCGGCGAAGGATTGGCAGATGACGGTGAGAGAAAACATGGTCAATCGATTGAAAATAGAGGCTCCTGCTATTTCCCATATCATCTTTGATTCTTGGCATGTTCGTTTCACCAAATTTTCCGCTTTTGATTCTTCCTTTTCCTCCAAGACTCTGTCTTCTGTGGGTAAAAGGGGCTCATTGGGTGTGGTTGAATTCATTCTTCTATTGAGTAACAGCATCACTGTGCTCTGTCGGACGGAAAATACTGTACATCGGCGGGCCGACCGGCCGTTGAGAAAAACAAAAAAATTGACCGGAAAAAGTATTGACTACAAGCTAGATTGGAAAAATAATGGAACAGTCCTTGTTAAACCTTGTTTGGATGGTTGTGACGTTTGTATTGTATTATTAGTTTAAATACAAATTTTATTTTGTTTGTTACTTAAGTTATATTGTATTGTATCCTTTAAATTCATCGTTAGTAACAATGAAAAGACTCATTTTATGTAACCGATTTGATATGATCCCTCTTTACCATAATATTTTTCTTCTCATTTTGTCTTTATTTATTATTTAATAAATATATTTCATTTTTTACCCTGCCTTTTCATCATAGCTTTACATCATACCTTACTTTTCTGGTAGGTTTATCATTCAAATTATAGGAGTGTGACATTATATAACGATAGAAAATGATACAATCTATCCAAACATTGTATTCATTAAAATAATACAGTACAATACAATATAATACAATACGATACATTATGAAACAATACGTAACAACCATCCAAACAGAGTGTAATTAATCATTTTGATTGATCAAAGATGAGAAATGTTCATTTATATTCCTAAATTGTGAGAAACATTTCAAATTTTCTTCTTCTTTTTTTAATAAATAGTTCGGGTCAAATCTATTTCGTCGTTAGGAAATGAGTTAGTTATAGACTATGATAAACTATTAAAAACTAGTAATTATCACCATTAATAGGTATTTCACAAGCATATATGAATCATAGATCAAATCAAATTTAGCCGAGTTGAAAAGATTTTAGATTTTAAGAAGGGTATAGGGTTAAATTTATCTCGAAGTAAAATGGTATAAATATGTCTTGCAGAGTTGGGGTTAAGAGCATGTTTGGACTTACTTATTTTAGGTGGTTTTAAGCCAAAATAACTTTTGAACGGTTTTATAGTATTTGAATGAAATAAAAAAGTATTTATAAGCACTTATTTTTAAATCAAAATAACAAAAATAAATTTTAAAAAATCATAAATTAGAATTAAGTGTATCCTAATTCATAACTTTTAGCTTTTAAATCATAAGCTAAGAGTCAATTCAAAAAGGCTCTAAATATATCGTAGCTATTAGATTTGTCCTTAAAATAGAGAAAATAAGTGTCATGTCATTTTTTCATCTTTATCCCACCCTTTATAGCCCCAATTGGCATCGCCGCACACACTCCTAGTTGTATCCCCACCCTCATAGTCTTAATGATTATTTAGACATTCAAAGATTTACTAGTATGAACACCAATAAAAAAAATTAATTTAAATATCGTCGATTGCATTAACTTTGAAATCACCTCAAATTGTCTTTAGAATGCACTCTCGTACAATGACGAAATGAAAATTATGTGAATTGAGTTTCCAAATGAACACGATAAAATTTCACGTGATAATTCTCATCTATTTTGGCGAAAATGCATATACCCCACCCCCACACTCATATTATAGTGTTGGTGCTACTTTATAATTTTTGCAATTATGTAATTGTAAAAATTAATTAATTTTGTCTGAGCTGAAATTTTTAACAGTAAAAAGATACAACATTTTTTCTACTTTTGATATTTTACTAGAATCTTTCTTTTAAAGTAATGGTAGGTATTCATTAACTTGTATATACATTAAAAAAAAAAATTACCCTACTTGAGAAATTAAAAGATATATGTTATATATATATGATGTTAGCTTTATCACTATCCTCTCCATCAAAATCAAAATTTTGTCTCCACAGAGATACAAAGTCAAAATGGTTACAATCTAAAGCCAAACATATTTGTGTATCTATGATTGTGTCTTGAAGTTCAAACAAACTTGCTATTATATAAAAAAGGGAAAATTACATGGATAAGCAAACATATACTAGTTAATTAGCTAATATATCTATAGTTTGAATTAATTACGGCTCGTAGCTTACTTTTAACTGTAACTACGTCACTTATACATATACAAATACAAATTATACATATGTATATATACAATTATATGACAAATATACAAATACAATTAGCCTCTCTCGCTCGCCTCTCTTCTCCCTCTCCCAATCTCACTCGCCTCTCTCCTCCCTCTCTGACTCTCGCTCGCCAGATATACCAATACATATGTATATTAGTTACATATGTACAATTATTTGACAGATATACATATACAATTCGACAGATATACATATACAGTTCGCCTCTCTCCACTCTCTGCCCTCTCTCGCCTGCCTCTCTCCTCTCTCCTCTCTCTTCCAATCTCACTCTCGCTCGCCAGATAAACACATGCATATATATATATATATATATATATATATATATATATATATATATATATATATATATATATATATAAGTTATATATATACAATTATTTGACAGATATGCATATACAATTCTTCTTTCTCTACTCTATGCCCTCTCTCGCTCGCCTCTCCCAATCTCGCTCGCCACTCTCCTCCTATAACATGTAGCTGCGAATCGTAATTAGCAAATTATAGCTATGGAGCATAATTAAAATATCTTGAGTGACTATATGTGAAAGTTACTCTATAAAAATGTATTTTAAAGAATAATTTACTGGAATTTTAGTTTTTAAAATAACTAATTACGTGTTGGAGTTTCACATGTAGAGTAATTTCAACTACAATATAATGTGGAGTTTCACTTGTTAGCTTTAAACTCCAGAATATTACACTGGAGTGTTTCCAAAGTTTAGATAAAAGCATCGTGTCCAAATATGTTTTTTCTTCTAAAAAAAATGACTAGACATTAATTAGCGGTCCAAAAAATATATATTTGTCAATTTCTTTTCCCAGAATTATTGTCCGCCAAAATTTAATGGGCTAGATTTGAAGGCTGACCTATTGGAATTAGCGTGGACATAATGGGCTTAGAAATTCTTTGGGCTTGTTAGCAAGTCCCCCTATTCATTTGGGAAAATTATGTGAAATGGCAGTACATTATAAATATAGCTACAGTTTCAATTATTTTTAATTTGTGGCTACTGTTTTATGAAATTTTGCTATTCCCTTTTCTAATTGTATAAATTCAAAATTTGTATAATTCGATTCTTGATTGTATAAATCTAGAATTTGTATAATTTGGTTCCTGATTGTATAAATCCAGAATTTGTATAATTTGGTTCCTAATTGTATAAATCAAGAATTTGTATATGCTTACCCTAACTATTTGTATACGATTTATGAAAAAATCATAATAAATTACTCTGTTTGTATATTGTAAAGCAAAATATACAAACGGAGTTTTGAAAAATTCCTAAATGTATAAATACAGAATTTGTATATACTTACCCTGATTGTATATTCGCAAGCGACATATACAAACGGCAAGCGACATATACAAACCGTAGCCTCCATTTGTATATACTTACCATGTGTGTATATTTGCAAGCGAAATATACAAATCACAGCCTCCATAGCAAACAGAACTATAGCTATAGAGCGCAATTACCGAAATTATAGCTATAGAGCGCAATTACCGAAACTATAGCTATAGAGCCTTATTATATCTATTATCTTTACTATTTCTAAAATTCTCTCTATTCATTTTCATTTTTTTTGTTGAGAATTTTACCTCAAAATGTACAATGGCTTTCATTGTTAACGAACACGTGCATCGAAAAAAGAAGGAGAATCACAAGAAATTGAGAGCCTAATTTCAACCGTTAGGGAAGTTTTCATTTAATTATCTAAGATAGAAATAGCTTATCACTTATATACAAATTAAGGGAAGAGGCTTGAGAAGAAAAAATTTTCCGAACCAGAAATGGATTATTACATGGAAAGCGGGAGAGGGTATTAATTAGATTTTGATTTTTAAGCTTTTTATTTTTATTTTTGAGGTGTTTGGGAAATATAAAAACTGTTTTAAGCATTTAATTTAAACAAAAAAATATACAAATAATAAGCTAAAAAAACAAAAGTTGAATGTAATTAACTTATGACTTTTAGCTTTTAGCTTATACACTATCTTAAAAAAATTATTTAAAAGTAAACTTTCTAATTCATATTTTGGGGTGGGAAAAAAAAATAGTGGTGCAGTTCATTTAGAATATGCCTCGTTATTGTGTATGATTGTCCAATACCCATTTCTTAATTCCTTCTTCGTATATTACTCTCTCCGTCTCATTTTAACAATCGATTTAGTTTAAACGTTCATTTTAAAAATTCAAGATAAAGTTAACAATTATTTCTAATTATATCATTAGTTTGTGTTTAAACATGTGATATGGAGTTATAATTTCAAATTAGTGTTTGGACATATGATTTATGATCACGATTTCAAATTTTTCAAAAAGGATGATTTGAAATTTCAAATCTTTTTTATTAACTATAAATCTTGACCAATAATATCATGTGAAAAAGTTATAATAAAGAATAACTAGTTACTATTGTTGACTAGTTGATCTTTAGAAAATTATGTATATTTCTTCCTCTTCCTCCTCTGTTGCTTTATCTTCTTCTTCCTTTATGCAGAAATACATTTGATGCATCACTCATCACTGCATATTTGATATTGACTTATTGATTCAAATACTGACTTATTGATGAATATATCAATATATATTTGATATAAGATGTAGCTATGCACAAGTACACTAGATATATTAGTGCCCTCTAAGAACCAATCTGAATCTATGCACAGATACACTTAATATATCAATCCATATTTGATACTAGATATATGAAATTGATTCTAGATATATTGGATGAAATTGATATCAAATACACGAGATGAAATTGATATTGAATACATCAGTGCATATTTGATATTTTATACATAATTTCATAGATACATTATGAAATATATATACAGAGAAGGAGAGGAACGAGAGAGCGAGAAAGGAGAGACGCGATGAGCGAGAGATACAGTTTCAAGCGAGATGCATTCGTCCGGTGTGTCAGACATAGTGTAATTGGAGGTCAACTCGAACAAAATATGTAATTATTGAAATTAACTGACATTATATTTTTATTTAACACATATACTAGCGTGTTTTGTGAAATTTACTCTAAAATAGAAAAAAAAAACACATAAAGCCTAAAAATCGAGTCACGCTTCCTTAAAATTTGCCAGAACTTTATTCATTCTTTTTCGGAATATTTTTTGTTTTATTTAATAATTAGTATGTGGGCATGAGAATTAATATTCAATTTGAAGTTCTATTTCAAATTAAGAAAAATAAGTTATAACCTATTTTCAAATTCACATTTTACTTTTTGGAGTACATTAAAATATAGACATTATTTCAAATATTTTATACAAAACGTATAACAAAACATAACTTTAACTTCATAGTTTTTAAAAATATATTGAGAATCTATGGTCAAACGGATATTAAGAATACAACCAAAACTACACATAGTATGTGTAATATTTCCAATAGTATCCCAATTAGCACTATTTAGTCTTAAAAAATTCAACCAAAATGTTTAAGAAAGTTTCAAAATGCTTATTTTATACTCCCTCCGTCTCTAATTACTTGTCCACTTTTTGAATTGGCACACCTATTAAGAAAGCAATGAATGACATATTGAGTTTACCATTTTACCCCTATTAATTATGAAGTAGGTGAATTAAAAATTTAAGATTTTCAAGAAGTTCATTAATTAATTGAGGGTATAATAGGTAAAAAAAATAATTCCTTTCTTGATTTGTTAAAATAAACAAGTAAAAAGGGACAACTAAAAATGAAAAAATGGACAAATAATTAGGGACGGGGGAGTAGTTTTTATTGTACTAGCTGGCGGCATCATCAATTGTTGTAACAAGAGAAAATCTATTTTATACACATCCTCGTGAATAACGTTGACACATAAAGAGAGGTATTGCTACTTCTTTGGTCTTGTCTTTACATTATTAGTGGAATTTTATCTTCCTATTGACTACATGTATTATGGTCCAACTCCTCGAATCTTCCGTGTTTAAATTATTTGAAAAAGTATGTTAGGAAAACGAATTACTCCCTTTATTTGAATTTGATTGTCTATTTATCTGATTTTAATTTTGCACAAAATTTTAAAAATTATTAAATAAGACTTTTCAATCTTATGATCTGCAACGAAAAATATGTAGAATGTGCCAAAATATCTATATCTCCTAGCTAAAAAATTTCAAAGCCTTGATTTTCAAATGATGTCAACAATCGACTTATTTCTATTTTACAACTTTCTTTGCAATTGTATTTCCTATTACAACAAAATCAACATCGATTCTCTTTGTAGAGGTTAGTTTAATGAAAAGTGTAAGCTTTTTTTCTTTTACAGTAAAAGTTCCCGACTCTTACTATAAAGTGGAAGTTGGAATACAATTCAAATCCATATATTTATATAAACAAAAATATTTAACAGCCAAACATGTGTTCAGCCAACGCCCAATGGTAGAAGAGAATAAATTTATAGCTACACAAAAGTACAGAACCAAATAAAGAAGAAGAAAAAGAGCAAATTAAATTAAACATGAAACCAAAAAGAAGAAATATTTCTTTGACTGATATATCATTCATTAACATTTTGATTCAAAAATGCCTGTGTGACCAATACTTTGGTCCATATATATACCCGGCGCTGACGGTGTCTAACAGATGATGCATATTTAGCCCGCCGTTTAACAAATGAGGAATATTTACCCTTTTAAAAAAAAATGTAAATATACATCTTAGACGATGAAGGTATATATGCACCATTCATTAAATGACGAGTGAATATATATATGCATCATTTTTTAACAATGGGGTATATATATTCATTCTAAATCACAAAATTGAGCGGTATATTAACCTCTTTTCCCTTAATTCTTTTTGTTATGTGCCATATCCATTTTTCCTTATTTTTGTTTTTATTATACATACATGGAATATTTAGAAAAGAGCAGTTTTATTATTTTACAAAAATGAAGAAAGTAAAAAAGGGAAGGATTAAAATCATATAGAAAATTTGATGGGGGTACAAATTGCAAAAGTAAATAGAACTCCAATTTGAGTACAGTTTATATATTCAATAAAAGTAGCTCTTTCTCGTTCTCACTTTAAGAGTTCTAATATTCTGTTTGATTAAATTTTTATCAAGTTAAAAAGATAATTTTTCTCTAAAAAGTACTTTTCAAATTTTTATCAAGTACAAATTAGTGATTTAATATTAACAAAAGTAAATTTTAAAATAATTAGCCAACTATAAACTGCTAGTAGACATTTTTGAAAGTACGTAAAACAAAAAAGACACTTCTTTTAATAAATAGATTTTAGGAAGGTAAACAAACATGCTATTCAGGTAAGTTGGTAAGGGACTCTGTAATGTTCTTTCACATCAACTAGCTTTCCAAAGAGGAGCGAATCCCAACTCTCATTAAGTGTAGGGCTACATGATCCATCGATTTGATTTCATATATATAAAGAAATATAGTAATGAGGCATGATTTTTTCGTATTATGTTTTCCTTCTTTAATATCATGATTAAATCGATCATGTCAAATCATGAATGAATAGATAAAAATGTAAATAATTATTCTAATTGATATACTTGAAATAATTAAGTAGCTGATTTTCTTGCAAAGTTAGTCACTATTCTAAATGAATAAATGCTCTTTCACAGCTTAAGATTAGATGCCAAGAGGTATCAAAAGAGCTTCGTTTTTTTTTTTTAGATAAGTGACAATTCCCTAGTGTCACTATGTAAGGATAAGAATCACTACTAAAAAAAGATAGCGTTAAAAAGTGAGGGCCAAAATCAATGGAAAGCTTCGATTTTTTGACTATATCAGGAAATGGTGGATTGGTTTAAAGAAATCAATAGATTCCTTCGATTTTAATAAGGGGATGTCCATCAGTTTTCTTAAATAAAAATGAATATAATTTTTTTGAAAAAATCGACGGAACTATGTAGATTTTGACGATCAATTTTTCATAAGTAAATATATATATATATATATATATATATATATATATATATATAATGTATGAATTCAAATATTTTCTAGTCATTGAACAAATCTACCATTAGACTTGGACTAGAAAGTTGAAACAGCAGAAGAAAAGAAAGAATAAATAAGGAAAAACTTTAAACATCCTTTATATATACCATATTCGATTATTCTCACTTTTAATTTGGTAGTTGATGACCGATCGAGATCATCAAATTCATTTTAGAACTTGTCAATTTCACGGGTGGAAGTTCCTCACTTTAGCATTTTTTTATGGGAAATTTTTTAAAACAACATTATTTTAGAATCTAATAGGACCCCATGGCAACACTTTCAATATTTATCTAAAATGTCATTATTTTAGATGCTATAAGGTTGGTTATAGTATTTATTTAATTTTTTTAATTTGAAAGAATACAAATCTTTAATACCAGAATGGAGAAAATTATGGGATAAAATATTTCAAAAAAGGAAAGCATGCTTAAATCTCTATTCAGTTACAATTGAGAAAATATGAATTGTCGTCTCTCTCATATTCTCGTTCAAAGTGTTTCACCATTTTTCTGAATAATTCCAACTTCAATTTTTGAATAACCACATTGAAATTGTAGATGATTTTTCGTTTATTTGAGTCAATTTTCGTTGTATAATCAGATTCAGAATACATCGGTGGTTTTCCAAATGGAATTCCATCAATTAGTTATAAAGCTCAAGATTATCGGAGAAGACACAAAAACGGCCAGGTATTTTTTTTTATGTCGATTATTGTCTTTTTGAATGATTGTACTCGGATCTGTTTACATATGTGACTTTTTGCATCTAAATTTGTTTTTAATACAAAGTAAGTATGATTACGAACTACTATTTTGTGGACGAAATATATTAGTGATTGGCAGTTTCTTGTTTAGTTTTTGTATTTATACATGATTTTGTATCGATTGGTATGAACGAATATTAATTCAATTATTTTGTAGCTGGTTGTTTCGAATTCGACAAAAAGATAGAAAATCTGTTTTAAAGATGCTACTAGTATGAATACATATATAATGAATATATAACTAAAGTATACATTGGTTATTTGAAATTAAGAGTGAATACAATTTAAAATGTAAATACACATTCTGTTTTGATTTTGTATCCATTAAATGAATTGGAATGAATGAATAGTAATTCAATTATTTTGTAGATGGTTGTTTCGATTTCGGCAAAAAAGATACAAAATATGTTTGGAAGATGAAATTATTATGAATACCTATATAATGAATACATAAATAAAGTATAATTTGGTTATTTAGAATTAAGAGTGAATACGATTTAAAAAACTAAATACACATTCTGTTTTGATTTTGTATCCATTAAAGGAATTTGTATGAATGAATGGTAATTCAATTATTTTGTAGCTGGTTGTTTTGAATATGAAAAAAAAGATACAAAAATTGTTTTAAAGATGCAATTAGGATAAATACCTATGTAATGCATACATAAATAAAGTATTGTTTGGTTATTTGGAATACGACAAAAAATATACAAAATATGTTCTAAAGATGCAATTAGGATGAATACATATATAATGAATACATAAATAATGAATATTTTGGTTATTTGGAATACAAGAAAAAGGATACAAAATATGGTCTAAAGATGCAATTACGATGAATAACTATATGATGAATACATAGATAAAGTGTAGTTTGATTATATTGAACTAAGTCTGTTATATGAATGTGAATCTATATTTGTTGATGATCAACTCCGTTTGTTGTAATGTAATGTAGTTATGGGGAGTATTAGTTTTCTAATCATGCATTCTGGAAGGTGGGACGAAGAAAATTTATACATTGATTACACAATAATACAATCTGAAAAAGGATATATACAACTAATTTACGATATATATTGAAACTTTAATGGGAAAAGTTCATTACTTTAAAATATGAATAAATAAATACAATTCACTTTGGATACAAAAATTAAACAACTACATACTGGGGCTAATATAATTCTTAATTCGGATACAACTAATATAAGATACATAATGGAGCTAATATAATACAATCTTCTTCATCAATAACCATAAAAAATGAATACAATTTCTCAAAAAATACATATCGTGTGTCGAAACGGAATACAATTTCTCAAAAAATACAAATCTTGTGTCGAAGGGAGTAAACAAGATGCACATTATGCAAGTCGACTATGAATACAAAATAAGGGTTAGATACAAATATAATACAAAATACAAAAGATGTTTATGTACTTATTCAACTTATAAATCCATCAAAAATAAACATGCAAACACAATTTTATCAACCTACTACAGAACTTTCAAAATTATTTTCAAAATACTTTTGTGAAACATAAAAAAATACCTTTAAATTGCTTTGTTGATCGGAAATTTGTTGTTCAACATTTTGATCTTCACCCTATTGAACAACATCTTCAACTTCCAAAACTCTTCGTTTCTGAGGACTACACTCTTGCATCATTTTAGCCGCAGAGCCTACATTTTCGAAATACATAAATCAAACGAGGGTATATCACCAAAAATTTGAAGATTATTTGGGATACCTCTTGTTATTCTCTTTGCCTCAGACATTATAGAGAAAATCATGTGTTTCACCCCAATCTAAAACCCTAAAATCCAAAACGCCAAATTTTAAAATTATGGTATATGAACATATGAAAAATCAAACAATATATGATATATGAATGTTAATGTATAGTTTTCAAAAAGAAAACAAATCACAACAAAATCAACTATTGCGAAAAATCATAAAAAAATCAATAAAACGAAATCTGGAAAGATACATTGTCGCAATATATTAACCTGCATCAAAGATCTTTCGAGAATATCTTGAGATATTTTTGAAGAAGAATCGTAAGGAGATTGGAGAGATTTGGGGTAAAATCTGGTGGAAAAGGGTAGAGAAAGAGAGGGAGTGTATAGAGATTTGGGGTAAAATCTAGAGAGAAAATTCTAATATGGGATCCTTTTTTTTATATACTTTTAACCGTGTATTGGAGTAAAAATAGAAAAATGTGGGCCTAATTTGAAAAATAAAAGGATAGTAAATTAATTGTATTAAAATACAATATATTTGCTAAAATAATGACATAATGACATTATTGATAATTAATTTAAAGTGTAGATGTTTTAGCTAATTAGGTTGGGAATTATGACTAGTTTGCTAATTTTCCCTAGTGGGACTATGTAAGGATAAGATATCACTACTAAAAAAAGATAGCGTTAAAAATTGAGGGCCAAAACCAATGGAAAACTTCGATTTTTTGACTAAAATCGATGATTTGACTATATCAGAAAATGGTGGGTTGATTTAAAGAAATCGATAGATTCCCTCGATTTTAATCGGGGGATGTCCATCAGTTTTCTTAAATAAAAATGAATATAAATTTTTTGAAAAAATCGACGGATTATGTAGATTTTGACGATCAATTTTTCATAAATATATATATAAAAATATATGAATTCAAATATTTTCTAGTCATTGAACAAATCTAGCATTAGACTTGGTGTATTGGAGTAAAAATAGAAAAATGTGGGCCTAATTTGAAAAATAAAAGGATAGTAAATTAATTGTATTAAAATACAATATATTTGCTAAAATAATGACATAATGACATTATTGATAATTAATTTAAAGTGTAGATGTTTTAGCTAATTAGGTTAGGAATTATGACTAGTTTGCTAATTTTCCCTAGTGGGACTATGTAAGGATAAGATATCACTACTAAAAAAAGATAGCGTTAAAAATTGAGGGCCAAAACCAATGGAAAACTTCGATTTTTTGACTAAAATCGATGATTTGACTATATCAGAAAATGGTGGGTTGATTTAAAGAAATCGATAGATTCCCTCGATTTTAATCGGGGGATGTCCATCAGTTTTCTTAAATAAAAATGAATATAAATTTTTTGAAAAAATCGACGGATTATGTAGATTTTGACGATCAATTTTTCATAAATATATATATAAAAATATATGAATTCAAATATTTTCTAGTCATTGAACAAATCTAGCATTAGACTTGGACTAGAAAGTTGAAACTACAGAAGAAAAGAAAGAACAAATAAGGAAAAACTTTAAACATCCTTTATACCATATTCGATTATTCTTTCACTTTTAATTTGGTAGTTGATGACCGATCGAGATCATCAAATTCATTTTAGAACTTGTCAATTTCACGGGTGGAAGTTCCTCACTTTAGCATTTTTTTTTATCCTATATGCAGGGCGGAGTCAGGCAAAATCGAGGGATTCATCCAAAAGTGGAAAAATTAAAGGTTTAAGCTACTTCCATTTCGCTCGCCATCACCATGGGATCAGAATTGCTTTTTTTATTTTCCTCTAGCTATTAAGATGTTTTAGTTTGCTAGGTTGTCTTTTGCAGTTTTGACTGCCATGGAATTCAGCAGCCGTTCGAAAAGTTACCCTATTCGGGAATCTCTGAATCGCAAAGAGGGATATATTAATCAAGTCCGACAACTGTTTAATTTTCAACAAGCCTTATGAGGAGTTTAGGTACTTTGAATAATTATTTGAACAACAAATTACATTTACGTATCATTAGTACTAATATTAGCAAATTACGTTTACGTATCGTTAGTACCAATATTAGCATTTTGGGAACAATAAAAGAAATTACACTGCTTATTATTTATACATAGTAGATATTGAACCCCTTTTAACTTCTTCATATTCTGAATCTTTTAGTAAAAATCTTGTCTTCGCGACTGGCTATAACTCTTTATTCTACTAACCATACCCAATAGCCAGTAAAATTACCAACAAAGTGAACTGTTCAATTTTAGGGGAAAAAAAATGAATACTCCTAGTTCAATTCATTTGGAATATTCCTCGTGGTGTACAAATGATTGTCCAAATTCCGGCGAATCTTAATAGATCATTTGATTGACTCTCAGGACTTCTACCTTATTGGTGAGGTTCGATTCCCTACATTGTAATCCCCTACTCATTTCCCCTCCCCTCTTCCCCTATCGCCAATTTTTATTTTTTTTAAAAAAAAAAATTGTCCAAATTCCATACTTAATTCCGCCTTCATATTATTATTATTATTATTTTCATGTACCGTCTAAATAGTTACTTGTATTACCCAAAAAAAGAAACAACTTGAAATGCATTATTTTGAAAAAATATAAGCTATTTCTTATGTATTTAGTCGACATCTTTAAATATTTCTTTAGCTCTTTCACGTGGAGAAAAAAGGTAAACTAATTAGTCAAACAATCAGGAAAAAATAAACCAATTACCTTGATCAACTAGTTAATAGGTCCAAAAGAGTTAATTAAAAAGTCAACCCCTACCATCACTATAATTAATTAATTAAAAGAAAGCAGAATAAAACACAAATTGCCCTTTTAATAATTGTGTTTACAATATTCACATAAAATAATAGTAGTATCTAATAATAATAATAATAATTCCACGTACCATGCACCAAAAATATATTTTTATCGATTGTGAAAAGGTACATGAAAAGCAAAGTGGAAGTGGGAATACAATTCATATCCATATATATATAAACAAAAATACGTAACAGCCAAACATGTGTGCAACCAACGCCTAATGGTAGGTGAAAATAAATTAAAAATACTATAGCTACACAAAAAAAAGAAGTAAATTAAACATCAAATTATTTTGGAAATATAAAAATATTTCTTTGGCTGATCTTTTGAGAATGCATGATTCACATGATGGAATAAGCAAGATTTTATGCTAAGTGATATCAATTTATTGTCAAAATTAATTGATCGAGTACATTAATTTGGACGGTTTATACTTTATTGTGGAAAAAAAATAGCCAGTATATTTATTTGGATTTAAGGCTGTGGGTTTCTAACAAGGTTAAACTTCCATCCTAAACAACTTCATTTTGGTTTTGAATTATTAAACCCTGTTTCATTTTATGTGCAAATGTTTTCGGAATTTTAGAGTTCTTATTCTATTGATTCAGAAACAAAAGAGATGGATGCACTAATTAAGGCTAGCTTCTCCACGATCGAATTGCAAATTCTGGAAAGACGATATAAACATCAAAATTTCATTAGACTTTATAAAATAAACTTAATCTTTATTAGAGCTGAAGGCTAGTTATCTTAAATCCTAGCTCACGTTTATATAAAACATAAAAATATTCACTTGAAGAGAAATCTTGAAATCACACGTGGAATATTCATAAAGAGATCATAACAATCAAACATTTTACAAAGAGGTCCAAATCATTATATATTCATGAAATATATTACTAGCAGCCCTTAAAACACAATTTTTTAAAAGAGAAATACTCACAAATATTATCAACAAAACATGTGTTTCATCATATTTTATTTGTAATTACAATTTATTTTTTATCACTTTAAAATTTATTTCAAACAACCGACCATAAGTACTTTTTAGAAGCTTTTTTTGTGGCTTACTCGTGAAGTTGCAACCGTCCACAATTTGAAGAGTTTCTTTGTGTGTATTTTTATCCATATGGTTTGTACTTTATTCTATTTTTTAATTTTATTTAATATATGTTCTCTATTTTTAAAATTTCCATACCGAACAACAAAATCACACTTTATTTCCTAACACCAACACAAAGTACATACACCCATCTCGTATTTTATCCCACAATAGAGAGGAACCACAAAATTAGAGCAAATTAATAAGGCTTTCGGCACATAATATCCAAACGTTTATTTTAATTTAGTTTTAGCTAATATTTATGTCATTTAAGTTTGGTTGAGTATAAATAGATACTTAAATTTGTATAAAATTGAATACAGAGATATACACATACATCCTACATGACACTTCACGTAAGATACACTCAAACTAAGTTGTATTATGTTACTTGTTCAAATACAAAAATCTACATAAACACCTAGCGGAAAGCAAAAAGAGACTAAATAAATAAAATCAATATTGAGACGCATCAGTGCTTGTCGATATTCTTTGGGTGTTACATGTAATATAATTGTGGAAAATCATAATTTGTCTGAAATTGGGGAAAAGCATAGAGAAACACTACAAGAAAAATGTGGAGTACATGCGGATTTTTCTAGGAATTGTATACGAAAATTCGTAGGAAATTAAGTTTTCTGCAGATTTTCCTACCAAAAAGAATCCGAAGGTAAAATCTTCGTAGGTAATTATTTCTTGCGAATTTCAAAATCTGCAAGTAATTTACTTAGGGATTTAAATTTCGCATGTAAATTACTTGTGAATTTTCTTGCAAAAAATACTAAAAATATCACGAAAAAGTTTGATAAAAATTAATAAAAAAGAAATTTTCTTACGATTTTTTTCGTAAGTAAAGCCGCATGAAGATATTCTAATAAATTTTAAAAATAATTCTTGTAAACAATATTAATTATTTTGATCACCCACCCACTATAATTACACTACTTAGCATTTAAGACCACTACCCACCCATAACAAATGCTTTTACCTTAATCCCCCACCCTCTTCGATTGCCCAAGTAGTAGTGAAGTTTGCCTTTGAAATTAGATTCTTTCAAATGACATTATAAATGCTAATTTTCTTGTTTCCTTCTCCGATGTGGTACAAGAAGTACCAATGGCATTACACCAATTTTTGGTGTGTTTTTTTATATTAATTTTTAAAGTTAAATTGAATTAAATTAATTGAGTATTTAAAATATAATCTATTCATAAATTACACAAAAAGTACTATAAATTCATCTCGTATTAATTTGGTAATGAAATATATCTTAAAATGTTGCCTAAAATTCATGTAATTTAACTCTTAAAAAATGAAACATGACAACTATTTATATATTTAAAATAAATCACTACCACACAACATATCGTAAAAATTTTATGCTTACACTTTCTATAAGATAATATTCATGACTTATTAAACGTAGACAAAATTTAATTTATACATGGTTCTTATAAATAAATAATTAAAAATATAAATATATTTATAAGTTTAAAGTGCAAGGATTATAAATAATAATTGATGGTATATCTTATTAGGTATTTGTGATTTATAATTTTAATTTATAGTTTAGTAATTATATTTTAACATACTTAATTATATATTTGTAAATAAATAAAATTTAATAACTTACTATAGATAAATTATATCATTTTTAATGCTTGTAAAAAGAGAATATATCAATTGGATATACAAGTAAAAATTATTTATTTTTCATTTCATATAATTCTATCAAAGAGGGGTAATTAAACTTCATATTAATAATATATAAAATCAATTTTTTCTCTACTTAAAAATAGTGCTTGACATACTAAATAATACACTATTTAATATAAAATAATATTAAATCAAAATTAATTAGACTTATGATATTAGTTTTCTATTGGATAAATAATGTGCCATATAATTTTAAGGCTTTATATCTTTCAAATAAATAAAAAAACAAAAAATTACATTATTAATTCTTAGTGAGATTAAATATTAATTATACATAAGTTAAAAATATTCATCCTGACATTTGTGATAATGTTCCAACACCGTATTAGATTGATATTATATAATAATTTATTTAGCCTAAAAGTAGAGTAAATATTTAATAATAAAATTCATTCTAATTTCATTGTCATTTTTTATATTATTATAACTTTTAATTTCGGTATATATATTTTTAAGGAAATGTTCCCTGAAGACTCCAAATTTAAAAAATCTTTGTATTCCAAGAAAAAATTTCAAGTTAAATTATATCAAAAGAAAAATTAGTGTACATATTTCCAAGTAAATCCCTCAAAAATCTCCAACCAAATTCACAACAATAAAATTCCCAAGTAAATCCCTAAGAAACTTGTGGAACATGAATCCCCAAGTAATATCACATGAAAATTCTCAAGTAATTATTCCTAGCTAAATCTTTAAAGAAGTTTATCTAATTTTTTTGCAAACAGATTATTTTTTTTTTTCATTACTTGTGAATTTACTTGTGAATAAAAATTATTTGCCCCAAATCCCCACGCCAAATTTACACCAATCACCGCCTGTAAGAAAATTTTCCGCATGAAAATATAGGAAATTTCTGCCTCTCCAGTTACTCATTTTCTTCATTTCACTCCCAAGCTACCTATTTGGATGATAAGTCCTCTCCATTACCCATCCTCTTCATTTCCCCAAGTACCTATTTGGATGATAGTTACATATCATTATTAAGAATCAACGGTTGAGATTTAATTACCTAAACTAAGATTTAACCATGATTAGAATAACAAATAATTTCTTTATTTATTTTTAAAAAAATATCAATTCCATAATTCGAGCTAAAAGTTCTCATTCATAAATATATCTAAATTTTCTCACTATTCCTATTTACTGCGAGCTCTTTTTAATTTTTTTTTTCTTTTTTGTTACAAAAATGCTATTTTTATTTTGTTTCATAATTCTTTGAAACTTTGAGCTACAGTAAAAAAAAATAAAAAATAACATCATGAAGTTTTTTTTAATTTAAAATTTACAAATATTTTTAATTTTTTTTTAATATCATTGGTTGATTAGTTTGTGTAATGATTACATGACCAAAGAAAAAGACAAAAATAAAATATTTTTTTCAAAAAAAGTTGAGCTCGTTAATCAATTGGAAAATAGTGAATTTTTAAAATAAATTTATGAGAAATTTTTTAGCTAGAATAGTGGGTTTGATAATTGTTTTTAAAAGTAAATAAAGAAATTATTTGTTATTCTACTCATTGTTGAACCTTACTTTAGGTAATTAAATCTCAACATTTGATTCTTAATTATGACGTGTGGCTGCCATCTAAGTAGGTCCTTGGGGAAATGGAGAGGATGAGTAATGGAGATGAGCCTCATCCAACACTTTCTACATTTTAAACCTATTTCTTTTATCTAACGAAGAATCAATCCTCCCCCTCAATGCCTTATGAGTCGAGCCTGTCGCATAGGGCTTGCCTAGTGCGGTTTACATGCCCTATGTGGTTTGCAGGCTATTACACGGGGAGGGGGGGGGGTTACCTAGTGCGCACAAAGTGCTCACCCAAAGGGTAGAAGTTGTGGCAGAAATTGTAGCGGCTGCGGGTTATCCTAGGGTTGCAAACAAAAGAAGAAGAATCGATCTTACAATAACCAGAACCTATTGCGTGATATAGATTTTTTTTATTCTTTTAAGAAAATGATCAAACAAAATTTGTGTGGGTTTTATTAAGTCCAAATAATACTTTGGCGATCTCTTAATGTTGACAAAATTTTTTATTTTCGTACTTTAACATATTAGTTTGTTTAGCTAATTTTTTAAAAGTACTTTATAAAAACATGCTTTTGGATATATTGATCAATAAATATTCAAAATTACTTTTGAGCAAAAAATTGTATTTGATTAAGTTTTTTAAAAGTGTATTTTTCTTAAAAGTGTTGTCCAAAAAAATACTTTTGGAGAAGTTATTTTTTAGATTCTTAAAAACAGGTTCTACTACTCTTCAACACCTATTTTCTTTCAAAAATTTGGTCAAACATCCCACTTTTACAAAAATAAGCACTTTTAATTTGACTTTTCAAAAACTTAATCAAACAAACTATAAGATCTGTTAAACGCTTTTAAATATTGGCCAAATAGAAAGACATACATTATTAAACACCACTTATTTTGAGCACGTGAATGAACAAAATAATGTTGAAAGAGATTTATAAGAGAGGGGATAGAAAAGAAATAAAAGGAGATATTTTTTTTAGTGGAGAAGACGATGAACTAGGGGTATAAGGAATTTATGTTTTTGTGGATATGAAATTTCCATTGGTCTTGTTTTAACTTTAGAGTTGCATTCACGTACCTTAAGACTATTTTTAAAAGTTTCAAATATGTGTTTAATAAATACACTTTACTGACTTTGGTTAATGCTGAAGTGTTTAATAGGTACACGTCTTAATTTGTTAATTTGGCCTTTTATTAATAAAGTTCATATGACTGCGACTTGATTGAGTTACTTACAAATTTAATTTTTGTTGCATTAGAAGTACTTGTTTACTTAATATGAAATAGGAATACCACTTTAATAAAAGCATAAAACTTGTATGTTTATATATACCAATTACTATGACTGTTTTTGGTCTACAGATAGTTGCTTTAGCTTCATTAAAAACATATAGCTACTGTGTGTTGGAGTTTTGGACAAAAACACTATAAAACACTAATTTCAAATAATTATTTATAGTTGAAGATGGAAAATAATTTCCATATAGAATTAGATATATACTTCACTATTATATATGCTATTATTATTTATATTTTCAAAATATTACGTATCTCACCATTAATTAAGAGTTTCATATGTATCTTACACTTAGATATATGTATTTTTGCTACCAGATACACAAAACTAGGGAGAGAGGCGAGCAAGATTGGGGAGGCAGGTGAGTGAGATTCACATGTATTTGGGATACGAGATAAATGAGACTATGGTGGGAGAGTGGCGAGTGAGATGAGAGAGAGGCGAACGAGAATAGCTATGTATCCCAGATAAATGCGAATTCACTTGGAAACAATGTATCTAGAACAAATTACACCTAAATTTGAACCCATGTATCCGAGATACATGTATCTGGAGCACCAATATCTGATAAAATACGTAATATTGCAAACTAAAGTGTATATATAAGTAATTAGCTCCTCAACTAGTGAGATTTACGTAAGTTCCCCTGTATAAACTTTAATTAACATGCAAATAAAGTAAAATTTATCTGAAGAATTGATCCTCCCTCTCAATGCCTTATGAGTCGAACCTGTCGCATAGAGCTTGCCTAGTGCGGTTTACATGCCCTATGTGGTTTTCAGCCTATTACACGGGGAGGGGTGGGGGTTTTCCCCGGGGCGCACAAAGTGCTCACCCAAAGGGCAGATGCTGTGGCAGAAGTTGTGGCAGAGATTGTAGCGGCTGCGGGTTATCCTAGGGTTGCAAACAAAAGAAGAAGAATCGATCTTACAATAACTAGAACCTATTGCGTGATATAGATTTTTTTTATTCTTTTAAGAAAATGATCCAACAAAATTTGTGTGGGTTTTATTAAGTCCAAATAATACCTTGGCGATCTCTTAATGTTGACACAAATTTTTATTTTCGTACTTTAACATATTAGTTTGTTTAGCTAAATTTTTAAAAGTACTTTATAAAAACATGCTTTTGGATATATTGATCAATAAATATTCAAAATTACTTTTGAGCAAAAAATTGTATTTGATTAAGTTTTTTAAAAGTGTATTTTTCTTAAAAGTGTTGTCCAAAAAAATACTTTTGGAGAAATTATTTTTTAGATTCTTAAAAACAGGCTCTACTACTCTTCAACACCTATTTTCTTTCAAAAATTTGGTCAAACACCCCACTTTTAAAAAAATAAGCACTTTTAATTTGACTTTTGAAAAACTTAATCAAACAAACTATAAGATCTGTTAAACGCTTTTAAATTTTGGCCCAATAGAAAGACATACATTATTAAACACCACTTATTTTGAGCACGTGAATGAACAAAATAATGTTGAAAGAGATTTATAAGAGAGGGGATAGAAAAGAAATAAAAGGAGATATTTTTTTAGTGGAGAAGACGATGAACTAGGGTATAAGGAATTTATGTTTTTGTGGATATGAAATTTCCATTGGTCTTGTTTTAACTTTAGAGTTGCATTCACGTACCTTAAGACTATATTTAAAAGTTTCAAATATGTGTTTAGTAAATACACTTTACTGACTTTGGTTAATCCTGAAGTGTTTAATAGGTACACGTCTTAATTTGTTAATTTGGCCTTTTATTAATAAAGTCCATATGACTGCGACTTGATTGAGTTACTTACAAATTTAATTTTTGTTGCATTAGAAGTACTTGTTTACTTAATATGAAATAGGAATACCACTTTAATAAAAGCATAAAACTTGTATGTTTATATATACCAATTACTGTGACTGTTTTTGGTCTACAGATAGTTGCTTTAGCTTCAGTAAAAACATATAGCTACTGTGTGTTTGGAGTTTTGGACAAAAACACTATAAAACACTAATTTCAAATAATTATTTATAGTTGAAGATGGAAAACAATTTTCATATATAATTAGATATACTTCACTATTATATATGCTATTATTATCTATCTTTTCAAAATATTACGTATCTTACCACTAATTAAGAGTTTCCTATGTATCTTACGCTTAGATACATGTATTTTTTCTACCAGATACACAAAAACAGGGAGAGAGGCGAGCGAGATTGAGGAGGGAGGTGAGTGAGATTCACATGTATTTGGGATACGAGATAAATGAGACTATGGTGGGAGAGTGGCGAGTGAGATGAGAGAGAGGCGAACGAGAATTGTTATGTATCCCAGATAAATGCGAATTCACTTGGAAACAATGTATCTAGAACAAATTACACCTAAATTTGAACCCATGTATCCGAAATACATGTATCTGGAGCACCAAAATCTGGTAAAATACGTAATATTGCAAACTAAAGTGTATATATAAGTAATTAGCTCCTCAACTAGCGAGATTTACGTAAGTTCCCCTGTATAAATTTGTGTAAAAACTTTAATTAACATGCAAATAAAGTAAGATCATTGTTTGCAAGTTGTTAAAAAAAGTTTCCTCCTTGAAATGTGACCTTAGAGTTTAGAACAAAATTATCTGATCAATATTCATAATTGATTTGATGCCTTCAGAATCAAGCACTAGTTACAATTTGCCAGCCCCTAATATAGCTTAGTTGGATTCGATAATTGCATTAATTACTTTTAAACATTCCTTAATTAGCATCAGTTAGAACTAATTAACTTGACTTAATTAAGAAGTTAAGTTTACATTTTGATTCCTTCGATTGAATTCTTAATGTAATTAACTATCAAAAAATTGCGCAAGGATATATGATAAGGCTTACTGCACAACCAATTCCTTAAACTTATCAAAATATTCTATTTAGACACCTAGTTTCAATTGAACACCTCAATTTCTAATAAAATATTTTAATTATTAGACACTTTCGAAGCAAAAATTTGAAAAAAAATTTGAGTGTGTTCTCACCGTAAAATTTCAGAAATTTTCTACTTGAGGTTGATATGTATACTAAAAGAGGTGACACATTTTATGTGATAAACTTAATTATTCGATAGAAGAATAAAAACGTTCATGATTTTTTCAAAGTTTGAATTGAAAGTGTTTATTTGAACATTTTATTAGAAGATGATGAATCCAATTGAAATAAAACTTAATTAGTATGTCTAAATAAAATATCATGACAAATTTAATGGAAAAGGACTATATCAATATTGCTAAAAAATTGTTTCATTTTAGTATAAGAAAAGAAATGATTTACTATAATCACGCCTGTTACACTAACATGTTATTCCCTCAATTTCAATTATGTCGCACTATATTTTTAATTTGTCCAAAAAAAGTATGTTATAATTTTATAATTAAAAATAATTCAATTTTAAAATTCTCTTTTTATTTTTAATAAAATAATTTAAAGCCACACGATTGTTTAAGTTTAAATTTAGACAAGACAAAAAAATCAACATCTTTCATTTTTTGGTTAAATTTTTTAAGTCAAAAGACGCACGTATTACATAAATTGAGCGAAAGAATAAAGCTAAAAACTACTCTAAAAACTTGAGAAGAACAAAAGGAAAATTATTGAACGTTGTCTATACCCTATTCGGATTGTCTTTATACCCTATTCGGATTGTCTTTCGAGTATGGGAGTTAAAGACTGATCAAAGTTAATGATAATAATTTAAAAAAAAAATCATGTGTGAAAGTTCTTCACGAAATGACTCTTTATTCTACCAAACCATACCCTATAGCTACAAAAGGAAAAAAAATATCAAGATACAACCTTATGCTTATCATCAACTATTAAAATTAAAAAAATACTACCAAAAGGCTAGATGTTCGTTTTTCCTTGGTTCTAGTTTATTTAATTTGTACTTTCCTACTTTTGCATCTTGGTGTTTAATTAATAATATATACCTTTCTCTTTTAATATTAGAAGAATATCATCCCCATCTTCAAATTTATTTAGCTTGGACTTTTCAAAAATTTCAATGGGTACATATTAAAATTGTTTTTTAAAAATAGTGTATTTTTGAAGAATCTAACATGAGTGCGATGTGATGTTTACGAAGGGTCAACCCCTGAATTTTTTCGTTCTTGGTCTCTATTCACACTTAAACATCATATGCTTGTGTGGATAGCTACTGAAAGGGTGTATGGCACGACGAAACTTTGCGGCTATGCCATGGAACTATCTCAGATATCTCAAGTAAGGAGACGGGACGAGTTTGATAGTAAGAGTTCTATTTCTAGGAAGAAAGAGACTATGGGGAAGCTCACGACTCAAAAGGAAAGAATCCGCGCTACTTAGCTTCAAAACCCTCTCCCTCCTACCATTAGACAAATAATTTTTTTTTAAAATAGAGTAAGTTATGTTCATATTAAGAAGTCAAAATAGAAAGAGTTAAAAAAACTCATGCATACACCATGAACTAACCATTTTATATCAAAGAATATAAAAGAAAATAATTGATTAGGTAAGAAATACTTAGCTTGTCGATAGGACTGACCCACCATCACAGAATGCGACATTACCAACAAATTAATGCAATAAATATAATCGAATACTCTAATTACTGTTAATTTAAGGCATTTATAAGACATAAGATATAGAATTAACTTCCATATACTACATGCTAGGTATAGACTATAGACTTAAGACTTTACACTAACCTAATATAACAAGTAACCTAGCTATTACTCTTTGCATTTTAATTTGTGTCATTTTTTAAAAAGAAATTATTGTAGTGTGTACACAAATACCTTTTGGAGGTAGACATATTATTTCTAAAAAGCATATCAAAGTAATGTGAAAAAGAAATAGAAATAAAATAGACATATATAACAAATAATTGGAAAAAGTATTACTTAGCATTTAATAACAACAACAAAAAAACCGAGAAATAACATAGTAACAAAAATTGGGTTAGAATTGTTATAAATAGTCAACCATGGAGATTTACAATATTACATCGATCTAGCACAAAGCAAAATAAACACACTACCAAAATAAGAAACACCAATAACAGCGAAAAATGAAGAAGCTTATCTTACTAATTTTCAACATTATTATGCTCTCAATCGGAAATTGCGGTGGCCCTTTAATCTCTCGACTCTACTTCATCCATGGCGGCCAACGAATTTGGATACCCAGCATGTTACAAACGGTTGGCTGTCCAATTATTCTCATCCCATTAGCCATCGCCTACTTCCAACGCCGGAAAATCGAAGGACCCCAGGCTAAAATTGTCTTTATCACACGGCAAGAGTTCATCGCATCTGCCGGAGTCGGAATCATCGTCGGACTCGATGGTTACTTAAACTCATGGGGACCTGCGAAATTGCCCGTTTCAACTTCGACTCTAATCAACGCGACTCAACTCGCGTTCACTGCGCTTTTTGCTGTGCTAATAGTTAAGCAGAAATTGACTGCTTACTCGACGAATTCCGTCGTTTTGCTTATCGCCGGAGCTGCGACTTTAGCTCTCCGGGCGAACGGTGACCGGCCGGCCGGCGAATCGGCGAAGGATTATATGTTGGGGTTTGTGATGACGTTTGTTGGTGCGGTGTTATATGGGTTGATGTTGCCGTTAATTGAGTTGATTTATATGAAGGCGAAGCAAGCTGTTACTTACAATACTGTACTGGAGATTCAGATGGTTTTGGGCATTTCTGCTACTGTTTTTTGCACTATTGGAATGATTATTAACAAGGATTTCCAGGTACATATACTTTTCTTCACTGAATTCAATTTTAACTAAGACATTTTCATTTCTGCAGCAAATCGAATTTCAGATAAGCATGATTCTTCTTATCTGATTTTGAAACTCACAAGGTTAAAACCATTTTTCAATTATCACTAGACGAAGCTAGAATTTCAACTATTTTAAATTTACAATAATAATTTTTACAAAAATCTAATGAGTTTTAATAATCCGCATGCGGCCTACTACCTCTCGATCCATCCTGTTTTTTTTGGTTAAATGCTCTCACTGTGAGATCCAATGAGAGAAGAGTCGGTAGTGTGTTCCATCCGCTAGAATGATTACACCAATCATAATCTTCCACCTGTCTTGTCTTTTGAATATTTACACGTCAGGTCCTTCGTTAACCAAACTTAAACTTTTTGCTTATTTTACTTTTAATTTATCGTTTTAAAAATGCAGGTTTCAATTGTTTGAAAAAAGTATAATTCATTTCTTGTAACAGAAAAATAATACTTTATTTGTCTGTTTTAGAAAGAAAAAATCAACTTCTTAATTTCACACATCTAAAAACTCGAGTATAATTGTCAGTTTACCACAAATCACAACTCAGACTTAACATCTACTAATAGAGATTAATTGTTTAGCCCATGTTCTGTCTGGCCAGCCAGCCTCACCATTTCTAGCTGTCAGATTATTTTTTTTGTCTGTACATTAAATAAGGATAGAGTCTCCTATATTTTCTCAACTTGATTTTGTATACAGTGCCTTTTACGAGGCAGCTAGATACATAATTACTTAATCAATATAGTATCATTTTTTTTGAGATACTAATATTATAATTTAATTTAATATGTAGATACTATTTAAAAGTTATATAAAAAATATTACTCTATATAATTTATAATTCTTCTCGTATTAATATAATGAAAGTTCTATTTTAATCAAAATTTATTTGGTTAGCGAAAAATGAAATTTTCTAGTCCGTGCATACCGCATAGTAATAGACCTTTTTTACCTCTACTCTTGTAGCTATTATTTCTCGGGTCATAAATCATAATCACATTCCTTACTTATTTTTGTAGAAAACAAATGTTACACTTAAAAGGAAAAAGTATTTTTGATAAAGCCAATATTTTTACCATTATTGTTGACTCTTTTCTAACGTCTAAACTTGCTGCTTTCCTTTCATATCAATTATTTGTCCTCTTACGCAATAATTTTGGAAAATGATATCGACCTACCGTACCGCCTTACTTCTAAAATTGGATTTGTTTACGTCACACTGAAGATAACCTCTAATACCCTCCTTCTTATCTTCTTTAGAAGACTAATTAAAATGGAAAAAAATTAGAGTTGCAAAATTTTATTTCAGAAAGTAATATTTTTGTTCAATGTAGTTTCATTTGCACTACTAGTGGGTATTGATCTTGATTTCTTTAGGTAAATAATTCAACATTCAATCATTTAGGTGCCATTTTTTTAACATGACTATCAGTAGATAATGTTAAATCAATTTTAAGAAATTTGTATATAAAATACCTAATTTATCAAAGAGATCATAGATATACCTGTACGGTAAAATAAGCTATAAATCTGCTCTTGTTTGCATACACTCGATATGCAATGTAAATGGGGGCATCTAATTTCTATGATAGTTATACATCAACTTCGATTGCAAAAAAAACCCTTTTTGCTAAATTGCAAAATATCGTAGAAAGTTACATCTAAGGCAAGCGCATGATATATTTTTTTTAAAAATCTATTCGTACATTTAGATACGTGCACTAATTAAGAAAAAAGTTTTTATAAAAAGGAGAAAGAATAAATTCATTTAGTGTATTTACTTTTTAGTCAAACATCAAACATACTTCTTAATTCGTTCGAATTTATCTGATTTAGTTTGATTGAGCATAGAGTTTTAGAAAAAAGAAAGACTTTAAAATTTATGATTTAAAATATTTCTTTTGTTCACTTTTATTTATCTACTATTACCAAATATAGAAATATGACTCTTTTTTCTTCTTTTTTTTAAATTGACTAAAATGTTAACTGTTTCATACAAATTGAAATAGAAAAAGTAATAAATAAGAGAACAAATCCATTTGGTTTGTGCTTTCAATTCAGACAACGGAAAAAAATGAATTTTCCCTCTATTCTATACTCTCTCTTTTTCAAAGATAAAATTCTATACTGTCCATATATAAAGTGAATTTATTCAACTTGGATAATAACAATAACAATAACAATAACGACTTATTTTGACAGGCGATTCCAAGGGAAGCAAGTCAATATGCAATTGGAGAATCTAAGTACTATATGGTACTCGTATGGTGCGCTATTATTTGGCAATTCGCGCTCTTGGGGTTAGTCGGAGTAATTTTTTATTCTTCGTCTTTACTCTCTGGAATCATAGGCGCTTTTTTACTTCCTGTTACCGAAGTTTTGGCTGTAATTTTATTCCACGAAAAATTTCAAGCTGAAAAAGGAGTTGCAATTTTTCTAGCTTTATGGGGATTTGTTTCATATTTTTATGGTGAATATGAACAAGAGAAGAAGGAGAAGAAGATGAAGTTGAAGAAAATTGAGAGTCAAATATCTCAACAATTAGATATGGGCCAAACAGCAGCACATGTTGTGTAGAAAATTTAATGTAATGGCCAAATAATGCATGCACTATTTTATTTTGTTGTACTTGTATGAAAATTAATTTATAATTAGGTGCCAAAAAACAGATGCAAATATCTGTTCTTCATCAAAAGATGTAACTCTAGAATTTATTGATTACCCCCACAACCACTCAATACACAGACCAGTTTCATAAGACCTTTTCTCCCACTAATTGTTTAAAATAGTTGTGTTGAAGGAAGTATTATGAAAAAATGAAGTTTATCCCTCATTGTTCTTGTCTTACCTATATATATATACACTTTTCTGTTCCATTTTATGCAATATCCTTTCCTTTTTAGTCTGTTCCAAAATATTTATTTTGAAAGGTGACAATTTTTTTACCCTTTAAATACTGTATCAAGTCAAATGGTCCCAGATTAAATGGAGAAACGGAGGGAGTATAATATAATACAATAATGTAACTTGCTTATATTATCTAATTTTTAGCTATTCCATTTGTTTATCCGAAAAACAAAGCAAATTAAACGACAGGTCACGTCAAAGACAGAAATTAAAATGTACTCATATATCTACCCATATGTCTTTCTCAATTATTAAACCGCTTAACAATTCTTGAAATTAATTAAAGTTAATTATGAGGTAGGTATCTAAATTAGGCATTAGTCAATTTACACATTTTTAATACCTCAACTTTAACGACTATTGCCAATCTCTGATTGTAGTTTGACCATCAAATTAGTGGAAAATCGAAAGATTTTAAATCTTTTCTAAAAAGTAGATTTGTTTTAATTTGTTAAATTGTTCATGTGCTGGATCACTTGAATATGTTGAATTATATGAAACCAGTTCAAATTAACTAGATAAAAAGGGAGTATATATCAACTGAGCGAATATATAATAGTAAAGTAATACGTATATATTTTGGAGGGTTGAGGGGGATTTAACCACCAGTTTTCTGATTAGAAAACAAAACAATTACAAAAAAAGTTACTTGAGAATTACTCAAAGAAAGTTTTCCGTCATACATGTTTTAGGGTGTGTTTGGTATGGAGGAAAATATTTATTTATTTTTTCGTGTTTCGCAGGTCAAAATATTTTGGAAAATATTTTTTTTAGAAAAATGTCTTCTATAATAGAAGTAGGAAATTTAAGTTTCTTAAGTGACATTATATATTCTAAGTTCATTGTCTCCTATCTACCCACCATCTTGATCATCCCACCCCAGCCAGCCCGAACCTTGCTCCCCACCCATCTCATCCTTATAGTGTTTGCTAGCTAGATTACATATAAAGGCTATTGAGATACTCCCTCTGTCCAACAATACTTGTCCACTATTGAGTTTGCACATTTCTTAAGAAACTATAAATAAAAGGATAATTTTACTATATCACCCTTTGAATATAATAGATACAATGTCTTGAAAAATGTAAGAGAGAAATGACTATGATTAATGATAAAGGTAAATTAAGAACTAAGTGTAAAATTATCCATTGATTTCATAAAGTGAACAAGTATTGTTGGACGAAGGGAGTAATATATTTTGCTTACTTACTAAACACTAGAAAATACTTCCTTTGTTCCCTTTTGCGCTCTTTAAGAAATAATGATTGACATGAGTATTTTACCACAATACTCATCATATTGATATTTAATTAATCTTAGGTCTTGAAAAATGATTTGAATAATAAGTTTTTAATGTTGAGGGTCAAACATGAAATTATTTCTTTTTTCTTTTAATATGTTAAAAGTGACAGGTTATAAAAGACCGTTAAATACTTGAAATAGCCCTTAATATTGTGGAAAAACCCGTTAAATAATGGTCCAAAACTATGTGGATATCAAGATTCAAATAACACGAAAACTCTCTATCTTCTTTTACAAAATGTGGCAAAACACAATAAGATCAATCGAAACCAAAACCACATATTCAATACGCAAATTGTAGATAGATCGTTGTCTCCCAGTTGGGATAATCAAATCTAACAAGTATTATTTCATAGGGTCATAATATCATCTTTCTGTACACACGTTTACATTTACTTTAGATTCAACGTGGTACGTTCATTTTCTTTATGTCAACTCAACTATTATTAGCAGTTTGTCTAAAGTCAAATAAGTGAACAACACTCATAAAGTATAATTAATTGTAGTACCTTTCAGAAAATAGCGGGTGAGCACGATGCACAATTATGACAACGTGAGGTCTCCATCTAATCATTTGTATAGTTAAATCCTTAAAGCAGTAATATAGTGAAAATTTTCATTAAATAAATAAATAATTTTTATATCATCAATATAAATATATGCACCTAATAAACAAAAATTGATAAATAGTATACCAATAATGATTTCTTTCTTTTTGAAATCCTGATTTATTTATAAGTATCTTGTCACTCGGATAAAACCAACATGTCTTACGAAAAAAGTAACAAACCAAAAATTCGAGCTTAAACAAATTTTAAAAACAGGAAGGTTTTCATTCCACTCACTATCATATTGGAAAACATATAATAAGGTTATAGATTTACATAAATACATATCAAAAGAATATGTAAGTCATTATCTAATATGTTTTGAATCATGTGTGTTACTGATAGCTATTAGTGAAAAATGAGTTGGGCTCAAATGTTTTGGGTTCAGTTGGGCTTAAACAATGTTATTGGGTCTGCTTCCTAGACCAGGTCTTTTTGCTGTTTAATTTGAAGGTGTTTCTTTAAAAAATTTATATGTATTCACAAATGAAATATTTGACCTATAAGGTATTTATCTAATTGTTGGTGTCAACTATGAATATCTATCTATGTATGTATTTTACCTTCCTTTTTAATTTTTTCAAGAAACTATATTTTTCTTTCTCGAAACTACACTACACCAAATTAGAGGCAATTAATTAATGACAATAGTTTAATTGTCACTAAAAATGTATTTTTAGCAGGAATTAACACTCTTTGTAAATGTCCCTAAATCTTTTAGCGACACTGGATCCAATGGCAATTTGAGGACCCTTATTTAATTTGAAGTTTTGATAAATTTCAGACATGCGGCATAAATTCAAACTTTGGACATTTATGCAAGAACAAATAATGTGTTAAATAATTTTTTGTTTTCCTTAATAATTTTGAATTCCTGTTGTGCAAGTTTGCGACTTTGATGCTAATACTTGACGCTAAATTAATTGCATTAGTATGTGAAAAAGGGAAAATCTTGAAGTGAAGAAAATAAATCAGAATTGGTACTATTGTAAATTGTAACAATAATTACATGAGCCCCATCATGGTCTAATTCTACAAAGAAAAATAATAAAAAATAAAGTGAATGGTCTTGTTACTTATGAAGATAACAAATGAGACAAGAAGACAAGTTCTGCATATGGCTGTACAGTGGAGTGACAAAAGAACTTAGAGAACAAGCAGCTAACGCCAAAAATGTTGTGTCATTGTAGCCTATGATAATGTTCGCGGCAAAGTCAGAATTTAAAATTTATGAATTCAAGTTTTTTTAAGTTACTAGTTCTAAAGTGTGATAATTCGTAAAAACTCGATAATTTTTTTTTTTTGAGAAATATAGATTTTCGATCAAAGTTATTGAATTCGACTGACTCATAAACTATATTCTAGCTCCGTCTCCTGATGATACCAAAACGACCCTGCCCTGTTCAGTGACGACTCCCTCAATCATTTACTTATCCTCACAATTATTTATTGTTCTACATACTTGCATTTGGATATATCACTCCGTCCATCCCAATTCACCTATTTTTTATTACAAAAATTTCATATACAATCAAATACTTTCACATAAATCGAGACGAAAAAAAAAAAAAACCCAATCATCATTATAGACAAAGCTTAAGAAAATTGGAAATGGACAATCAAAGCAGCAACAAATGGAGAAAAATTATACTTGTACTCAATTGTATCACTCTTGGCATAGGCTTTTGTGGTGGCCCTTTAATCTCACGTCTCTATTTCCTCCACGGTGGCCAACGAATTTGGCTTTCGAGTTGGCTAGCATGCATTGGATGGCCAATTATTCCAATAGTTCTCATCATCACTTATTTGTTCCGTCTAAAAATTCAGGGCTCTGATACCAACTTTTTAATCATAACTCGTCAGGAGTTTATATCATCAGCCGCATTAGGCATACTTGTCGGCCTAGCCGGTTATCTATACGCGTGGGGACCCGCAAAGCTCCCTGTTTCGACTTCAACTGTTATTTATGCAGCACAGCTCGGATTTACCGTAGTATTTGCTTTTTTAATAGTGAAGCAAAAATTGACGGCGTATTCGGCAAATGCGGTTGTTTTATTGATAGTTGGAGCGGGAACTTTAGCGCTTCGAGCAGAGAATGATCGACCAGAAGGGGAGTCAACTAAACAGTATGTTTTGGGTTTTGTAATGACACTTTTGGCTGCTGCTTCAACAGGGCTTGCTCTGCCTCTACTTGAGTTGATTTATATGAAGGCTAAAAAAAATGTAACTTACATTATGATTTTGGAGATTCAGATGGTACTAAACATTTTTGCTTCTGCTTTTTGCACTGTTGGAATGATTGTTAACAAGGATTTTCAGGTACATATATAAATCCCTCTTTCTTCTTAACCATTTAAGCAAAATTCTATTTGCGATTTTTCTATATTCATGAAATTTCACTGGATATATTGTTGTTGTTGTTGTTTACTATATTAAGGGTGTGTTTCGTATGAAGAAAAGTATTATCTGAAGATATTTTCAATATTTCATGTTCAGTTGATCAAATGTTTTGAAATATGAAAATTAAGAATCAACCAACCTTAGAGTATGATAGCATCATAAAAATATATTTGAAACAATCAGTGTCCTTATTGATGTACACATGCAGTAGGTAACATTATGTTGGAAAACTTTTGTTTATTGTAGTAAAAAATAATTATAATCAGTTTCTACCTTATGTTTGGCACCTTATACATAATAACTTTTGTTTTCTTTTCTTCTATTACTTGAAACGACATGCTAGATCATCTAGACATAAGTAAAAAAATTATATCCAATTCTCTAATTTTTTTGTTTGTTTTGGTAATGAGAGATACAATATAGTAATAATAACTTACTAGACTTGCAAGGAAAAATGAAAAAAAAAATGGAATTCTATAGGTTTAGGTAAGACGATTTCGGAAATTCGAAACTTATTCCTTTTTTTGTTTGGTGCGAGCTCAACTTAAGCTATACATTGCCCGAGAAGAGCACCCAAACCGCCTACGCCCGTCCATTCCTTTCAAGCTTGATCCTTCCCTTAGACTCGTTACCTTGTTCGACTGAACTCGTTGGTTCCGCGTGGGTCGTAACCCGGTTCGAGAACCTTCTCTCATAGATTCCCTTCACCAAGTCATTGCCAGCAATCAGCTCTTATCCCTTGGTGTCAAAGGGAATTGCTCGAATGGTAACCACCCCTCGCTTCCAATCCAAGTTTGTGTTACAGTTACTATTACAAGTCAAAATGGTTCTTCTCACCAACAACAACCACAACAACAAACGGAGGAGGAATTGTCTAGTGAACTATATCACCAAGAAGTATTCCTTGTTTTTAGTTTTTCTAATAGGTCTGCTGCCTTATTCCGCTCCCTACGAAGTTGTGACTAAACATGTGGTCCTCAAGCTGACTAATCAACGACCTGCATTCACATAAAATTGCCCTATAACTTAAATTACCGTTTTTATGTAAGTTGATTATACCTCAACTAATCATCTAGTTCTATAGACAAATCAATCCACAAGAAAAAATAAATACTTCATTTCATCCATCAATTATTACCCGTTCCCTTCGCTTACTTTCACTACTGAATTTCTACTAAACATAATTGTTTTATTAACTCTCGATGCAATTTATACAGGCGATTTCGAGGGAGGCAAGCCAATTTGAGCTAGGAGAAGCTAAATATTATTTGGTGCTAGTATGGAGTGCTATTATTTGGCAATTTTCGACTCTAGGAATTGTTGGAGTAGTCCAATATGGTTCCTCGTTGCTGTGTGGAATTTTAATTGCTTTGTTACTTCCACTCACAGAATTATTAGGTATACTTTTATATCATGAAACATTTCAACTTACAAAAGGGCTTGCTATATTCCTCTCTCTTTGGGGATTTGTTTCATACTTCTATGGTGAAATGAAACAAAGCAAGAAGAAAAAGAAGAAAGAGGAAAATCCAATATCCCAAACAGAAATGGTTCAAACCTCACCTGTCTGATCTATTTGTAATTAAAACATGTAATTTTACTTTTTTTTGTATGATGTCTTGAATAATTTCTACTTTCATGTCCTATGTTATTAGTTGTGTGTTGGACAGATTCACTATTTATTTTTTCTAGCCGATATATAAGATTAATATACATATTATTATATGCCAAAAATGGTGGTTTAGTTGGAGCAGCCCATCAGGCTTTTGTTGGACTCTGAGAGCACTGACCCGTTATCCTTCCACTGCACAGAGCGGGAGCTGTTCGTTGCTCTGTGAAACCAGCCTCACGCAGTCCGCCCCACTTTAGGAGCCAAGCAACCCATGCATTTGCTTGGGCTACATAGCCCAACACTATGCTTGGATAGGGCAGGCCAGAGAATAGCACACAAAGTCCAACCTTCTGGATCAGTCCGACATTCCACCACATTAATGCCCTCACTTGAGTTACAAGCCCACGTTATCAAGCTCGGCAAACAGTGTTCATTTCCAATCACTTATAATTAGGAAATATCATTCTTTCTTTGTCGATGTGGGACAATCTAATTTTTTTATTATTATACAATGTACCATTAGTTGTGAAAACTAAAGGTAATTAGGACTTAATTAGCAGATTTCTCTGCCTACGGATAAGATAAAATTAAAATCTAGATCTATGGATTAAAAAAGTGTTAAAAGATGTAGAATTTCGTCCAATTTCATGCCAAAGTGTTCTCATTGCAGTGGGAGTTTTTAAAAGGAAAAAAGATGATTTATCATGGGATGATATTAAATACCCTTACAGATGAACTCTATGTTGATAGACGTTAAAATGATTATTTGAAATAAAAACATGTTTAATCTATTGTTTAAATAAAGTATGTAAACTCAGGGTAGATGTCGAATTCATCATTACTACAGAGAAGTTAACTTTGAGGCGGACAAACTTGCTAAAGTGTACATTTTAAAAAAATAACTTTGTGAGATTATCCGTTCTTGCTTTGGAGGCCAAGGTTTACGTCCTCTTCCGTATACTTTTAGGGCAATTATATAGATAGACAGGGGTCATGCCAGACCCTCCATCACCTTGGATTAGTATAGCATTGGTGGATGGGTTTAGTTAAAATAAAATATTGACAGGATAATTAATCCCATAAGTCATTATTTGATCTCCATATTATAATTTCAATATAATTTGTTCATAAATTATTATAGTACTCTTAGACTTAAACTCACTTATAAGCCAAGTTGTAATTATAAGCCGATACTGCTGGTGTAAAATCATGTGCACACTACTGGCCATGAACCAACTCAGTAGTGTGCATATGACACATGAACCAACTCAGTTTCATTATATTTTTTCTTTTAAATTTGCTTACCAACCAAAATATTTATAACAAGTATAAGTTCTATCCAAAATAAACCAAAAAGTGGCGGTTCTATCCTTCCACCACAGAGAGCGGGAGTTGTTCATTACTCTCATTGCTCTGTGAAGCTAGCCTCACGCAGTCCACCCCACTTTAAGAGCTAAGTAACCCATGCCTTCGCTTGGCCACATAGCCCAACTCTATGCTTGGATAAGGCAGTCCAGAGAATAGCCCTCAAAGCCCATCCTTCTGGATCAGCCCAACATCCCACCACATTGATGCCCACTTGGGTTAAAAGCTCATGCTATCACGCTTGGCGAGTTATATTCATTTCCAATCACTTATGATTAGGAAAGATCTTCCTTTTTTGTCGAGGTGGAACAATCGAAAAATATATTTATGAGTATATGATGTACTGTTAATTGTGAAACTAAAGTTAATTACAACTTAATTAACAGATTTATATGCTTGCGGATAAGATAAAATTGAAATGTAGATCTATCATCTATGGATAAAAAAGTGTTAAAAGATGTAGGAATTTTGTCCAATTTTATGACCTAGCATTCTCATCATGGGATGACATTAAAGGCCTTTCTACAATAAAAAGAAAAGAAAAGCACTCTTAATACCCTCACAGATGAAGTTAAAATGGTAATTTGAATCAAAATATGTTTTTTATTGAATAAAAAACATGTTTTATCTGTCGAAAATAACTTTTCTAGCTAACAAGATAGTGATAAGGTCTGCATATATGTAATTCTTTGCAGATTCACTAGTGAAATTATATAAATATATTATTGTTGTTAATATGTCATTTCGAAAAAGCATATAGACTAGGATAGATATCGAAATCATCATTGCTATAGAGAAGTTATATAACTTTATGGCGGCGGACAAACTTGCTAAAGTTGGACTCCAAGACAGAAATGAAAGATTCTTTCACCCAAGCTATTTACAATAATTACAATTTAGAATGTATTTATTAAATTTAAAACGTTTAACTATAATTTGTTAAGGGTTTGTCTATTATTGAGATTCCAAACTACTATTCTTTGCCCATTTTTCTTGACGAATGACTAATAGGGCACAATTATCCATTTTTTTCAATCTAGGTAGCACAAATTATCAACCGAAAATAAAAGAGGAGTAAAATAATACAACTTGGATTACCTTATCGGAGAATATGGCACATTAACTCAGTTTCGTTATATTTAATTTTTTTTGAGTTAAATTTGTTTACCAGCCAAATTACGAATTCATATGAATTTAATATATATATATATATATATAATATACAAAAATTACTCAATATCTCCAACTATAAATAGAGACATGTGGACAATGAGTTTGTGCTTTTAAATTGCGGCACGAGCATATTATTACTGTTTTGAGGTGGCTTTGCTCCATGATCATTATTACACCAACCCCACGGTCATTAGCGAAAACTAAAAATGTTAAAGCAAGTCATATAATCAATTATTCTAGAGTTTAAAAACTCTAAACAATAGATTAGGACAAACATTAATACGTTGACTAAATCATTTTTACCAAAGTACGAAACTTTTACAAAACGAAATGTATGATACGTAAATATAATGCACTATATATAGTCACATATTGGACATGCTTCTTGCCCATAAAATTAAGCGATAAGCACTGTTGGAAGTAAAAAAAAATGTTATCTCATAAGCGCATTGCAATGGCTTATACATATTACTCTCCGCCTCCACCTACCATGCCGTCGAATAATCCGAAACCGCCACCTCCGGCGGTGACAGTTCCTATAACCCCACCTCCTGGAGGTGGTAATAATATGTCACCTTCAAACCCACCCTCACCACCAACATTGCCACCACCACTATTTCCTTCGCCTCCTTCATCAAGTTCAAATCCTGGATCAGTCAATGCTCCTCCTCCTGGTGGTCCTGTCAACCAAACACAATCACCGACATTTTCTCCACCAGGTCCTCCTCCACCACCACAAACACCGAGTTCACCACCAAACACTTCAAAAAGTCCTCTTTCACCCCCACAAACTCCGAGTTCACCACCAAACTCTTCCAAAAGTCCTATTTCACCTCCACAAACTCCGAGTTCACCACCAAACACTTCAAAAAGTCCTCTTTCACCCCCACAAACTCCGAGTTCACCACCAAACGCTTCCAAAAGTCCTAATTCACCTCCACAAACTCCGAGTTCACCACCAAACAATTCCAAGATTCCACCTTCACCAACTTCTTCACCATCAAATGCCTCAATATCTCCAACTTCTTCTCCAGGAACACCATCTTCTATGCCACCAAAACACTCACAATCACCAAGGTTAGCACCTTCATCTCTAGATGGTGGTAAAGTTCCTTCACCCTCTCCATCAACCCCTTTTTCAAGACAAAGTCCACCTCCTTCAGCATTAACACCACTTCCCACACCGACTTTTCCTTCAAGTACCTTTCCTCCTCCACCGTCAAGTAACAGTATTAATGTTTCCCCGCCATCAGGGGGAGGCGGAAAACACACAACAATTATCGCGGTGGGTGTATCGATTGGGGGTCTCTTCATCCTAGCATTTGCTATTGCTCTCTTTTGCTTATATAAGAAGAAAAAAAAGCGTGTCATGGTTCCGGCTGCAGCTTCTTGTTGATATATATATATATATATATACCAATAATGCCGATACATAAAGCTTAAACTTCTGTATTATTTGATTGTTAATATTTGTATCTTGTACTCCTTTTCTTCTGTTATTGTAAAATTTTCAAGTTATTCCTGGTTCATTTAAACACGAAATTTGGCTTTTTGAAAGGAATTTAATAAGAACATCGAAATCTTCTATAAATAATGATTTCATGTTAATTGGCTTAAATTTCAACATAGAGTATATGACAGTGTACATTAGACGAGAAATTTGCAACTTTCTTCTTTGGTCTTGAAAACCCCCAAGGATGTGCCACAGAAGGTAGACTTTACAACTGCAGTTTTTTGGAGGCAGAAATAAACATAACTATGCAGTGAGAAAAAAAATAAGATTTTACGGCTCCAGTCTAAAGTTCATCTCACAAAAGTTCAGAAACAAATAAGTCACATTGTGCTCAGTTCCAGGAAATGAAAAGACGAAGGTTGAAGGGGGAGAAACTGGAAAGAAGATCGAAGAGAGAAAGAGAAAGGTAGTCTACTCTTTCAGCATTAATAAAAGCAAATAGAAAACTCTCATTGTTGTCCAACTTCAGCTTTTTTCTTTTGCCACAGCCTATCAAGAGCACTATCGGCATCTCCCTGCAAAAGTGTTAACAAATCAATTGCTGTAGCACACAACTGATGAATGTCAAAAGGAAACGAGATAAACCAGTTTACCACAAAAAGATCATAAGATAATAATTCCAGCAAAGAAGAATCATGTATGCCTTAATTGTAGCTCCAAAAATATAAGTGAAAGAATCATCTCGTTCTGTAACAAGTTTTTGACAAGGGATAATAAACGTAGCTGAACAAAAGCCACCAACATAAGCAGAGAGCTAATACTGCTATAAAGTATACCAAAACACGTTATAAATGCTCTATTTTCTGTTTTGCTGAAAGAATGGGAAAAGAAAAAGTCAAATGTATTGGCATGATCGGTACTGATACATTAGGCTAGTGAGCCAATATGAATGGCAACCATTTCGTTCCACATACAAAGATAAGTCGAGCATTTTTAAAGTCCACAACGCACAATAAATAGTCAACTCTTTGTAAACTCATGTAATTCGAAAGGCACATAAAACAAGCTGTTTGGCATGACTCAGAACAATCTGAAGGTAAAATTCCTCTAACATGATATTCAGAAGTAACAAGGAAGTTACCTGGGCGCGAATAAATCCACAGAGAGCATAAGTGGTGAACTGGCCAGTGTATCGGCCAGACTCATCCAAATGCCCAACATTGAGCTGGACAGATGCATGATCCTTGGAAGTGATCAGCCTGTTAGTGGCAGAGCTGCATCCAAATAGTACGTTAATAATCTAGGACAACCTAACATCTTCATTAAGTAGATGAAGAGGGGCAGCTGAATCTAGTCAAAAGTGTTGGGAAGTAAGAAAAACATACCACTTCCTAGGGATGTAAAGGTCCATGTTTTGTCCCTCGTCGTTCTGCATCTTGACAATGGCTTTACACAAATAGACTTAGAAGTGGAAAACACCTGGATTTAAAAGGAAAGAAAGTTAAAGTGCAAGTCACTAACAAAAGAGTCTCTTCTTTCATGGGTAAGCAAACCTACTAGCGTAAGCTCACACTTCCACAATAGATTATAATACAGAAGTATTCGGACACAAAGTCATCCATAAAGATAAAACTAATTAAAATTTGATCATCCAGCTTCACATTATACAAGTTTGAATCAAATGAAATATTAATATACTTCAAAAGTTCGAGTCATTGAGATTAGGAGATCAATAGACCCAAGTACTAGTTGTGTAAGAGTGAATACAAAGATGGCTTGATAACAAAACGATAACATTGTTTTTTTAAAATCTGAATAATTGAAACAGGTAATTAGGATGAAATCAGGAATTCTGTCATTTATCTTAACAAACAAAATTTCAAATTCGTTGCTTATCAAAAAAAAAAAAGTTTCAATTCTGTTGATTGAACAAAAATGCTGTGACGAAGTTAAACTCTACTCAGATCATTCTCCAAATACAAAGCATACATATTACTCTTTAACACCATCAGAAAAGCATACAAATAGTAATACATGTAATTAATGCTTCAAACAAAAGACGGCATTAAGTTACAGCGTCTTCTATGGTGATAAATCAATTATGCTATACAGGAAATACAATTTTCAATTCCAGCACAAAGTTAGATTACACGAACATGAATAATGCATTATGCATCCAAAAGAGAGGGAGAAATTGGCATGATACAAAGGAGAAGAAACATGTGCTTTTACCTGGAAGACAGACAGACAGACGACACCAACGGATGTGCTTGTAGAAGACGACCGGCACTTCTGCTAAAAGGTTTATTATAGCAAAAACCCTAAAGCAGTGCGGATTGACTTAAATAACCCTAGCTGTTTGGCACAATTACGAAAACCGATCATTTGACCCACCCGACCCGCCTCAATTAAGTAAGACCCGTGAAGAATTTCTTGTAAGTTGTACCTCATAACACAATGACTCCTTAACACTTTGTTTGGAGGCCGTTAGGTAATGTTTTGTAATATATCATACTAGTAAAATTACTAATATCACTAAATTTATAAAATAATACATAAAATCTATCAATCATTAAAACTAAAACACTATATTATCTTACATACAAGATTATGTTGTAACGAACATCTTATATATATATATATATAAGAGAATCTTAGATCCGCCTATGTGGCTCTCTCACAAATCAGGATTCTTATTTAACTCTTCTTAAAAGTCACAAACTTACGAAAAAGTCACAACATTTCATAAAAGTCATAACTCTTTAGAAAAGTCACAACTTTTCACAAAAGTCACAACTTAATCTTAGACTCGCCTATGTGACACCCTCACAGATCAGGATTCTTATTTAACCCTTCTTAAAAGTCACAACCCCATCTTAAAAGTCACAAACTTACGAAAAAGTCTCAACATTTCATAAAAGTCGTAACTCTTTAGAAAAGTCAAAACTCTTAATAAAAATCACAACTTTTCACAAAAGTCACAACTTAATCTTAGACCCGCCTATGTGACACCCTCACAGATCAGGATTCTTATTTAACCCTTCTTAAAAGTCACAACCTTACGATAAAGTCACAACTTTTAATAAAAGTCAAAACTCTTTAGAAAAGTCAAAACTCTTTATAAAAATCAGAACTCTTCATAAAAGTCACAACTTTTCACAAAAGTCACAACTTTTCACAAAGTCACCACTTTTCACAAAAGGCACCACTTTTCACAAAAAGTTACAACTCTTCATTTTTCATTCACACTTTTTAAAACCCGATAGTTAATTCCAAGGCACCAAAAGAAGAAAGAATAAATAAAGAAAATTGATTTCAATTGCAATGCAACATTACTACTCTTATGCCTCTGATTCTATAACTCATAACGCTGCTGGAATGGTTGAATTAAACTTTCATGAATACTCAATTAATGTGTAACTTTAATGAATACTCAATTAACGTGTGTTATTTAATCTATACTAACAAATACTTTTAACAATAACTTTGCAGAAACATAAATAACAAGTTTAAAACATGTACTCAAAAACAACAATTAATAGCATAAACATAAATTATTGGCTGTAAAAATACATACCAGGATCTGTAACAATAGAATGAAACATAAAGGAAAAAAATTGAGGATAGTGTCCCCTAAATTAAGAAAATTATTCCCCTCTAGTGCCCGACGTTTAAAGAATAGATCCTCTTAGGATAGAACGATTCTATTCACATGTGTATTGATACAAAAATAATGGTGTCAGTGAACCACTCAACGGGGAGCAAAGTACGTGAATATTTAATTGTGCAGAAGAAGAAGAAGTTCAGAATTTTCGTTGTTTTAAAATGAGAGAAAATCCCTCTATTTATAGACAACAAAGGATAGCGTGAACAAATATTTATTGTGCTTTATGGGAAAAGGTCACAACCCTTTGAAAAAGTTACAACCCTTCAGAAAGGTTACAACCTTTCGGAAAGGTTACAACCTTTTATAAAAGTCACAACTTTTCATAAAAGTCGCAACTCTTCATAAAAGTCACAACTTTTCATGACAGGCTAGTTTTGAAAATAAATAAATTAAAAGGGAATTCTGAGTTTGTGGTGGCGCCACGTAGGCAGGCCTAGGATTCTCTTTTATATATATATATATATAATTGTATGGTATCGTGTTTTATTATAGTATATTATATTATTTTTAATGAATGTAATATTTAGATATGTTGTTTCATTTTTCATATATAATGTCATATATCAATAATTTGACAAATAAATTTATAAGAAACATAGGTTACGAGGTGAGCTACCATAAAAAAAAATAAGGTAAAGAACAAAATATGATTATTGAATAAAGACGAAATGAGAGGAAAAAAAAGTAACATGTTACACTAATTTGATATTACACCATATGAGATTTTTCATTGTTAACTATATTATTTTGCAGTACAGTGATTCTCGAATAGAATTCCACTCCAAAACTTATGAAATTTGAGATACTCCAAGGAGATTTTGACAGGTGCCATGGAAGGTGAATGCAACCCAAGTGTATAAAATAATTTTTTGGCTGTGAAGAATTTAATGTAAGGTTGACGAAACTAGAAAAAAGTACCAAAAAACAACAAAGCCTAACGCAAAACATGGCTCCATCTCTGACCTTAGACACTTCTTTCAACTAAAATATTCACTGAGCATACATCTGTAAACATGGAAACTATTGACAAGGAATCCCTCATTACTACCTATGTTTTATGTCAGCTGGTTTTATATAACATAAGATTAAATTTCAATCTTGACACTTAATTTGCTCCTATAAACCAGAGAAATAGTATTTTGATGCTTCTAACTCAATGAAAATGGAACATCATCTCAAGTCGTGCACTCGAAACAAGAACAAATTGATAACAATCAAATTCATCACTATTTCATTTTTCACCTTGTGAAAGTTGTCATCATTTTCCATATCCATTATTCATCCCCTTTTGATTTCTCCTTATCAGCAAGGTCCCAAACACGATGAGCTTCTATTTCCCAAGAGAATTACTCTAATGTCATCGAAACGATGACTGCAAAACTCTAACATTCTGTCACTTTCTTCCCACTCCAAGACCTTAGATTTAGAGAAATAGCTACAACAGGACACACTTGGTTTATGAGCTCTTTGAACGATACACGCGAGGAAAATGAAGCAGAATACTTGTATTTCCCTTCTAAGGCATCTAAAGGACGACTTCTTTGCTTTAAGGGACGGGATATGAAGGATGGCACGAAGAATTCATATGCTTTAGCATGGCCAGAAAGTTTTCCAGACTCTGCTGTTCTATTGGAAGGACTAACATTTGTATCGTACACATATTATGATCACACAAATTTGTGGCATGGATTATGTGCAGTGGCTCCTTTTGTTAGATGGTCAATGAAAAATAAATGTTTGAATCCAGAAAGATGGGTGCTATTCCATTGGGGAGAACTGAGATTAAGAATGGGATCATGGATTCAACAACTTATGCAAACGAATTTTGGTGAAGTTAAGGTGGAAGGATTTGATAGAAGAGATAATGTACCTTATTATTTTGAGAAAGCTGTTGTGATGAGGCATGAGATGAGTCAAATGGGGCAGGAGAATAAGCTGAACTTGTTGCGTTGCAAGGCTAGGAGGTACTGTGGCATTAATCCTGCAGGCAAAGGTAGAGAGATTAATAAAAGAGGATTTCCAATTCTAAGACTTACTCTGCTGATGAGAAGAGGTTCTCGCTCGTTCAAGAATGCAACTGTTGTGACTGATATATTTGCAAAGGAATGTGCCCGAGTTGAAGGCTGCATTTTGCACGTAGTCCAGTCAGACGATCTATCCTTCTGCGACCAGGTACACATTAACATACTTGCAGTAGTATCCTGGCAATCACTTTTTCTTATAAGGTCAAAGTTAGTAACTTGGTATCCAGGCAATCACTGAAATAACACTTATGTCCTTTATCAGGTGAAATTACTGACCAACACTGACATTGTTGCATCTCCATGTGGAGCACAGTTAAGGAATATGCTCTTCATGGACCGCGAGAGCAGCGTGATGGAATTCTACCCAAAAGGATGGTTAGAGTATGCTGGTTCAGGCCAATATGCTTACCACTGGATGGCGAATCAATCAGGGATGAAACATCAGGGTACATGGTGGGATCCAATAGGTGAGGAGTGTCCATCCCCGCAAGATCAGTGGCAGTGTTTTTCTTTTCACAAAGATGGAATGGTTGGACACAACGAAACCTATTTTGCAGAATGGGCTAGAAGAGTAATCGATCAAGTTAGGCTAATGAAGCGGGAGCAAGCCTCTGCAGATCAAGCAAACAAGCAACAACATGACTCAAAAGCATATGTTTGCTAGCCTTATTGAAGTATTGAGTAGTATCATTAGTAGTAGAGTTCTATAAGAGTTACAATCAAATGTATAAACTGTTTTGCCAGACATTATTAGCAAAACAGGCTCCTGTTTTAAGAAATTAAATACTGAGCAATCTCCATTACGCAATAATCACTTTATTCTTACAGTATTATAAAGTATTATAAACACTCACAGTAATCATTGTCATATAGCAAGTATTATAAAGAAAAAAAGATAAACTAATAGCAACCTCAGTGCCCTCTACAGATTAGGAAACTTAACGTCAGACTTATTCGAAGTTTCTACAGTTGCATCTTTGCTGCCCCCAATCACTAAAATCAACCACTGCTTAGCATTTGTATGATGCCTTTTGTGTGTTCCTCTCATCTTCATCTAAACTTACATCAGAAAACAACAAAACAAAACAGAACAGAAAGATTGGATTGTCCTAATCTCCGTGAAAATGTGGACAACAAGTGTTATCTCATGTATTCAGGTTAGTAAGACAGAAACAGAAATAAGATGAAATTGAAAAAACAGAAAAGATGTAATCCGAGTCCACAGAACTCACTGTGTCTCCTTTAGAAATTTAATCCCCTCAAGTACCCGAGGTTGTAGATTAATTTCTCCCAAGATAAAACGAATTAACCTATTAAAGAAGTAGCGATACCTCAAACTTCAATAATTTCAGCGAACTCAAAACACAGAAACGAAACCACACACAGACTCAGTCGATCGACAATTATGTTTGTAAGAAAATGTATGCAGTAGAGAGAAAAAATTTCAGTGTTCAAAAATAAGAGAAATCCTCTCCTTTTATAGCCAGTCATAGGTGCGAACATACCTGTTCAGAACGGACATATCTGTTTAGAACGGTGGTGTCGTTTGGGAAAAGAGGCGTCTGTTTGGAAGGAACAGTTCCCTTCAGAGTGATGTGAATTTTGAAATAAATTATGTTACTCTTAACTAACTTCGTGAATTAATTAATTTAAATAACTAATTAATAATTCCGAATTACTATTGAGAGAAGGGAAAGGAATTTAATTAATGAGATTGATTAAATAAATTTTGTCCAAAAATACGGCACGAGGGGACATCCTCTACTTAACCCTTTAAGAGCTAAAGGAAGTGTTTCCTAATATAAGGACAAACTTTTCCCTTTCTTCCACCAATATGGGAGAAATGACTTTCCATTTAAAATAAATTTTCATTTTCCCTCCAAATTGGTTCCCCCACATTTCCCAATTTCTCATTATTTCCCATTCACACCTTGTTTAAACCCAACAATCCCTCACATGAATGGGGAATGACTATTGTTAAAACATATGTATGAAAAATTGGTGTGTCTCGTAAGTAAGGATTAATTGCATTTGGATAAGTAGGTTTCCCTTTGAACTTTCTGTAGTGAATATATATCGGATATACTCGATCAATCGGTAGATTTGATATCTTTGAACCGTCGAGCTTTAGTGTATACTTAGACAACATAAGTCACACAATCAACCCTTAAACTGTTCTTGGTTCTCATTGTTTTGTTCGTTTCAGCCATGAACACGTCTTGGTTTATAAGTGCACAGAGAACTAGCCTTACCGAATTCTTCTTGAAGCGGCTTATACTTCACACTTACATAAGTGATTTCTAAATGTGTTATCCCATAGATACACCATTTGATATACCCTGTATCAAACTTAGAAACCATTAAAAAGTCTTAATGTCTTTATCCAGGTTACCGAACATTGTCTCATCATGAGAATGGGCCATAAAATAATCTTTTGACAATGTTGAACCGTCATCTATGACTTTGTTTTATCTTCTTGAACCTAGATCTTGCGATCTCCAGTCTTCTAGGTAGAGTTACCGCCACGATGACTTGTCCTCGGCCATAGTTCCATTTCCGTCGATGATCTCTCAACTCCTTCTCTAGTTAGGCCTTTTGTAAGTGGATCCGACACATTATCCTTTGACTTCACATAGTCAATCGTGATAATTCCACTAGAGAGTAGTTGTCTAACAGTGTTATGTCTCCGTCGTATGTGACGAGACTTACCGTTATACATAACGCTTCCAGCCCTTCCTATTGCGGCTTGACTATCACAGTGTATGCATATAGGGGCCATAGATTTGGGCCAAAATGGAATATCTTCTAAGAAATTCCGGAGCCATGCATCAGCTTCACCTGCCTTGTCTAAGGCTATGAATTCAGACTCCATTGTAGAGCGAGCAATACATGTTTGTTTGGGTAATTTCCAAGAAATTGCTCCTCCACCAATAGTGAAAACATATCCACTTGTGGATTTAGTTTCATTTGACCCAGTAATCTAATTTGCATCACTATATCCTTCAATAATTGCTGGATATTTGTTGTAGTGCAAAGCATAGTTTTGAGTATCTTCTAAGTACCCCAAAACCCTTTTCATTGCCATCCAATGATTTTGATTGGGATTATTTGTGTATCAACTCAGCTTACTTATAGCGCAGGTTATGTCTGGTCGTGTATAGTTCATGACGTACATTAAACTTCCCAATACTCTGGCATACTCCAATTGAGATTAACTTTCACCTTTTTTCTTAGCAAGATTAAGGTTCACATCAATTGGTGTCTTTGCCCTTTTGAAATTCAGGTACTTAAACTTTTCAAGTACCTTTTGAATATAATGAGATTGAGACAATGCTAGACCGTGAAGAGTTTTATGAATCTTAATTCCCAATATCAAATCAGCAACTCCTAGGTCTTTCATATCAAACTTACTAGCAAGCATACGCTTAGTAGCTTTTACATTAGCAATGTATTTGCTCATTATCAACATGTCATCTACATATAGGCATACAATGACCTCGTGATCTGGAGCGTCTTTAATGTAAACGCATTTATCACATTCATTGATCTTAAATCCATTCGCCAGCATGGTTTGATCAAACTTTGCATGCCATTGTTTTAGTGCTTGTTTTAGTCCATAGAGTGACTTAACAAGTTTGCACACTTTCTTTTCTTTACCAGGAACTACGAAGCCCTTGGGTTGTTCCATGTAAATTTCTTCTTCCAACTCTCCATTCAAGAATGCGGTTTTTACATCCATTTGATGGATTTCAAGACCGTATACTGCAGCTAGTGTGATTAGCATCCAAATTGATGTAATCCTAGTCACTGGAGAGTATGTGTCAAAATAATCAAGACCTTCTTTCTGTCTAAAGCCTTTGACGACAAGTCTTGCTCTGTATTTATCAATAGTTCCATCAGTTTTCATTTTCCTTTTGAAAATCCATTTCGAACTCAAAGGCTTGTTTCCTTGGGGAAAATCAACCAACTCCCAAGTATGGTTGCTTAAGATTGAATCAATCTCACTATTGATAGCCTCTTTCCAAAAGGTTGAGTCTGTAGACAACATAGCTTTCTGGAATGTTTGAGGCTCATTTTCAAGAAGGAATGTCACAAAATCAGACCCAAATGAAATAGATGTCCTTTGACGTTTACTACGCCTTGGACTCTCTTCATTAGGTACATTCTCATTTGGTTCTTCTCGAGTTCGTTTAGACCCTTCACTAGATAATTCAATTCTAATTTTATACGAATAGATGTGTTCAAAGAATTCAGCGTTATCTGATTCTATTACCGTATAGTCATGAATATCCGGATGCTCGAAATTATAAACCAAAAAATGACATGCCTTACTGTTTGTGGCATATCCAATGAAAACACAATCCACAGTTTTAGGTCCTATTTTGACCCTCTTAGGTATAGGAACTTGGACTTTGGGTAGACACCCCTACACTTTGAAATATTTCAAGTTGGGTGTTCTACATTTCCATTTCTCATATGGAATAACATGTGTCTTGTTGTGGGGCACTCTATTGAGTATCTGATTTGCTGTAAGGATACCTTCCCCCCCACAAGTTTTGCAGTAAACCTGAACTTATAAGTAAGACATTCATAATTTCCTTTAAAGTTTGATGTTTCCTTTCCGCAATTCCATTAGATTGAGGTGAGTATGGAGTAGTAGTTTGATGGATGATTCCATTTTCCAAACATATCTCTGCAAACGGAGATTCATATTCTCCACCTTTGTTACTTCTAATTATCTTTATCTTTTTATCCAACTGATTTTCAACTTCAGTTTTGTATTGCCTAAATGCTTCTATTGCTTCATCCTTACCATTTAGCAAATAGACATAACAGTATCTAGTGCAATCGTCAATAAAAGTTATGAAATACTTTTTTCCACCACGAGACGGTGTTGACTTCATGTCACAAATGTCAGTGTGAATCAATTCTAAGGAGTATGAATTTCTTTCAACAGATTTATAAGGATGCTTAGCATACTTAGATTCAACACATACTTGACATTTTGATTTATTGCACTCAAAGTTAGGCAAAACATTTAAGTTGATCAGTTTTCGCAAGGTTTTATAATTGACATGTCTCAAACGTTCATGCCATAAATTGTTTGACTCAAGCAAGTAAGCAGAAGCAGAATCTTTATTCATATCAACTGCAATTACATTGAGTTTGAAGAGGCCCTCAGTAAGGTAACCTTTTCCAACATACATTTAATTCTTACTCACTACTACTTTATCTGAAATAAATACACACTTGAATCCATTCTTTGTCAGAACTGATATAGAAACTAAGTTCTTTCACAGTTCTGGAACATACAAGACTCTATTTAAAGTCACCACCTTGCCTGAGGTCATCTTCAAATAAATCTTGCCAGTTCCTTCCACTTTTGCAGCAGCGGAGTTTGCCATGAACAACTTCTCGCCCTCTGGGGCTGGAGCATATGATGCAAATAATTCTTTCTTGGCACACACATGACAGGATGCACCAGAATCTATCCACCAATCTCTTCGATTTCCAACCAAGTTGCTTTCCGAAAGCATTGCATGGAGATTATCTTTGGATTCAGCCAAATTTGCTTGATCCTTCTTCTTGTCCTTCTTAGGGCCTCGACATTCAGTAGCCCTGTGACCACTTTTGCCACAATTGAAGCAGTTTCCCGTAAACTTCTTCTTAAGAGGATTGCTTTTCGATCTAGATGTTTTCTTTCTTTTCCTTAACTTCGTAGGATCTTCTTCAACAATATTTGCTCCAAGTATTGCTGAATCATCACGTGATCTATTTTCTACAACCTTGTTATCTTATTCGATTCTCAGCCTTCCCATGAGATCTTTAACAATCATCTCCTTGCGCTTATGTTTCAAATAATTTTTGAAGTCCTTCCACAGCGAATGTAACTTCTCAATAATGGCCGCCACTTGAAAAGCATCATTCACAACCAATCCTACATTAAAGATTTTGTGAGTATTAAGAACAAACTTAATATGTTTGATCTGAGGCCAAAAATATATTCTTATCATTAATTGCATCATATTTATTATTTATATTTATCCTTTTTTAGCATGAATTTTATGGATTGTGCTAAATAATGTATGTTATTTGTAGGATTAAATTGATGAAGTTGAAGAAGCTTGGAGCTAAAACGAATTAAATATGGAAGATTATAGAAGGAAAATCAAGCATGCAGTTTAATGGATTAAATTGAATATAATAATATATAAATGTATAAAGTGCAGCCGGCCAACTTCAATTGAAGTAGCACGTTGGACACATGGCAACTCCTGGAGCCATCTGCCAATTGATGAAAGACGGTGCCACAAGAAAATTGTTGTGGCGGCGCAGTTCCACGCATAAACCAATTCCTTTTGGTTTTGGATTCTTAATTTATTTTGAACTAAATTATTTTATTCAGGATTTTCTACATCTATAAATAGTCCATAGAAATAATTATTTAGGGGAGCTACTTTTTGGTGTGCAAAAGCAAGGGATTACAATTCATCTTTGGTTTCAATTCTCTACTTCTTCTTTAGGTTTGAATTTTATGAAACTTATTATTTTTGAGTTTATGAATATTATGTGTGGCTAAAAGCTCTTGTTCTCGGGCTATAGCTATGGGTAATTGTTGAACATCGAATTGCTTTGAATTGATTATTGGTTATCATATTCATTACTTTTACATTCTTGTTTTAGTATTTAATGCTAGGCCACCATAGAAATAAATCTATTATCTATTCTTAGACTCGAGAAATGAAGAGGTAGATAGACCAGAGAATGTAAAGAGCTTGTTCTAACTTTTATTAGATTCGTGTTTAGGAGTGACGTCCGGACGAACACCTTGCCTGGTTAGGAAACAGGATGAAATATAAATGATCCCCAATTAGGATTGTCTATCCCCGCTTAACGATGTAGTTAGACAGCTAGTTGGAGTAGGCGATTAGAGGTCGAGAGATCATGATCATAATATTAACCCTGTAAATCAGTAATGTGATAACTAAAATTGATTTATAGCATGAGATGGGATACATGAAACCCAAAGCATGCTGCAGCCCTGGAATTGTCTCTTAATTGATTAAAACACCGAAATTATAGTTATCATTGTTAGTTTGTTTATTATTTAAATTGTTCTTAGTAGTAGTAGTAATCAAAACCATATCGTTAATACGTTAATTGAATTGATATACATTGATCATAAGTCCTTTGGGTACGACAACCCTGTTCTAAAAGAGTCATTTATTACTTTTACGACCACGTACAGTTGCGTGTGCAATTGGGAGCAACAATGTTCAACATAGGTATTAAATAAAATTATACCTTCGGCAAGGAGATCGTGGATTATAACCTGCAACTCCTGAACTTGAGTGACAACAACCTTATTGTCTATCATCTTATAGTCCAGAAACTTTGCCACAATGAACTTCTTCAATCCGGCATCTTCTGTTTTGTACTTTTTCTCTAAAGCATCCCACAGTTCTTTGGATGTCTTTATATTGTTGTACACATTGTACAAATCATCCTGCAAGCCACTCAGAATATAGTTTTTACACAAAAAGTCTGAGTGTTTCCATGCTTCTGTTACCAAGAAGCGTTCTTCATCTGATAGAATAGGAACATTCTCATTAATGAACCTTTGCAGACTCAGCGTTGTCAAATAGAAGAACATCTTCTGCTGGCATCTTTTAAAATCAGTCTCAAAGAACTTTGCAGGTTTCTCTGCTGGTGCAATAGCAGCAATTGAACAATTGGGTGCAACCGATATTGTTGCAGCACTCACTGTTCCAGTATTAACTTGACTTGAATTAGTCATTTTTTGTCACAAATGGCAGACAATTTAGTATATGAAATACTAACCGTAAAGATTAAATCTTTATTCAACTTGTTTCTGATTTAACAATGAAGTTCTGATTTTCTTCTAATCGTTAATCGAATGAATTCTTAAATTCAAATAGAGTAGAAACCCCAAAAGGTTTTAATCTCCAGAAACCTCAAATACATAAACAAATCTACAATTTAAATTTCTTAAGCTTGTTATCTCCGGTAATTAGGTTAGTAAGACAGAAACAGAAATAAGATGAAATTTAAAAAACAGAAAAGATGTAATCTGAGTCCACAGAACTCACTGTCTCCTTAAGAAATTTAATCCCCTCAAGTACCCGAGGTTGTAGATTAATTTCTCCCAAGATAAAACGGATTAACCTATTCAAGAAGTAGCGATACCTCAAACTTCAATAATTTCAGCGAACTCAAAACACAGTAACGAGACCACACACAGACTCAGTCGATCGACAATTTTGTTTGTAAGAAAATGTATGTAGTAGAGAGAAAAAATTTCAGTGTTCAAAAATGAGAGAAATCCTCTCCTTGTATAGCCAGTCATAGGTGTGTCGTTTGGGAAAAGAGGCGTCTGTTCAGAAGGAACAGGTCCCTTCAGAGTGACGCGAATTTTGAAATAAATTCCGTTACTTTTAACTAACGACGGCACAAGGGGAAATCCTCTACTTAACCCTTTAAAAGCTAAATGAAGTGTTTCCTAATATAAGGACAAACTTTTTTCCTTTCTTCCACCAATATGAGATAAATGACTTTACATTCAATGACTTTCCATTTGAAATAAATTTATTTTCCCTCCAAATTGGTTTCCCAATTTCTCATTATTTCCCATTCATACCTTGTTTAAACCCAACAACAAGTATATCACAAAGAAGCAAAATAGTGAAAAAAGAACCACATGCATCACATGGTTTGATTTCCTTTCTCGATGATTCTCATGTTCAACTGTCTCGATTTTCTTTTCCACCCCAGTTAGCTTTGATCAATGTCATTCGCAGTGATAATGGGAAAAGTGTAAATTGTTAACGAAATAGGAAAGTCATTTAACTTGCAAGTAAGAATGATTTTCCATAATCAACAAAAATAAGTATGCATCATGAGAATCTCAGATAGACCGATCAATCAACACGTTTATAAACACTGCCACTCTAACTCTATAGGAAAGTTTAATGGCTCTAACAGCTTGAAGCAGTCTAAAATTTTAGCAGTTTGCTAGAACATCATTCAAATTTAAAATCAGTTGAATATATACAGTTAGTTGACAAATTTCCGTCGCCCTGCACACTAAAGAACAGAGGAAAGAAAAAAATGCAATCAGGTTTAGGCTGATAATGGTCAGTTGGTGGAGTCATGGAGATCTATCAAGGATGTATCTTTTAAAGCACCACAGAATCCATACGAATAGCATAGAGCAACGAAGCATTGGAGCAAGTTGGTATGGTAGCATCTACGGAAATTCTCCTTGCTAATACCTCAACATTGGGAGTGTAAGAGTTAGGACTTAGGCGTACATTGGATCCACGTTGAAATGGGGACAGAGAAGGATTAAGGCACTATCCATATCTTTTGGTACCATTTGCAGCTCTTCAGTATTAATATGGGTCCGATAGATAGCAAGGAGATGAAGAAGACTAGATTGGCAGTGGACTATGACAAATGAAAAGTTGTATTACATCAATGTAGAGGTGGAAGACATTACCTCAGTGCTGAGCCCAAATAAAGAAATCAGTCATTATTTTTAGCCAAGTTGATTTAGACCACAAAAGGTGGGATTTAATCTTAAGTATGGAGTAATATGCAGGCTATAGGAACCATAACTTCTGTCTGAGACAATCATGGATGAACTATATGGATAAAATAACTAATAGAACAAGGACTAATCAATCCATGGGCTTCAAAGCTGTTAAAAAATTATTATGGAAACACAACCATGCTTATAGAGTAGTAACCAGAAATAAGTTAGTACTTGCTCCATGTACAAGTCAAACGATTAATTCCATAGAAACCAACAAGTGAAGAAAAATACTTAACTCAGGCTTTTAAGCCTCCTACACAATGTGTTTTTATGCAAAGTTTGAGATTAAATTTAATTGGCTGCTCTAGGGAAGGAATCCACTCTAAAAGTTAATTCTTTTTAGTTCAATGTACCTTCTACTTATTAGAGTACTGGTTTTGTAAGTATCTTCATAGGAAATTGATTGGAGAGATTAAAAGATAAAAATTATCTCCCAGTCTAAACTCTAGATAAAGCTCTATTGTATGTTAACTATCCGTTTCCTACAAATTAGGTTCACAGGAGTGTACGCAGAATTTATGTCTACTTGTGTGAGGTACACATAGAACTCATTCACGTTGCACTATTTGACGTGATGAACAATTTGGTTTGATTTCTAAATAAATGTGGTTGACAAATGAATAATCACCTATCAATTTGCATTCATCATTAACTTTATCATTTGCAGTAGACAAATTCTCAGTCTACGTAATTACCAAGTTTAAACAAAACTAAACGAAAATAACTTTATTTGTCAAGATTACACAAATACTCTCAAGAAAAGCTTCCTTGTTGCCAACGACCCCAACTTGTTTCGGACTGAGGTGTAGTTATTAAGCAACATTTATATCCGTTTTTCCTCTTGAGAGAAGAATCCAAGTGCGCAAATGGATTTCCTCACTGAAACTTACGGAATACAGCATAGATCTTGATAAGGGCCATGGAAGGTGGATCCCCAAGTATAAAATACTATTATTAGTTGTGACTTGTGAACAATTTAATACAAGTTTGACGAAACTATAAATCAAGTACTTAAAAAACAACTAAACTAACGCAAAACATGGCTCCATCTCTGACCTTAGACCCTTCTTATAAATAAAATATTCATAAAGCATACATCTGTATATGGGGATTGCTTTTCCAAATCTTGCATTCTGTGCTAATTACTTGACTAGAGAAAATGGTAACATGGTTACTATAGTCAACTAGTTATTCAAATCGATTAACTTCCAATCTCGAAAATAAATTTGCCACAGAAATAATTAAGAAGATCCAGCTCTAGCATAACTGATGGAAATGGAAGATCATCTCAAGTTATGCACACAAAGCAAGAGCAAATGCTTCTCCACAAAAATCATCACCATCTTTGTTTCCTCCTTGTTTCTGGTTATCATCCTTCTCCAAATTCAGTATTCATCCCCTTTTGAGTTCTCTTTATCAGCAAGGTCCCAACGATGGGGTTTCCTTTCCCAAGAAAATTACTCCGGTGTCATTGAGACCATGACTGAAGAACTCAAAAGCTCTGTTACTTTCCTCCCCCTTGTAGACCTTAGATTTAGAGAAACAGCAACAAGTGGGCACACATGGTTTATGAGCTCTTTGAATGACACACTCGAGGAAAATGAGACGGAACACTTGTATTTCCCTTCCAAAGCATCCAAAGGACGCCTTCTTTGCTTTAAAGGAAGGGATACTAGGGATGGCACAAAGAATTCATATGCTTTGGCATGGCGAGGAAGTCTTCCAGAATCTGCTATTCTACTGGAAGGCCTAACATTTGTGTCGGACACATACTACAACCACGAAAATCTGTGGCATGGAATATGTGCAATGACTCCTCTTGTTAGATGGTCAATGAAAAATGAGTGTTTGAAGCCCGCAAGATGGGTACTATTCCATTGGGGAGAACTGAGATTAAGAATGGGATCTTGGCTTCAACAACTTATGCAAGCTAGTTTTGGTGAAGTCAAGGTGGAAGGATTTGATAGACGAGATGTACCTTACTGTTTTGAGAAAGCCATTGTCATGAGGCATGATCTAGGCCAAATTACGCGGGAGAATAAGCTGAAGGTGTCCGACCTTCTGCGCTGCAAAGCAAGGAGCTACTGTGGCCTTAATCCTGCAGGCAAAGGCAAAGAGATGAATGAAAGAGGATTTCCAATTATAAGACTTACTCTGTTAATGAGAAGAGGTTCTCGCTCGTTCAGGAATGCAACTGCTGTGACTGATATATTTGCAAAGCAATGTGCCCGAGTTCAAGGCTGCATTCTGCACATAGTTCAGTCGGAAGATTTATCTTTCTGCGACCAGGTACATATTTTTCCCTTCTTTCTATCAGTATTCAGTAGATCCTAGATATTCCAATGGAGCAGTACTTTACACAATGAAATATACAACTAAAATCTTACCAAGAAACTTCCATCAAGATTCAGATTACACTACATGCAACTTCAGTAGTATCCAGGTAATCACTGAAATAATGTCAATGTCCTTTATCAGGTGAAAGTGCTGACCAACACTGACATTGTTGCGTCTCCACACGGAGCACAGTTAACAAATATGCTCTTCATGGACCGCGAGAGCAGTGTAATGGAGTTCTTCCCAAAAGGATGGTTAGAGAATGCTGGTGTAGGACAATATGCTCACCACTGGATGGCAGATCAATCAGGGATGAAACATCAGGGTGCATGGTGGGATCCAATAGGCGAGGATTGTCCATCGCCACAAGATCATCTGCAGTGCTTTCTTTTTCATAAAGATGGCATGGTTGGACATAACGAAACCTATTTTGCAGAATGGGCAAGCAGAGTCATTGATCAGGTTAGGCTAAGCAAGATGGAGCAACCCTCTGAAGATCAAGCAAAGCAACAACATGATTCAAAAGCATGTGTCTGCTAGCTTACTGTTAAAGCATTGAATAGCACAAATAAGGGAAGACTTTATACAAGTTAAAATCATATGTATACACTGTTTTGCCCGACATCATCTGCAAAACAGGCTCTGCTGTTTTAACGAAAGAATTATACAACATACTCCATTGCACCATAATCACATTTTTCTTAGATAACAGAATGGTCATTGTCATATCACAAGTATTACAAAGGGATAAAAAATGAAAAGGAAAAGGATAACCTAATAGCAACCCACAGTGCTTCTACAGATTAGGAATCTTTACATAAGACCAATATTCAGAGTTTCTACAGTTGCTCTCTTTCTTCCCAAATCACTAAAAATCTGCCACTGCTTAGCATTTGTTCGATGGCTTGAATAAATTGTGTCTTATCAGAACTTGTGCCGGAAAACAGCAAACCAACATAGAAAGTAGGGTTGCACTCATCTCCGTGAAAACTTGGCCAACCAATAGATTACAAAGAAGCAAAACAGTGCAAAAAGAACCACATGCATCACATGGTTTGATCCTTCCTGGATGATACTCCTGTTCAACCGTCTCATGTTGTTCTTAACTCCTGCTTGAGCTTTGATCAATGTCATTTGCTGTGATAAAGGGATAAGTGTAAGTTTTTAAGGAAATGGGTAAGTCATGTAACGTACAAGTAAGACTGATTCCATAATCAATAAATTAAGCATACATCATGAGAATCCCAGACAGACTGACCAATCAACGTTTATAAAACAATGCCAACTCTAGGAAGTTTAGTACTTCTAAGTCCTAGAGTCTTGAAGCAAACTAAAGCTGCAGCAACTTAGTTTGCTAGAAAGGATAGCTCCTAGAAATACATCATTCAGATTTAGAATTAGTTGAATATAACTGTTTATTGTCCAATAACCCGCACACATTACCCTCAAAAACAAAGGGGGAAAAGGAAAAATACAATCAAGTTTGGGTTTTCTTAGTCAGTTGATGGAATATCTAACAAGGACATATTTTCAAAGAACTTGAGATAGCATAGAACAACAGGAATTCAGGCAGGCTGGCATGGTACTACCTAAGAAAAGGAAAAGGAAGGTTACAAGTACACTATCAGTTCTAAGAGATTTATAGTAATAACAATTGCAATTCCTAGATTATAGAAGGAGAAAGGGTGAAAGAGAGAAAGTAGTAAAGGCTGTAAATAAAGGTAAGTAATTAAAAACTTTTTCCTCATTTATAAGATTAAATATAATTCGTTTTCCCCTTTCTCCTAAGTCGAGGGTTCGGGTTAAATTGTTATCCAGTTATAAGAAAATAAATACCATAAAAGCTCTAATATACAAAAATTTAATTGTTAAGGATTTATGGTATATGAAATATATCGAGAAGTATCTAAGATGTCTTAAAGAATGTTATACATACTAGGAAAAAGGGAGAATGAGTTCATGGCATACCAGTTGGTTAATAAAATCATTCTGATACTTTGCTTCCGACTCAATTTCTTGTGCTACCTGCAACATGGAATATTTATAAGAACTGGCAAAAGGGTAAATAGGTATACAAATCTGAAACCATGACAAATGTAATATACTCCATCCATCCCATCCCCAATTTATGTGACATCTTTTCCTTTGTATTCGGTCCCTAAAAAATGGACACATTTCTATAATCAGTAACAAGTAGCAATTTAACGGTAAACTTCCATTTTATCCTTTAACTTTAAACATCCATTTAATCCTTACAGAGATGATTTATAGTCACACAAATATCTATGCCTTAATTAAGACCACAAGTTGCAATCTTCCTTTCATTTTTAAACTTCGTACCCAGTCAAACACCATCACATAAATTGGGACGGAGGGAGTAGCAAGTAGGGCCAACAAATGAGGGATTGGAAAAGATGCATCTAATAAGGACATATGGTATATAAAGATCTTCAGGATTTACACCCAAAGCAATGTTCAACTAGAAATACAGAACTTTAGTCCTGTTTGAAATTTCAGTCTAAGATATTGCAACTGACACACCTATCCAGTACGATTTGATCAATTAAAGACAACACACTCGCTTACAAATTCAATTTCCAACCTCCATCAATTGCTTAGCCAGTTAACAGAGAATCACCGACATTTGGATCATTACAACACTAACTACGTGATTCAACTAAGCCACATGAAGTAGCATTAAACAAAATATGCACATCCATTATATATTTTCAGGAAATAAAAATTATTATTAGGCTCAAGAACCGCAATTTCAGTTATTTATCCTTTTGAAGTTTGAACCTAAGATAATCTCACCAGGTCTGTATCCATTAAGTACAATTAATTTACCATAAGCTTTATTATCATTCTTTTACAAGTTTCAACCACCAACTCTTTGTCTGATCTTTTAGACAGACAATTAACTAAAAAAATTAATCTATAGGTAATGTACAAAAGATCTACTAAGTTAGACCAAGAACACACATATTGAAGAGATGCTATGCCATCCTCCAATAATCTTTTCGCGTAACTTGTCTCGCTTTACCTTTGTAACAATCACTTTAAGCCTTAAAAAAGTAGACTTATTATCAAGTTAAAAAGGCATCAACATTGATTTATATTACTAGAACTGTCCCTGATTTTCATATTTTGAAACTAGTGGGAGATTGTTAGATGATGTTTCAATAAATTTTGAAACAACGAATTTTATTAACTAGATTTAAGTCTTTTGGATTTCTAAAGTAGTTTATGAATCTCCCAAATGAATTTGTGAAAATTATGTTAGATCCATGCTTGATGTCCTAAATTCATTTAGATATCTCATATTCATGAACTTTATCCAATATGTTTTAGAATTTTCAAGAACTCTTAGCATGTATATAAGGCTGGTAGCTTTGGAATCCTAAGTAATTTTTTTAATTTAAAAGCATATAAGGGAGACATTGATCAAAATATAAAATCCTAGATTCATGAATAGAAGATCAACATTTTTGAAACATGTACAGTTGGAATCACGGAGATAGTGCTGTCACGATATATTCGTTTGGTAGTATGAGAGACTTCAGCTATCCGTTTGCTCGTGGGAGATACTTCAACTATCTTAAAGAAGCGTGTTTAAGTGCCTATAAGCCTAGGAAGTTTCATTTTGGTTTTCTAATAAATATTAGTATGTTCTAACAGATAACACATCACGAAATTTGAGATGTACATAAATCTTAAAGATGCCACCAGTTATCCAATAGCTATTCTCCTACAAAATCAAAATTGGAAACAAAGACAAAGTGTTAGGGAAACATACATTTCTCAGCTGTTTTACTTGCTTGCGAAGACCTGTGATCTCGTCATCTAGGTCTCCGTGCATCGGATCAATCCGCAACTGTATTTCATCTGCACCACCTACTTGCCTCGTACTCAATCCATCTCTGATCAATCAAACACGTATAACAACTTTTTTTTCTCAAATATAAACCAAAAGAAAGTATAATTTAGAAAATGATAAAACTTTTTTTCGGTAAATACCTGGATCTGTAGGAAGCAGCACCGTAGAAATCACCGCCAGAGCTAGAAGCCATTGAAAGAGAAGACTGAAGGAACCTCGAAACCCTAAGAAAAACTTGAAATTATCGTACAAGGATTGAAAATTTAGTTCCGTGCTGCCAAAGATCGTCGAGTACTTAAATTTTTTGAAATCAAAAAAGAAGAATTTTCTGTTCGGTTAAAAGAAAATTGCTGTGAGTCACAGCCTGTTACCTTTTTCATTTGGTATTTCTGATGACGTTGAGAGTGCATGTTCACCGTTCGATTAAGCAATCAAACGGCCAATAATTTGCCAAGTAATATGAGTTTTGCTGAGATGTAGACCCAGCTGCTTATTGGGTTGATTTGTCCGCTTAACCAATGATTTGATGCCACGCAGGATAAAGCTATGTGTCAATTTTGATTGACCGTTGACCTCTAAATTTTGCTTAAATACACACATGCGCGGCCAGATTTATTAACAAATTCCAACTATTTTTTATTTAAAAACTTATTTTCAATTTTTGCCCTGAAGTCTTTCGGAAATAAATTTTCTACTTCTTTTACTAGGATTAGTGATAAAATGTGCGTATATTCTACCCTTGTAATTATTTTTTTATGGAATTTTACTGGCTATATTATTGTTATAACTTTTTCTCAACTAATCTAATTAAAATATTAAAACTTTTTCTACACTCCCCCAGGACACTTTAGTTAAATAATGAAAGATATGCTATTTTTATTTTGAAATTTGAAACTAAAAGAAATTGAAATAGGGATGGCAAGAAAATTAATGGCAGATGCCAACCCTATAATAGGTTCCACATTACAAGGAGAAAGATGCCAAAACAATAAATATTAGCCAAATACTTACTTTATTTATAAATATAAATGTTAGATCATTTTTTCGTTTCGTTACTTTCTTGAAAGTTAATACTATCATCAATTATAACTATCCGTCACCACCGTCAATTACTATCAATTATTAGGTGTTATTTGATTGGAAATAAGTTATTTCGTGATTAATTATTTTGGAATAAGTTATTCCATCATTTAATGGTGGGATAAATAATTCAAAAAATACCTACTCTTTCAACCAAACACAAGATAAAATAATTCTAAATTTTGTCTCATAATTACTATACCTTATATCTCACACCAAACGACTCTTTACTGTTAGACACTAAGGGGTTGTTTGGTACAAACATTGATAACGCACGGATTAGTAATGCAGGAATTAGTAGCACATGGATTAGTAATGCAGGAATTAGTAGCGCATGGATTAGTAATGCAGGAATTAGTAGTGTAGGGATTATATTTTTGTTAAGTGTTTGGTTCATTACTTCTCACTTAATCCTGTGTCTAATTTAAAACTTTACAAAAAAAAATTCTTTCCTATTATACCCTTGTGTTATTATGAGATTGTTTATTTCATGTAATTGGATCAAGATAGATAATCGCTAGACAATATTTTTTTTTAAGGATTTTCTATTACATTTAACTAGTTAAGTTATATATATATATATATATAAATTTGTTATTAACTTTAAGGTGTGACTACCACTAAGGAGATCCTTGATGGCACGGTGTATTTCTAATTTTTTGTTGGTCAAATATATTTTAAACTTAACATAGATTTAAGACTACTTAAATTGTTCACTATCTAAAGCTTATTAAAAAAACAAATAGTTCAAGTGGTTAATCGACGAACAACAATGAATAAAAAAAATGTTAGTGAAATCATTAAATTACACTAAACGGATTTGGAGAATTAAAAGAACATTTATAACAATTCCAATATAAATAAAAAAAGAAATCAAATTACAAAAGAAATTTAGGAAAAAGAATAAGGGGATAGTTTAGTATTAGGGGTCCTATCCAAGGTTTGTTAAACCTTGGATTAGTTATCCCTCCATTTTCTAGGGATAAAATAAGATCACATATGGTATATAAGTAATCCATGAAAATTGAGGGATAAAATCAGATCACATTTGGTGTATAAGTAATCCATAGATTAAATTAAATAAATTAACCAAACAATATATTAGATAGACTAAATTTTAATTCATAGACTATTTTATTTAATACTGCTACCAAACGGTCCTAACATCATTAGCTACTATCAATAACACCTTTAATAGCCAAAATCATCCCAAATCGCCAATTGACACCAACAAATATTAATCGAGATTCAATTCTTTAAAATTATTTTGTTGATGTAGTATTATATTAATTTTTAAATAAAACAAAATTTATATTTAAATATTAAAAATATAAATAATATGAATTATAAAATATTCCCATCTTATGACTAACATCATATTAATTCTTAAACGTGTATTTTGAATAAGAGATGGGTGACGTGGCAGGGTGATAGCTAAGCAGTGACAGCAAGTACATGCCGATTTTGATGAAATATGTTGAAAGTCAAAAACGTCAGGCTTTCACCCCAATCATATTCCCATGAAAATAGTTATCTAAGAATACTTGTTCAATTTAAAAAATTAAGAAATAATTTATATTTTTTATCTATTTTATATTTACTATTAAATATTATTTATCATCTAACACATTTCTCATGGCATCTCTAACCTTACTCTCTATTTTATTCTCTAAATATAGAGTTATCTATTTTTTCAGACAATCAATTTCAACCCAATTCTCTATTTTTACTCTAAAAAAAGAATCTTTTTTCCTCTCCTCAATATTATATTATTATTTCTATTTCATTCTTATTTTCTTATTTCATAATATAATTTCCTTTCTTTCTTTCTTTCTTTCAAATAATCACTTTATATAATTTTCATGTAATATAAAATTTTATTTTTCAATTTTCTTATTTAATATAAAATTATATTTTATTCTAAATTTCTAAATAACATAAATTGCAAGCAAATAGCATATAATATACAAATTAATGGACATAAATTGCAGGCAAAATTGTTGTGATAAAATTATTATTTTATGTATTGTATTGTTATCTTATATTTAAACTATTATGTTACGTATTGGATTTTAAAATTAAAATTTTCTTCTTATCATTTTAATTTTGTGCATGCTTCATAGAGAAAATTAATAATAATATCAAATTATATTAAAGTGACGAAAATTTTAACAAAATTGAAATATTATTAATTCGGGATGAAAATAGTATATATTAAATAATATTTTTTTAATGTTATTACATTTTAAAAAAGAATTACGTATATTAAAGATTTAATTAGCGGCCTTGTATGAAAAATAATATGTTAATTATAAAATAATAGGATTAATAATAAAAAAATCAAAAAAAATAAAATAGAGAGTGTGAACAGTAGTTCTCCAAATACCTCTCTATAAATGGAGGATAGAGAGTAAATTAAAGTGTGGTTGGAGAACCCTTTCTCTATTTTACTCTCCAAATATAGAGAATGGAGAGTAAAATAAAGGTGGGTTGGAGATGGTCTCGAAACATTAAATTTAATAAAGTCAAAGGATAATATAGTAATATTAGCTCTGTTATTTATTGTTTCTTAAGGGATGTGTCAAATCAATAGTGGACAACTATTGTTGAACAGAGAGATAGAAATCTATTTTATTAGATAGATTAATAATAGAATAATTAAAATACACCGATATTTCATGTTTAATGACACTTTCTTATAACTTCTAATTGTATAATAGAAAATCAAAAATACAAAGAGTCAAAAACTCATCTTTATTAAAAAATTGAAGAAAAATCCTTTCGTTGAAAGTGAGAAAGAATCTTTCTAAAAAGAACTCTTTGTTGGAAGTAAAGAATCTTTCTTAAAAAAAAGAAAGAGAATTGAAATTTATATATTGATTCACAACTCTTTTTTTTTGAATGGTATGCATTAAAAGACGCATTTATAATTTTCAAGGGATACAATTTTACCCTAATCAACGGACTTTACCAAGAAAGATTCCTTTTATTAGGCCAAGGGATTAGTATCGGAAGTTCCGAACGTAAATTTTTTTAGTGAAATATATTTCTTCCTTCTTCTATTTTTCACCGTCAGAATGTTGCCTCTTAATATCATTGTAATTTTGTGTTCATTTTATCATACGTTGACTGAAGAAAAATGTTACTTATTAAATAATGATATACATGAAAATTTCGAAAAAGTTGTATAGAGAAGGTAAAGAAGAAGATTAATTCATGAAGGGCAACACGTGAGATGTGCTCTTGGATAAACTACCTCCTCCACTAATTAATTAAGTTTGATGTTCAAGAAAAGAAAATAGTTTTTTACACTTCAATTCACGTAGCACATGCGTTGTGGGGTTGAGATTAGCTCACTAATGAGCTTCACGACTTCCAATATTTGAGGTGATAAATTCAAACATGTCAATAGTGTAGGTAACAGATGAGATTGTTTCTCTATTAAATAAAAATTTCGATTTTGAGTTAAAATCTTTGATAAGAAACTTTTTTTAAATAATTTTTGCATAACACAAATCTGAATTAGTTAAACTATAATATAACTATCAATTACCAAAAAAAAAATTCAATAAATATCAATAGTGTAACATTTCCTTCTCACGTCCTCCCACTAACCCCCTAATATAATTAAAAAATCTTTAAATAAAATCTGATGTGTAATTTACATAATCTTCGTTGCTCAGCAAATCATACTTAATAATATATAATTCTTATTATTTATCAAAATAAATTATCATTTTGGAACTCACATGGAGACAAACATAATACCTTTAATCAAACGCAGAATATAATAGTCTTTAATCTTATTCTGAGATTATTATATCTTATACCTTATACTTATACCAAACGAGTCATCGAAAATAAGGCGTCTCAATTTCTCTTTTGAGTCGAGCTCTACCGTCCCACGAGCCCAAAATCCCGTAGACAACTCATCCTACGCGTTCCCCCAACCCACGCCTAAAAAAATTCTGGCACGATGCCCTTTCTCCTCCACTCTATATATTCCTCCTACACTTGCGGAAGTTTTCTGCAAATCTAGAAAACAGAGTCCGTTTACTTTCAGAAAAAATATATAAATTGTTGCTACAATGGGAAGTGAAGGTGATTGCAAGACTAATCAAAGGAAACCCAGATTTCTTTGTCTTCATGGGTTTCGAACGAGTGGAGCAATTTTGAAGAAGCAAATTTTTGATAAATGGCCAACTCAAGTGGTGGATAAATTAGATCTTGTTTTTGTTGATGCGCCTTTTCCATCTCAAGGCAAATCTGAAGTTGAAGGCATCTTTGACCCTCCCTATTATGAGTGGTTTCAATTCAATAAGGTCGCTTCTTTTTTCCATCCTCCTATTTTATTAAGTCGTACTTGATTCGATCAGATAGCTCTTCCTTCCGGCAAATAACAATTTCATTTCAATTTTTCAATACAGGAATTTACGGAGTATGAGAATTTTGATGAATGTCTTGAATACATAGAAGAATGTATGATTAAGCATGGACCTTTCGATGGTCTTCTTGGTTTCTCCCAGGTATTTTTAAATCATTTTTTTCTCTTTATTCGTTATTGGATTGGATATAAATTTGGTTCAATATTTTTTGCGGTTATTTAGGAAGTATTTGATTAAAATAAAGGGTAAGTTATTTACGTCAAAGACATTTTTTCCATGAAAACAATTGTTTTTTCAAAGCAGAAAGACATATTTGAGGTTGATGCTTTTTAAGAAGTTACTACCATTTAGTACTGTGCATTTGTTGACTCTTTTAGAGTACTTTTTATATTTTCACATTTCAAACTTTTGATATTACATGTATCTTAACTAGTACTAGAAAATACATTTGCACAATCTGATTTTGAGTATCTCTATCTTTTGATACAATTCAGGGGGCAATTCTTTCTGGAGCATTGTCTGGGTTGCAGAATAAGGTAAACACTACGCGATAAATTAAATTTCTTATCCATTTATTCTTTCGCTTGTCTAGAAAGACGATTAGGGATCAAACTGTCACAATTTGAATCGTAATGTCATAATTATTTGTGTTCGATTAAATTTTTCTTATGATGGTTATTGATGATTACATGGTGTGATATTGGCAGGGAGCGGGACTTACCAAGGTGCCAAAAATAAAATATCTGATCATAATTGGAGGTGCTAAATTTCAGAATAAATCAGTGGCCGAAAAAGCTTATTCATCAGCAATTACATGCCCTTCCGTTCATTTTTTAGGTACCTTTCTCTCCCTACAAAAAAATTTCTACACTTTGTGTTGTTGTTCTTTGGCTATTTTACAGTACACACAGTATGATTCTTTTTATTTATTTCATAACTTGTGTGCAAGATCGCTTTTTTTTTGTTTTGTTGAAGTAGCCACCGACTTTTTGATCGCAGTCAGTTTAACATTAAACAACATATTATTTTGTTTCTTTAAAATGTTTGTTTTACAAACTAGGACAAGTCAACTATAGATTCTGGTCAATTTGGGCCTACTCGATTAAATTTAATTTGTTAAGAAATTTCATGGAACGATGCAAGTTAAGTACTATTTGTTAAATAAAGGCACGTCGAGAACCACAATGTATAGTTCCAACTTGTTAGCTTAATTAGATCGATTAATACGTCAATTTTGGTTCTTCAATTTCACCAAATTCGTGACGATGTTATTGTTGGGAGGAATTTTTAGATGATACGGCTTGGTATAAGAAATTGTTAGACAAGAGGAGTTGTTTGATCGGTGGTATAAGGTGTTGGGTTTTAAAAGGAGTGAATGGAAAAGGAAGAGTTGTGACTTTTATGAAGAGTTGTGACTTTTATGAAAAGTTGTGACTTTTATGAAAGATTGTGACATTTCCGAAGGGTTGTAGCTTTTCAAAGGGTTGTGACATTTTTGATAAGGCACAATAAACATATGTTCACACTACCCTTGGTTGTCTATAAATAGAGGATTTCCTCTTATTTTTCAATAATGAAATAATGAGTTTTTAGACTTCTTCTTCTACTACTAAATCTAGTATTCTAAGTGTACTTTACTGCCATTGACTGGTTCGCTGACACCAACGTTTTGGGTATCAATACTCTGGTGAATAAGCCGTTCTACCCTGGGAGGATCGATTCCAGTTCAAACCTCGGATACTAGAGGGGAATAATTTCCTTAAGGGGATACTGTGCATTCAGTGGGCTCGATTTTCTTCTTTGAGAAATTTTTTTTGTATATTGTTTCTAATCTGTTTCTGATTCAATTTTCTCTACAAGTTTTAATTTTCTAGTTTTGAAAATACTCTTTAAACTTTGTTGTTTCTTACCAAGTTCTTCAAAGTTTTTGTTCTAAGTATCTTAGGAATACAGGATCAACAACATAAGGTATATCAATCTCGAAATAAGATATAAGATTATTTTATTTCATACTTGCTTATAAATATTATTATTAGTTACTCCAGTTGGAAGTTAGATAACTAATCGTATGAGATATTCCAACCCCTATACCAGTAACCAAACAACTCCTAAATTCTGGTGTCATAACTAATTGCAGTTATGAGTTTTTTCAATTGACTTATTAAGCTATAGCATAAGCTAGAAAAATCCGAACTTATGACCTCAACATGCCTATTTTTAGGAGGGGGTGGGGGGTTCAGCTGATGAACTTCAACATGTTATTTTTTTCCAAATGTATCCAAAGCTTCTAATTTTTTTAAAATGTATTTTAATCTTTTGTAGTAGGTTGTATGTTTTATTTTCAGGCGATCAATTATATTTGTTATGAACAATTATCTATAATAACTTTTAAGTGATCTAATAGTGTAAAAATATTATGTTTCACACTGAAGATAACTTTTTTTTAAAAAGAAACGATATTAACTAGCTATTATTTAATTATTATAGGTGAGAAAGATTACCTAAAGAAGTATGGAATAGAACTGATGGAATCATGTGTTGATCCAGTGGTCATTCATCATCCTAAAGGCCACACTATACCAAGATTTGGTAAGCCTTTTAACATTTTTATTAATTTAATGTTAATTATATTCTGTGTTGTTTATTAATTCTTCTTCTTTTTTCAGATGAGAAAGGATTAGAGAGCATGCTTAGTTTCATTGAGAATGTGCAAGCAGAGATTAACAACTGATCAAGTTTGATATTTTTTTTTTTTGTAGTCCCTCGTTTGGGACATATAATTTCCACTTTTTATTTTTTTTAAAAATAAAATAAAATAGCTCTGAATAATTAGTTTTTTACAATGTAGGAATGAAAAATACTAGGCCTTATTAGAAAGGTTACAGAACTAATGGCCATGCTATTGTATTAACGGCAGTTTGCCATTCGACTATATTTAAATCTTTATCAGTTCAAACTTGTGGAAAATTTTCTACTCAAAAATTCAAAATTATATTCTGGATTGCCTCAATCACGAAAAATGGAAGCAGGGAATTTTTTGGAAGCTTGAACTGTCTTCTTCTCGAGCTTCATATTGTTAGAGCCTTATGTTTGTCAAACTAGTTCATGTGACAAGAATATGAGAGATTAACCCCACCCGAGCCAAGCTAGAGGGGCGCAAGACACACACGTAAAGTAACGTTACAGATTTATAGATATTTAAGGGACGTAAAATCTAAAATTAAATAAGAACGGAGGAGTCTCTTTGCGAATCACGACTAACATGCTTTTTCCATATCAGATAACAGAAAAGGTAGATAGGAATTAATTGGAGTCGTAAATAAATAGTTTTTTTTTTATAAATAAAATACAAATATTAGGAATAAATTTTAAACTTTAAAAAAGAAATCAATAATTATATTTTGTGCCAAGTTTTTACAAATTTTGAAATCTGATTTTCAAAATCTAGACAAATTCTATTAGTAAGCCCATACTACTGTACTGTTTACCAAAATTTTCTTCAAAAAGTACCCTCCAAAATGAATATCCGTCAGCAGACATCAAACGCCACCATGGGAAGTGAAGGCACTACCAGAAAGACCAACAACGCCAAACAGAGAAAATTACCCAGATTTCTTTGCGTTTCGAACCAATGGAGAAATTCTAAAGAAGCAAATTTATGATAAATGGCCAATTCAAGTTGTGGATAAATTGGATCTAGTTTTTGTTGATGCGCCTTTCCCCGGTAAAGGCAAATCTGATGTCGAGGGCATTTTTAACCCTCCTTATTATGAATGGTACCAGTTCAATAAGGTTGCACGCCTAATTACTTTTTAACAACTTAATTCGAAAGAAAATTAAAATGTTTTTAATTTTATTTTGTAATTGTTGTTGTTTTGAAATACAGGAATTGAAACTGTATGAGAATTTTGATAAATGTCTTGCATACATACAAGAGTGTATGATTGAGCATGGACCTTTCGACGGTCTTCTTGGTTTCTCCCGGGTATCTTTTTATTTTTTATTTTTGTTTTGTATAGCAATACGTGTATATATAAGTCATTTTTGTAACAATAGGATACATCAACTCTAAATGAAAAAATTGAGGGTATAGAGGTCTTTCCCTTTCAAATTTGTAACCTTTGTAAGAAATTTGCACAATATAATTCTGAGTATTATTGTCTGTCTTTTGATACAATTCAGGGGGCACTTCTTTGTGGAGCATTGCCTGGGTTGCAGGAGAAGGTAAGTATTTGAAATGTTAATGTCACAATTTGAATCATAATATAATTTGTGAGCTCCCGTCTTTTTTACTCGTTTGAGATAACTAGAACCTATGAGATTCAGGATTAAAAGTGAAGAGTGTTTACTTATCGAAGCAATCCACCCTTGTCACTTATTAAGCTTCGTTATTTTGGTGTGTTAATTGGCAGGGAGTGGAACTTAACAAGGTTCCCAAAATAAAATATCTGATCATAATTGGAGGAGCGAAATTGCAGATTAAACCACTGACCGAAAAAGCTTATTCACCAGCAATTACATGCCCTTCAGTTCACTTCTTAGGTACTTTTTCTCCCTACAAATTACCAAACACTTTGTATATATGTTTCAGAGTTAACTACACTAAACACCTTCGTTACGAACAAATATTCTATATTTTAAAATCAAACATTTTCTTTGTATTATGAAAATTCTACACTTATATATATTAACCGGCTATTATAGGTGAGCGAGACTTTATGAAGATGTATGGGATGGAACTGTTGAAATCATAAGTTGATCCGGTGGTCATTCACCATCCAGAGGGTCACACTATACCAAGATTTGGTAAACCTCCTAACATTTTTATTAATTCAACTTCATTTGATGTATTTTCTACTATGTGGCTCGGACTCTTCAAAATTGTCATTAGGTGTGTGTCGGATCCTTCAAAAATAGTGCGATCCGACACGGATGGGACAACATTTTTGGAGAATCTGAGCAGCTTAGATTTTCCGTGTAGCCCTTGTTGTTTAACAACAATGACAAATACCATCCTCTTTTGATTTTTCTTCTTCAGATGAGCAAGGATTAGAGAGCATGCTTAGTTTCATTGAGAAGGTGCAAGCAGAGATTAACAAGTGATCAAGTTTGATAAAACTATGTTTTTTATGCTAGTTCCTCGTTTTGGAAATATTTCTTCCTTTAGATTTTAAAAATAAAATCGCTTCGAATAATTATTTATGGACATTCAAGGGGGAGTGTTATAAATTTATTGAATTAGTGTATTGTCCATATTCTCAATACATAAACTACTTACATTCATGTATGTATATTCTCTAGGTTCTATGAACCATTTTGGATAAGAATGTATCTATTTATTATGACATTTAACATGGTGACTTTTGGAGTGATTTCTCAACCTATAAATAGGATTGTTCTTTCACCCTTGCATAAGACACTTGAAGACATTTGAATAAGATGATTTCCACATTCTACTCTCCTTATCTCTTGTCTATAATTCTTGTAGTATATTGCTTATATTCTACAACATGGTCATAGTTTTTGAAAACATATATATTTCACTTTCTTTTTAAAAAACATGAAACATGACTTATACTCATAAAGTCCAAAAACTACATAAAAAAGTATCCATAAATTTGGTACAAAAACTATCATTTTTAAAATGAACTAGATAATACATCATCCTAATATCATAACATGATATTTTAATTAAAAAATTATTAATAACATAATTACTAGCTACTCCAATTCGTCAAATTACAATTAGTTACGAAGATTCATCAGCATAAAAAGACAAATATAACTACTATTCTTTAATACTCCATATAATATTTCCACATTTTAGAAACAATCTGTTAACGAATCACGACTAACATGCCTTTTCCAATCATATAACCGAAAAGGTAGATAGGAATTAATTAGGGTCATAAATAAATAGTTTTTTTTAAAAATAAAATACAAAAATTTGAAATAAATTTTAAACTTTAAAAAGAAATCAATATTATATTTTGCCCCAGTTGTCTTTTTACAAATTTTGAAATCTATTTTCAAAAAGTAGATAAATTCTATGAGTCTGCAGATATTGTACTATTTACCCAAAATTTTATCAAAAAGTATCTCCAAAATGAGTATCCATCAGCAGACAAATTCAGCCGCCATCATGGCAAGTGAAAGAACTGCCAACGCCAATCAGAGGAAATTACCCAGATTTCTTTGCCTTCATGGGTTTCGAACGAGTGGAGAAATTCTAAAGAAGCAAATTTATGATAAATGGCCAATTCAAGTTGTGGATAAATTGGATCTAGTTTTTGTTGATGCGCCTTTCCCCTCTCAAGGCAAATCTGAAGTCGAAGGCATCTTTGACCCTCCTTATTATGAATGGTACCAGTTCAATAAGGTTAAACGCCTAATTAATTCTTACTAATTTCCAAGAAAAAAATATTTTTATTTTATTTTATAACTGGTGTTGTTTTGAAATACAGGATTTGAAAGAGTATGAGAATTTTGATAAATGTCTTGAATATATACAAGAGTGTATGATTAAGCATGGACCTTTCGATGGTCTTCTTGGTTTCTCCCAGGTATGATGTAATTTTTTTTTGTATTTTTCCTTATTATCTTAATTGAAGGGTTTGGATATAAATTTGAAAAAAAATTGATATTGATATAATTTTTTTTATTTTCTCTTCTTTTTCTTCTTGATTCTGAATAATATGACAGTTGACTCTTTTAACAACTTTTCTCTTTTTATTTGTTCACATTTCAAATTTGTAATCTTTATAGGAAAATTGCCCAATCTGATTGAGTATTCTCTGTTTTTTGATACAATTCAGGGGGCAATTCTTTCTGGAGCATTGCCTGGATTGCAAGATAAGGTAATCACTAGCCCCTTCTTAAGAGCTCCTAGCCATTTTATTCGTGTTTGGTGACTCGAATCCACAATCTCAAGATTGAAAGTAGAGAATATTTAACATAGAGCAATTCCTCTTTATCACTTATCCATGGTTATTTTGGTGTGATAATGGCAGGGAGTGGGACTTACAAAGGTTCCCAAAATAAAATATCTGATCATAATTGGAGGTGCGAAAATGCAGATTAAATCACTAGCCGAAAAAGCTTATTCACCATCAATTACATGCCCTTCCGTTCACTTTTTAGGTACTTTCTGTCCCTACACACTTTGTATATATGTTTCAGGGTTAACTACACTAAAACACCTTGTACTATAACTTTGTTACGGACAAATATTCTATATTTTAAAATCAAACACTTACGACCTTTGTATTATGAAAATTCTACACTTGTATTCACCGGCTATTATAGGTGAGCTAGACTTTCTAAAGACTCATGGGATGGAACTTTTGGAATCATATGTTGATCCAGTGGTCATTCATCATCCTAAGGGCCACACTATACCAAGATTTGGTAAACCTCTTAACATTTTTATTAATTCAACTTTACTTAATGTATTTTCTGCTATGTTGTTCGGACTCTTTAAAATTGTCATAAGGTGTGTGTTGGATTCTTCAAAAGTAGTGCGATCCGACAAGGATGCGGCAACATTTTTGAAGAGTCCGAGCATCTTAAATTTTCTGTGTAGCGCTTGTTGTTTAACAACAATGACAAATACGATCCTCTTTTGTTTTTTCTTCTTCAGATGAGAAAGGATTAGAGAGCATGCTTAGTTTCATTGAGAAGGTGCAAGCAGATATTAACAAGTGATCAAGTTTGATAAAATTATGTTTTTTATGCTAGTTCCTCGTTTTGGAAATATTTCTTCCATTAGCTTTTAAAAATAAAATCGCTTCGAATAATTATTTATGGAAATTCAAGGGGGAGTGTTATAAATTCATTGAATTAGTGCATTGTCCATATTCTCAATATATCAGCTACTTACATTCATGTGTGTATATTACCTAGGTTCTATGAACTATTTTGGATAAGAATGTATCTACTTAACATGACACTTAACAACATGACTTTTGGAGTGATTTCTCAACCTATAAATAAGGTTGTTCTTTCACCATTGCATGAGACATTTGAATAAGATGATATCCACGTTCTACTATTGTCTATATTTCTTGTAGTATATTGCTAATATTTTATAACATGGTCATAGTTATTTCACTTTCTTTTTTAAAAATATGACTTATACTCATAGGGTCGTTTGGTGTGATGGATATGAGGAGTTAATCACAGGATAAATTTTAAGTACCCTTTATTTCCTTGTTTGGTTGCAAAGTTTGGGATAACTTATCCCAGCATTATGAATTAGTATCGGGATAAGTTATCCCTCACATTGGGTGGTATAGTAATTCCGGGATAACTTATCCCGGGATAAAATAGGTAAATGACAAATATATCCCTTTAAACACTTTTCATACATCATTTGTCACATTTATGTATATTTACATTATTTTTAACATTATGTATAATAATACTCACTACTCCTTATTTTTATGAAAATTATTCATATTTTTCTATTAAAAAATTACACTATATAAATATAAATTTTATTTATGAATTTATTTGACTAATTCTTATGTTTATTTATATTTTGATTTCTCATAAATCTTCTTCTCTTTAACAAACTTAAGAGAGAAGTTCTATTTTTAAGCTAAATAAGAAAAAAAATTACTTTTAAATACATATTGTACTTATCATGGGAATAAATAAACAAAAATATTTAAGCTAAATAAAATAAAAGTTTTATTTTTAAAAATGAATAACTAAAGCTTGCAAAGAAAATACTACAAACCAAACACTCAATAAGAAATAATTCCAGCACAACTTATCCCATCATAACTAATCTCAACATAACTTATTCCATCATAACTCATATTCAAACCAAACGACCCTAGGGTCTAAAAACTATATATATAAAAATATTCATAAATTTGGTACAAAAAATATCATTTTTATAAGGGAAACTTTCACAAATAGCCACTAAAATAATTTTAATTAGGCTCCATAGCTATAGTTTGCTAATTACGATTCGTAGCTACATGTTAGAGGGAGGAGAGAGGTGAGCGAGATTGGGAGAGAGAGGAGAGAGACAAGCGAGATTGGGAGAGGGAGGAGAGAGGCGAGTTAAATATGTATATATCTATCGAATTGTATATGTATATCTGTCAGATAATTGTATATATGTAACTAGTATACATATGTATTTGTATATCTAGCGAGCGAGATTGGGAGAGGGAGGAGAGAGGACAGAGAGTGGAGGTAGGCAATTGCATTTGTATATCTGTGATATAATCGTAATGTATATGTATAATTTGTATTTGTCTATGTATAAGCGAGGAGAGAGGCGAGAGAGAGGAAGAGAGGAGAGACACACACATAATTACAACTAAAATTAAGCTGCGAACCATAATTAATTCAAACTATAATTATATTAACTAATTAACTAGTATATGTTTGCTTATCCGCGTAAATTTTCCTTTTATAATGATACAACATCCTAATATCATAACATGCTATTTTAATAAAAAAAATTACTAGCTACTCTAATTCCACTATCAATAACACCATTAATAACCAAATTCATCCCAAATCAGCAATTGACACCAACTATTAATCACGATATAATTCATTAAAATTATTTTATCAGTATAGTAGAAATTAATTTTTATATTTACCGATTTTAAAATAAAACGAATTTTATATATTCTAATATTAAAAATATAAATAATATGAATTATAAAAAATATTCACATCTTAAACGTGCATTTAGAAGAAGAGATGGGTGACGTGGCAGGGTGGTAGCCAAGCAGTGACAACAAGTATACTAATTTTGGAAGTCAAAATGAAATATGTTGAAAGTCAAAAACGCCAGACTTTCCCGCTATCATATTCCGATATATTTTGATATGTACTTTATTACTAATATTCTAGAAATCTATTTCATTAGATTAATAATAGAATAATTAAAATAAATCATATTTCAAGCTCAATGATCCTTTCTTCTAACTTCTAATTTTATAATAGAAAATAAAAAATATAAGAAGTCAAAAATTGAAGAAAAACTCTTTTGTTAGAAGTAAGAAACAACCTTTCTGAAAATAATAAAAGAAGAGGATTGGAATTTATATATTGATTCACAATTTTTTTTATGAACCGTTTACATAAAAAAAAATAAAGCTCATGTATAATTCTCAAGAAATACAATTTTACTCCAATCAATTGACTTTACCAAGAAAGGTTCCAATCAATTTTTTTTTTCACCATCAGTGTTTTGCCTCTTAATTTCATTGTAATTTTGTGTTCATTTTATAAAAAAGTTGACTGAAGAAAAATGTTAGATTTGTTCTCATGAATCATGATAAACTACCTCATCCACTAATTAATTAAGTTTGAGGTTCAAGAAAAGAAAATAATTTTTACACTTCAATTCACATATCACATGTGTGGGGTTGAGATTAGCTCACTAATGAACTGAATATTTGAGATAAATGTCACTAGTGTACCATCGAAAAAGGATGTGATGCAATAGATAAGACTGTTTCTCTATTAAATAAAATTTTTGATCTTGAATTTTAACCGCAAAAAATATTTGATAAGAAACATTTTTCTCCGTATCAATTTCTCAAAATCTAAAAAACAGAGTCATTTTACTTTCTGAAAAAAAAAAAATATATTTGTTGCTACGATGGGAAGTGAAGGTGATTGCAAGACTAGTCAAAGGAAACCCAGATTTCTTTGCCTTCATGGATTTCTAACGAGTGGAGCAGTTATGAAGAAGCAAATATTTGATAAATGGCCAATTCAAGTGGTGGATAAATTGGATCTAGTCTTTGTTGATGCGCCTTTTTCATCTCAAGGCAAATCTGAAGTTGAACGCATTTTTGACCCTCCGTATTACGAGTGGTTCCAATTGAATAAGGTTGAACGCCTAATTAATTCTTACTAATTTCCAAAGAAAAAAAGTATTTTTATTTTATTTTATAACTGTTATTGTTTTTTTAAATACAGGATACGAAACAGTATGAAAATTTTGATAAATGTCTTGAATATATACAAGAGTGTATGATTAAGCATGGACCTTTCGACGGTCTGCTTGGTTTCTCCCTGGTATTGTTTTATTTGTATTTGTATTTTTCTTTACGGAAAAGGATTAAAATTGCTCCTGAACTATGCGAAATAGATCATTTATATCTTCAGTTACATTTTGAGACCAAATATGCCCTCGTTGTTATTCTAAGAGACCACAAATACCCCCAAGAGTTAACAGAACTGATGTGGCAAGCCACATAGCACTAATTCTGCCACCTAAGCTTGCCAACTAAGATACTTATTAAATTTTGACCCAATTAATAATTTAAATCCTAATCCATTCTTGTTAGACCCAATCTACTAAAATTATATCTCATTTTCACTAATTTAATTCAGCGGACTAAGGACTAATTTTTTGAAGAACATACTCGAAGAGTCTCAATTTAGAAACAAACTCCTAACTCAAGTGCAAAAACCAAGTTGATGACTTGTGCACGTAATGTTGAGTGCTTCAATTTGCACAAAAAGAGTGCAAAAGCCAAAAACCAAGTTGCTGACTTGTGGACTTTAGTGGGTTGGGTCTAGCAGGAATGAGTTAGGGGTTGAATTATTAATTGGGTCAAAATTTAATAGGTATCTTAGTTGGCAAACTTAGGGGGCGGAATTAGTGCCATGTGGCTCGCTACATCAGTGCTGTTAACTCTTGAGGGTATTTTTGATCTCCTAGTATAACGGTGGAGGTATTTTTTGGTCCCAAAATATACCGGAGGATATTAGTGGTCTATTTCGCATAGCAATTTTGACCCTTTTCTGTTTTCTTTATTATCTTAATTGGATGTTTGGATATAAATTTGGTAGAGTACAACTTTTTGGGGGGTTTATTTTGGAAAAATTTGAATATTGATTTTTTTTTATACTGTAATTTTTTATTTACTCTCCCTGTTCTGCATATTCTTCTTGATTCTGAATAAATTTGACAGATGATTCTTTTAAGTACTTGTGTATTTTTCTTTTTTCACATTTCAAATTAGTGATATATGTATCTTTATTAGAAAATAAATTTGCACAATCTGATTTTGATTTTCTGTCTTTTGATACAATTCAGGGGGCAGTTCTTTCTGGAGTATTGCCTGGGTTGCAGGATAAGGTAAACACTAGTCATTATAAATGTTTTCCGCATTTATTTGAATCATAATATTCCTTAGGAGCTCCTATTTTTTTAACTTGTTTGTGATAACTCGAACCTACAATCTCAAGATTAAACGTGAAGGGTGTTTACCAGCGATCTACCCCGTCACTTATTAAGCTTCTGGTGGTTATTTTGGTGTGTTATTGGCAAGGAGTGGGACTTATGAAGTTGCCCAAAATAAAATATCTGATCATAATTGGAGGTGCGAAATTGGTGATTAAATCACTGGCCGAAAAAGCTCTCACCAGCAATTACATGCCCTTCTATTCACTTCTTAGGTACTTTCTATCCCTACAAATTATCAAATATGTTTCAGGGTTAACTACACTAAACACCTTGTATTTTTAACTTCCTTATGAACAAATATTTTATATTTTAAAATTAAACACTTACGACCTTTGTATTATGAAAATTCTACACCGGCTATTATAGGTGAGAAAGACTTCCTAAAAACGTACGGGATGGAACTGTTGGAATCATATGTTGATCCAGTGGTGATTCATCATCCTAAGGGCCACACTACACCAAGAAAAATTACAAATTTTCCTATACCAAGATTTGGTAAACCTCTTAACATTTTTATTGATTCAACTTCATTTAATGTATTTTCTGCTATGTTACTCGGACTCTTCAAAATTGTCATCCCTTCGCCCTTGTTGTTTAACAACAATGACAAATACCATCTTTCTTTTTCAGATGAGAAAGGATTAGAGAGCATGCTTAGTTTCATTGAGAAGGTGCAAGCAGAGATCAGTTATAAGTGAATTCAATGTGCAAATATTAGCAATACATCAAATTGACCAATTGGTACCTTCTTACATGTAACATATTGATAATTGGATCCATATTTTTTGTCTTTTAAAAAAGTATAACACTTCCTACCTAGTTGTGTTTTAATAGGAAAAGAGAAGGTCATATGTTAAGAAGTCTCACATGGAAAAGACATAGGCAATTGCTTTTCTTATCTAATCTTTTCTTCATAAGTTAGCTTTTGGGTTGAGTTGAACTCAAAATCCATTTTTATATAGCATGAGAGTCAAGAATCAGACTCATTCCAATTCTTTGATCACCAATGATGGACCCCCATATTATATTGTCCATGCTCCAAATGTTTTGTTTGAGTACGTTGTAATTTTTTTAAAATTTTATATTATGACTATATATAACATATCAAATAAAAAAAATATAAAACAAAGTTTATTATGGATCAATATTTAACCGCATATCAATCCTGTTTTAAAACAGTCTAAATTAAGCATATAAAAATAACCTGAGTTAATAAATTAGCAGGTCATTAACCCATCTAAATCTAAATAAATTGGACGGATTATGATTTCATTAGCCAATTTTGGCACCCTAGATGCAACTTACGAGGACTCAATTGCCACTTCTAGTGTTGAACAAGTAATCTATTGCAATTAAGTTAAAATTATATACTATATATATAATAAATAATAAATTAAATAAGAGACGTAAGAAAGCAGCAGAATAGGCACTTTCGGCCACCGCAAGCTGGCTCCATGGGCAACCGCAAACCCGGTTACAGTGTGAGGTGTAATGGGCTCCGATGCCGCTGACTCAAGGTACTTCCTAATTTCCTTTGTTTCAAGCTTTGAACAAATAGGGAGTTATGCTGGTCCTGTGAATATCTATGGGAGGACTAACTTTGTTTGTTAAGAGGACTTAAGTGTCTATTCCGTATTTGATAAGAGTCTTTTAAGTTTCCTTAGAGATTGTATGCCAGTGTAGGGATAGGTTAAGATATAGAGAATCTCTAATTGGCCTTATTAAAAAGACAAACAATTGAGTGGTAGAATGAAACAGCTCAAATCCAACAGAATGGATATAGATAATTCGTATAGCCGACCTTAACTTGCTTGGGATCAAGGCATAATTGTTGTTGTTGTTACCTTTCCTAGCTGTCAATACAGGTCCTAAAGGAATGATCTTCTAATTCCTCCTTATTTATTAGAATTATTGCATTGCTGAAGCCTTGCAAGTTATCACTTGCTGTCCATATATTCACGAATATACTAGTTTTAAGCTACCAATCTTTACATAATTCCCACCCTTCCCAGGGTGCATTACTTGATATTTGCAAGCCTATGCCCATCGGCTTCTCCAACTCATATTAAATGCTTTAGATGGAGGTGAAGATGAGGAATATTATGATATCATGCATTTATAAGGGTAGAGTGAACTATTTCCATGCGCAACTTGTCTTCTTAGTCCTCCATTCATGCATGCTCTAATTCAGTAATTCCTCCTCTCGTGGTCTCTGAAATCTTGCTTGGTCATGTATTGATGCTGATATAAAACATCTGAGACCTTGGTGGTTCAATTCTATTTGTTCCTCAAGTGGTCTGCCAACTTATCTTTGGTCCGATTAAGCACATTAACCTTTTAAAGCAGATATAGCTTCAAAAATGCCCTTCCCGAGTCTCAGCACAAACGAAAATTCATGATTTTAAAAAGATACAAGTCGAGCACATAAAAGTATGTACAGTTGTCTATCTTCTAAATGATTACTCCTTATTAAATGAATACAGTTAGAAGGGGAGCTAGAAACTATTTTGAACGACTAGATCATTTACAATGGGTATGTTGTTGTTGTTGTTGTAGATCAAGTTGAGTGGGTACAATTTGTAGGTGTTGATAAGAAAATTTTCAGGACAACTTGCACTTTTGCTCCTCAAGTTATTTCTCAATTTATCTTCAATTTGTTTAAAAGGATACAATCTGGACCTTTCAGTAATGTAATCAACTAATCTTTAAGAATCCCATATATTGCAGAGTCTTCCACCCCTTTCTTCTTTTGCCCATCACTCATATCCTTCATCAGCCCTTACAGCCCCTTATGTATTCCTAAACTCTGCTCCCTACTTCTAACCTTGCCGTTTGCCTTGCGAACTGCATTTTTTTCCAGCCTCCCCCTTGGCTCAGAAACGAGGCTGCATCATGTGCAATAAGATTGGGGAGGAATTGCATGCATAGCTTGAGGGTAATTAAAGAAGGGGTTGCAAGGTGGCAGAGAAGGTCTTAAAGCCACTTAGTGGTCATTTGGATGCCACTTACACAGTGGTGGTTACTCTTTTGCTATTCAGCTTTCACCTCCATTTAGTTAGTATGGTTTATCAACAATACACCACACTCTGATAATTTACCATACCTGCTATGATGTTGTTAAAAATATTTTCCTCACAAAGATTATTTTGAGTGAGTTTGTTTTTTTTTCAATTCAATCTTAGATAATTGCCGAAGAGGGGTTCATATATGTATCCATTTCTTGTTTTCTTAAACAAAATCAAGTGATTAATTTTAGAAATATTTATAAATTTTATACTGCATATCCATAATCATATGTACATTTCTCGTGCTCGTCATTTTTCTAAATATTTGTGAAAAGTTCAGCTTTTGGGGCATTTAAAATAAATTTTAATTGTTTAGTATTGATATCAATAAAAGCCCGGGGCCTGATGGATATGGGAGTGGTTTCTTTAGAGCAGCTTGGAGTGTGATTGGTCAAGATGTGACACAAGCAATTCTGGAATTTAAGGAGACTGGGGAGCTCTTAACACAGTTAAACTCTACAGTAATCTCCCTCATACCAAAAGTGGATGCACCAGTGATGGCAAGTCAATTCAGACCTATCTCATGTTGCAATGTTCTTTACAAGTGCATTTCAAAAATGATTTGCCATAGACTGAGGAAAGCTATTATAGTGGTAGTGGCAAAGAATCAAGCAGCGTTTGTTGAAGGGAGATCTTTGATTCATAATGTATTAATTTGCCATGACTTGTTGAGACACTACAATAGGAAGACTACTCCAAGATGTATGATGAAAATTGATTTGCGAAAGGCATATGATATGGTAAGCTGGGACTTTCTAGAAGAAGCTTTGGAGGGATATGACTTTCCACAGACATTTGTGCAACTGGTAATGACATGTGTTACCACCACTAGGTTCACCGTCAAAGTGAATGGAGAAGGGTATGGATATTTTGAGGGTAGGAGGGGGCTTCGACAAGGGGATCCCATATCCCCCCTGTTATTTGTATTAGTTATGGAATATCTTACAAGAATCCTAGGGAAGATGAGTGATTTGGCTGATTTCAAATACCATCCAATGTGCAAAGCAGCAAAACTTACACATTTAGTATTTGCAGATGACTTAATGGTGTTCTGTAAAGGAGACACAACATCTATTAAGAGGGTGATGGAGGCTCTGAAACACTTTAGTGCTGTGACTGGTCTGGAAGCAAATTTGCAGAAATCTAACATATTTCTGGCTGGTATGACTGAGGAAGCAAAGCATAAGATTTTGACTAGTACCGGGTTCTCAATTGGTATACTACCTATACGGTACCTGGGACTGCCATTATCCTCAAAAAAGTGGAACAAGGTTGACTGCTACCAATTGGTGGAGAAGATCACTAAGAGAATAAAATCAGGATACTCAAAACAATTGTCATATGCGGGGAGGCTGCAGATAATTAATGTCGTTTTGTTCTCTATATATAATTTTTGGGGGACAGTGTTTATCCTACCACAGAGTGTGTTGAAGGAAGTAGATAGAAAGTGCAGAGAATTCTTATGGGGAAGCTCGGAGGGGCTCAGGAAAATAGCCTTGATGGCGTGGGATAAGGTATGTGTACCAAAAAAGTATGGAGGATTAAATATCAAGAGCTGCAAATTATGGAATGTAGCTGCTGTTGGGAAGCTCTTATGGCAGTTGGCAAACAAGAAAGATATGTTATGGGTCAAGTGGGTACATGAGGTCTATATGAAGGATACCGATAGCATTTGGGAGCACACACCACCCCAAGATTGTAGTTGGTATTGGAAGAAACTAAATGCTTTAAAGACAGAGATGCTCCAATGGTACCAAAGGGGACAATATGCTTTGACACCAAATGGAACATCCTCTATGACCAGTAGCTATCAAGCCATGCTAGGTCTGCTACACAAATGTCCAGAGACAGACTTGCTTTGGAGCTCTATTATGCAGCCCAAACAGAGATTTATCTTATGGCTGGCATACCAAGGAAGACTTCTCACTAAAGATAGATTACAAAATATGCATATACAAGTAGAAAATGAAGCATGTTGCTTGTGTGAGGAAGATTGTGCTGAAACGCACCAACATTTGTTTAATGAATGTCATTGGGGAATTACATTGAAGACTGGCCTGGCTAACTTGGTTGGTGTGGTATTGCCAAGAGGCGCAACTCAAAAAATTTTGGCGTGGATAAAGAGAAGACACTGGAAACAATTGAAGAAGGAATTAGTAGCTGCTATGTATGGAGCAACAATATACTATACTTGGCAAGTGAGGAACTGGAAGCAGTTTCGACAGATAAGTGTAAATACAAAGTTCATCATCACACAAATACAAATAGAGTTACAAAGTAGAATAGAACTAGCGTAGGGGTCTAAGAAGGCAAGAAATTGTCAAGGATTGATTCATAGAGTATGTTCAAGTTAGATTGTAAGTAGATGATTGCTGTAGTTTCCTTTGAGGTCTAGATATTCTTAACACTCTTCTGTGAAGGTGATTAAGAGTCTAGATGCTCCTTAATTTGTACTACTTTGACTTGGTATGGTAATATTCACAGTTTATTGCCCAAAAAAAAAAAAATTAATTTTTTGGTTAAATTATGGACACTTTTTTAAACAAATGAAAAATTTAGAGAATCAAAGGTGAAGTAGGGTATCAACCTAAATTCACTAAGCAGAAGTCAACATTACCAGTTGCACAACAAAAAAAATCACTTAGCAGAAGGTAGAAAAAAGTCCATATCTAGAATTCTTGTCTTTTGCGTGAGTTGGACCATAAAAGACACCAGGATATGGTGGGAAATACATAATTGGTTGGCTTGTCATGGTTGATGCCAAGCACCGGAAAGGAATTGATGTTTAGTTGAAGTGGTAGAAGGAGGAAAAGGCATAGGGCTTGGATAATTGTTCCATTAGCACTCATGTGAGTTATTTGGAGAGAAAGAAATAGGAGAGTTTTTGAAGGGGTTGAGATGAATTTTGTGAATTTAAGGAGTAGCCTCTTACCCTTACTTTTATTTGGTGAACCCATGATATTCCTTGTTGTATAGAAGATTGGGTGTCTTTCATAGACTACCATATTTTTCTTGTAGGCTTACTATTTTCTTGGCATACTACTTGTAGTCGCCGAGTTCCACCCAAGTTTAGTGAAATTTACTTACCTTATTAAAAATGTAAAAAAAATAAAATAAGGACACCGGGATATCATCAAAGAATCCAAATTAAGTTAGTTGTGGATCTCGTTAGTCCATTGTTGTGCAATATATTCATTGAATTCGTTTGTGTTAAACCTATTCAGGGAGGATCCATTAACTGCTGAATTGTCTCATGCTCATCTTGTCGACATAAGCATGCTGTTGACTAGTGTTCTTTTAAATCAAAACAGAAACTTTCTTATTGAGGCCTCGTGTAACTTCTACTTGTCATATATATATATAATAGGGGTGAGATTTGCAATTTTAAAAACAAAAATAACGAAAGACGATTTGGATACCCTCAAAGGGGGTAATTTTTAGTGTTTAAGCATACGATTGTTGCTTACATATCCTTGCATCATAATCCTCTATGTCCTCTTCACTAAAGGAACATGTAAACTTAACAGTTATGAAGTTTGCAATGTCCCTAGAGCTAATCTAATTCATATGTGCAGTATTTAGAACTGGGGTTAATCCTTTATGGCGATGATGACTAGTATTTTGTGATGTTGATGTTTCACAACTCATGTACTTATGACAGATCCTCATATGTCAGAGCTCAAGATTAGCCTTAGAAAATGGAGGTGGACACCATTGTACAACTACCTCAAATGTTCAATTGTAGAGTTGGTGACCTCCCTAGCTACCACCTGCGTAGGTTTTCCATTGGGAGGTTTGTATACGCACTATGGAGGAACCTAATAATTGATAGAGTTGATACTAGAGAAGATACTAGCTAGATTACAAGGGAGATACTTGTCAAGAGAGGAAGGGAATTCCCATGTATCAAATGTTACTTTTCTGGACACCGACTAATGTGACGAGAAGCTGGAGAGGTTAGAGGAATTTTATATGGAATTTAATAGCAGAAAGTTAGGATTCATAATTTAGTTAGTTGGAAATCGTCACTTCCCTAAGAAAACTGAGAGGAACTAAGCCATCGAAGGGCGTAGGATTCACATTTCTAGAGTCAAAAGTCAATGTTTGCATAATCTGTCTTTCTGATGTAATAGCAATCTGTTAGTTAATAACCGATACATGGATTTTCTTGAATTGTTAGGAGGGAAAGTGTAATACTTGTCTGTTTGGTCTATGTATGAGTCCTGTTTCATTTTGTACCACCTTGTTACCTCTTATTTAAAATCTTACCTTATAAAAAAATGGGGAGGACTTGAGTTGAGGTGAAGAGTCTCGGACTGTTCAAGAAGGCATTATGGGAAAATGGATGTGGAGTTTCGAGACTAAGTAGCGGGCTATGTGGAGGGATGATAGCAAAAAATTGTGGACAAGGTAGGGAGAACGAGGAACATTACATTAGCGCTCCTTTGTGACTTATCAAGAAATATCATGAAGGGAAGAAGAAACTTCAGAAGTAGTAGCATTTTTAAAGTTGGGGATGGAAGCAAAATTAGCCTGTGAGATGATAGGTGGAGTAGAGAGGTATGCTCAGGATTTTTTTTCTGAATATATGCAGGATCTCGAGTCTGTGAAAGATGAAAACATATATTAGGAGGGCTTCAAGTATGGGAGATATATGAGACTTGAGGTTAGGGAGAAATTTGCAGGATTGAGAGTTAACTGAATTCTAGAGATGGTTTGAGGTGCTTTGAAACAACATCCTTCACACACTAGCCAGGACTCGTGTAAGTATTATTTTCAATTAAGTCATTCTATCATAGAATTTAAGACTGGAAGATTATTCGCATCAGCTGGTGCTTCATATGCATATGGGGTGGGGGGCGCAAAAGTTTGGACCATCTCATTTACATTGTAAGATGGCAACACAATTGTGTATAAAATATAATCATAAAGGTTTCTGAAATGAAAAAGAAATATAAAGAAAGAGCAAACAGGATACATTTTTATTTTGATAAAGTTCATAATAGAAGCTCAAGAGTCCTACATGTTATGAATTCACTATACAGTATCTCAGTAATATTTTACAAAAGCTACCGGTGCTTTTTTTCTCTCTTTAAATTCCTCTGTAGTAAAAGTCATACAAGGTATCAGTATTTTATTGCAGCTAATCAGATTCATCATCTGTATTATTTCGAAAATTTACAGTCAAAGTGAACAAGTTTGACTATATTTGTAGGTTGAGGAGATCAGTGGTGCAAGGATCAAATATGAAGTGAAAAAATGATACTTGGGCACACGTAAAGCATTTGGAAAGATGAGGATGGCAATTGCCCCCGACAAAATAATGTAAATCCACCACTTGTGAAACAAGCACAGAATATATATCTTGGATTCACTGAGATAACTCTTTCACTTCCAAGTTATTCAGATCCACACAGGGAAAAGATGTTTTAGTCTTAGCGACTAGTTTTATTTATTTATGAACATCTACTGCTGGTTTTATACAGTTCTCTCTTTCTTACAAGCCTTATGAATTTGTGAATTAATTGCAATAGTTGAGAATCCCCACAAAGTGGAACTCTCAGCCTTGATAAGGATTTGGTTTTTATGTGTGCTTACTGATAGGGTGGCTGTCCTATTAAATATCACACATTTAACATATTATGTCATTTTTAGGAGACTGCCAAATTGCAAGTGGGAGAATGAATCAATTAACTTACTGACCAGTATTTTCGGCATTTGGGAATGTATATGTAGTGTCAACTATCCTTTTCTTTTATGACTTGACTTCGACTATTTGTAAAGACAAATGTACATTATGGTGATTGATAAAGTTATGTTGTTTTTCAAATCTCATTTGTGCATACTATGCATACATAGGTATATTTACGTATTTACATGGGGTATGGACTTGACGAAAAAAAATTCATCAATACTGACATAGCCAGATCCAAGATTTAAAGTTTATGGGTTCTTATCGTTTTCAAAATAAAACGAAAGAGAGAGAGAGAGAGAAAATAAAGGTCGGCGTGTTTTTTTGTTGAAAAAAGAAGGCACTTATAGTGCTCCAGGGGAATTAAACCCTCATCAAAGAGGGCAGTTAATCTTCTGCTGCTTCGAGCTTTGCCGCTGTACCAACAGCACCTTTAGTAATGGGTTCCCAACTAACAGTTTCTTATATATTTAACGGATTCTCAATAAAAATACAGGGTTTGGACAAAAGTTACTGGGTTTCTGGCAACCCAAATAGTATACACTGCATCCGCCCCTGAAACTGATTGTAGTGGAGCGTCTTCCTTGAATAAGAAATGACTGCTACAACCCTTGTGAATATGTGTTAACTGCTAACTAAAATCAATGTTCATTAATGAGTGCATGCTCAAAGAATACAATGTAAGATGGATGTGCAGTTATACAAGACTAGACAAGATTAGAAGTGATCACATTGGCAAGAAGGTTCAAGTAAGACACGTCAATGATAAATTTGAGAAGGTCGCTTGAATTGGTTTGGTCATGACCCACGTCAACCACCAAAATAAGTCCATAGATGTGAAACCATGGTGAATAAAGGTGTTAAAAGAGGATGAGGTAGACCTGAATCACTTAGAAAGAAGTCGCCTCAAAGTACATACAATCTCTTGGGATCCATGTAGATTTAGAGAAACATAAAGTGCAATGGAAGAAAAAGATCTACATCGGTGATACCTTAGTTGAGAATATGTTTTAATAATGTTGGCACTTTTACTTTACATCCTATGCTTTTCTAAGTATTTAACCTTTCAGAAATTTATATGCCAGTAGAAAATACAATGAACTTCTTAACACTTTAAGTATTATTATTACTTCGAATAATATTGGTTTGAGATGAGTTTATATAGAGTAACATGGTCAGTAAGGATTCATATAGCCAACCTGACTTGTTTGAGACAGAGGCACAATTGTTATTATATTTATTCGTCTATTTGTTAATTTGAGAATGGTGATTGAAACAACATAATCATCCTAAAGTTTTATCTGCATCGCATGTTATGTGTGAAATCTCTTGAACAACAAAAAAACCAAGAATATATATGTTAATTTCAACAGAGTGGCATCAAGATCTATGTTGTCTGGTGCATTTGAGGCGGAAGTTGCAGACAGCCTTTCCTTGGATTACATTGTATTGTATCGTATCATCTCGTATGTGGGAAACACTACTTGTCTCAGCGGAGAGGAGATGACCTGGAATTCCTAGGGTAAATAGTTTGTTCAATTCACTTTCATAATCGAGTTAGATAACTCCTTTTTTTTCTTTTTGACTTCGAGTTATGCAAGTCCATGAATATGCAGAATTTGTTGAGAAAATATTCAAATGCTTCATGACAATTGCTCCTTGTAAATAACCTGATTATGTAGGGACAATTTGGAGTTTCCTGCATCAGCCTGTTGTCATTACATCTGATGCTTTAGTTCAAACTTTCCTGTAGATAGTTATAAGGAAATCATGTTTTTATCGACTAAACCGAAAAGCAAATAATTGATTTGCATAATGTTGCTTGGTCATGGTTAACTGATCAATACCTGATATTTTTTTAGCTTTCTTTCTTATTTTAATTCTTTTGCCCCATGTGGATGATGTAGACTTGCTATTATGTTTGCTTGTGTAGTACTTAAATCATTTTTCTCCTTTGGTTGGTTTGAGTGGAATGGATGGCTTAGGAAGGATATGACATACTTGTTCCTCTTCTATGTAATGACTCTATACTCTAGTTTCTAGTGATATGCACTAATTAAAGTTTGACTTGATGATTAGACATTTCTTTGTTAAGAGAACATGGTACATATAAAAAAGCTTGAAAGCAAAGCCTTACATGTATTTGATCAAGATTCTGGCTATGCTTAACATCATTTCAACTAGGTAGAACCTAGCCTAAATATTTTAGAGTGTTTCTTTTATGGATTCCTTTGTTGATTAGTATTGTATCTTACATTTACTTTGAAACTTAAAGAGTTTAAGGCTGATTTGGGACCACCATGAAAATACTTTAAGAATATCTTTTCAAAGTTTTTTTGACCACTTGAACCTCAAAACTCTGATTCTTTTTTCCTTTCATTGAAAGGCCATCCTGATGGAGAGTGACCAGATCAATTTTTCTCCAGAGGATAGGTTTTCCACCCGGAGCCCGGATTGGAGCCCTAACTAAATCCGGATTGATCCAGATCATGCACTGCAGGGCCCATTTGGGGATGGTGCTCCCAACAGGATTTTCTCCATACTCAGGGCTCGAACCCGAGATCTCTGATTAAGGATGAAGCAGTTTCATGCTACTGCACCACAATCCATGTTGGTTAGAGGATAGATTTTCATTTTTCATTGAAAATTATAATTTGAAGATCTTTCAGAGTATTTTTGTGGATTAGAATTTGAATTGAAAGGCACTACATTTATCCATCAGAAAATGACAAGTACTAAAGGGGAAGATTGAGGGGGAGGGACGAGTTTTCTTTTTCTTTCTTTTTGAGTTCTAAAGTTGAAATGATTAGAAGATTCCCTCTTTTTTCTCAGTCTAAATCAATGCATCATTTTTGCTCAAAGCTTTATATCATCAATGAGTTTTTAGAGGCTGTGTTTTATGTTTATCATTTCAGTAGTGGGTGAAGCTGTTGGATTAAACTTTTTCTTTATAGAAAAGAGATTTGGAGTGATTTTCTAAGAATTGACCAAAGTTATTTCAACATCACTGAATCTTGAACCATTCATAGAGTAGTGAACAATTTGAATGATATATATTGACAACCTCGAAAAAGATTGAAAACAAACATTAAAAGTATCAACCTTTATTTACACTTGTCACCAACTAAGGAGAAAATTAAGAGTCTTTATGTACGAGGAAATCCAGAATCTAGACTCCGCGAGTGCAAATTTATTCTATGTATATATTTTCATATATAAATATAGTTTGAGTCGAAGTTAAACTATAAAACTCACCCTAGATTCGTGTTTGAGGGAACCCACCCTCAGAGTAAAACTATCGTTACAGTAATTATTGGAGTATTTCGGATCGAATTCACGTGACAAATTTTATTTGATTGAGATTAATATATACTAAAAACTACAAAAGCTAAGCAAATGACGTTGAGTAAGTGATAAAATCACCACTTTATCACCTTGACCCACCCAAAAAAAAAAAATCAAATTGTGCAACCCATTGATTAGATGAATTGGTCACAGATGTCATAAAGAAGGAGCATATAAATTGGCCCTTTTAATATTTTGAAGATATACTTAGTACATGAGAAGATTGGGTAGACCAGAATAAAATACTTGATTGGACTTTTAATGAGTTAGCTAAGTAGTCATGAATCAAAATAATATCAACCAAGTGTGGTGTGACACTAGTTCTTTTCTCTTTAAACATCAGTGGCACTTATCTTTATGGATTGATTCTACCACAATACATCACATTGTACCATTGTGTGTCAATTCAATTGATTTAACTTGGTAAGTAATATCTACCAGCCAATTTCTAGGTTTCATTTTATGCTACTCCTCTCTAAGGAAAAATTTTAGGATGCTAAAGGCACAATCAACCAAAGTTGTATGAGGTTCCATTCAATTTTTGACATTTGGAAAAGTGGGTCCATTTGTACTCTTTTATCTCCATTGGCATATTTTTCTCTCCCACTCACCACCCCCACCCAGTTCCCCCTCTTTTTTTTTCTTTTTTTTTTCTACTATCTATTTTTTCTTTTGGCAATTTGGAAAAAAGTTAAAAAAGCTAAAAGACAAAAATTTATATATAGCATGCAATTACATGCTCAAAGAAAATAAATGAGGTTGATATGGTAAAACAAAAGTTAATTTATTTAATTTGACTATTTTTTTTCACAAAGTTTCTCAGAATACATAGTCGTAGCTAAATATTAACGAAAATATTAGAACTAGAGATAGTTGATTCAGCTAAATATAGGTAATTTTAGGCATACGTACTTAAAAACATTTTTTAAAAGCTTAAGCTAAATTTAAAAATAAAAAAATAAAAATGTTGAAGCTGAAATAATGTATTTTATTTTTAAAAAATATTGATAAATAACTTATCTATTAAAATAGCTAAAACGTCTATAAAATTGTTGATATTAATAAATAAATTTATTATCCAATATTTTTAATAGTACCAAACAAACTCAGAACACATATGATAGTATTAAACTAGGTTAAAATCTTTCCTCTCTAAGTTCCTCACTTAACTTGGAAAGTGTTGTAGACTTTCCTCTCAAAGTATTCCTCGTGAACTAGCTTTTGGAGTCGAGTTAGGTTCAAAATTCATTTCTTTTACATGGTATCAGAGTAAGACTCATCCCAGTTGTTGCTTACCAATGATAAACCCTTAGATTAAATTGTCCACACACCAGATGTACAGTTCTGAACGTGATGAGAGGACTCCCCCACCACCCACCCCACCAACTGCCATGTTCGGTAGAAAAGAAGCTCTTCTCCGAGTTATGCTCGTTTAAATTTGGAAGCTTATTAACGATCATCAATCATATCTTAAAATTAGTACAACTTAATGTCTTGTAGATAGTCCAAAAAGAAAAATGCAAATGGGAATTACAAATTGTGCTTTCAAGTTTGACCACTTTTTTCCTAAATTCTGCACCTAGGAAGTGGCTATAGTTTAAGTGCAAATATTACCTTAACAAAGTCAGAATCACACTCACAAATGAAGAAAAAAAAAGAAGTAGAAAACTTTAAAAAGTGTTAAATTAGGTCATGCATACAAATAATAATAGGGCTTCTAGATCAATTAACTTTGTTGACATAATTGACCACTATCTTTCCATGACTAATCATTTTAAGACACCACAAGTATTCATGTATTCGGACGTAAACATGTTATGTAAAGTCGTAGGAAATCATTAGGGGAAACTAAATTAAAGTTAGATAGATAAAAACATACAAAGAAACAAAAACAAAAAACACACATAATATTAATGCTTACCTTATGAGTTGGCCTTTTGTCTTCTCATTCTTTATCATGTGATGTTTGTTAACATCTTGGTTAGAGCCTTTTGCTTGTCAAACCTACTCATGTGACTAGAATATGAGTGAATAACCCCACCCAAATATAGGCTAAGCTCGAATTTTGAGTTTATCCCTTCTAAATTTTAAATAATTTACAGAATTTTGAATAAATTATTTATATATATTAAATAATTTTTTAACACAAATTACAAAATCTAAACCAAATATACTGAATTTGCTGAACCAATAGATAGGGTTGTAGCTCCATTTCTACATATAGGGCAGAGCTATAACCTATAGGAGCACAGGGTTTCATCCAAATTTCCTTCAATGGAAAATTTCACTATATAAATAGGGTCAAAAGTATTTTATGTATTTATGTAATAGATATTGAATTTCTTCAGCCTTTTCTTTTAGTCTCGTATTGAAAATTCTAACTTCGTCATTGACCCACCCCACTTACTTCTACTAGGTGGTGGGAAGAGGTATTCAATAATTCAAATAAGTATATCACTTAAGTCAAAAATTAGGCTTGTTCTTTTGTTTGTATAACCAATTTTCAAGTTCATGCCAACATTTTCCAAGAAAGTGTGTTTGTTATATTTCTTTTTCTAAAAACAGAAGAACAACATCTTACTCGTTCACATGATCCATCACCAGACATCACACGCAAGTATGACAAGAAATCTAAGTAAATATAATTCATTAAGAATTCATGTCTTCTATAGTGGACAAATGAATTTATTTTTAGAAAAAAGGGAAAGAGAATAATTTTTTTTTATATATTGCAGACCTAAACTTTTTTTAAAAAATGAATTGCCCATCAATGTGATCTGATTATTTTTGTTGTCTTCTATAGTGGACAAATGAATTTTTTCGTTTTATATTCAAGACTTGAAATCGAGACTTCTGAATAATGTGATGAACTCTAAAACTTTCAATATTATGTAATTGAGTGGCATCTAATTATTTCTTGTTCTTCTAGATGTGCCGTATCAAATCAATCAATTATGAATGAATGAATAAATAGCTAGATTGATAATATGCATCATTTATTTTTACATATATACCTTTTTACTTTATTACACTATTCCATACAATATTTGGGAGGTTATATATTGAATAGTTTTTTTGTTTTTTAATGTTCAAACGCCTACTAAGAAAGTTCCTTTTCTCTTTTAATTTATTATTATAGAACTCAAACAAGTTAATCGAAGAATTATCGATGTTGAAATAGTGGTCAAGAAAAGTTTTTTTTAAAATGGGATATGATATTTTAATTAATTTTAAGAAAGAGAAGAAGACACATATGCATTTTAAATTTTAAAAAAATAAAAGAAGAAAGTGGAGGAGCACGAAGAGAGTAAAGGGGGTATACTTTAGTGGTTGACCTCGTGCTTAGTTGAGGCATTAATGTGATTAAAGTTTAAACAGACAAAACTTGTGCATTAATCCCTCTTTTATTTGGATTCACCGACTTTACAAAATTCGTACCCCTCTTAATCCATTATTTTAGGTTAATCGAGACGGATTCAAGATGAATATAATATTTGAATAAATTATATGTTATTGTTATTGTTATGTTATAGTGTTACAAACTAGTAATACGAAGATTAGATTGATAATATTACAAAAAAAATAAGAAAAAGAAAAAAATGATAATGTGATTATATCAAATTGATCGTTATAGAAAATGATATTTTTCATCATTATATAATAGGTTTGAAAATAAGATATAATACAGTAACAACCATCCACGCAAATCCGTTAATAAGATGTATTATAATAAACAACAAACGTGTATTGCTTTATTTTGGAATAATATAAACTTTACAAGTTTCTTATATAAAAAAACTAATTAAATTTTCTCATTTTATCCTTACAGCTAATTCTTTTTGAAAATATAAAGCTTCAAAAATATTTCTTCAGGGGTAAATTAGTAAAACCACTTTTTGTATTTAGTATTCTTTTTTAAGAGACATATACTCCCTTCGTCCCATATTAGTTGATTCCTTTTCATGTTACACGGTGCTTAAAAGTAATCATATATAAGAAAAAAACTTTACTAATTTACCCCTTTAAAAACTTCTTGGAATTTTATAAACAAATATGAACACTTTTAAAAAGAATTAATTGTAAAGGTAATATAGGAAAGGTTCAATTAATGCTTTCTTGATTCAATAAGATGGACAACTAATATGAAACAACTATTTTTAGTAGAATGATAAACTAATATGACACGAAAGGAGTAACAAAAAAGTGGACAACTAATATAGGACGGAGAGAGTATTTTCTCGTAATTGACATATAAAAAAGTACAAACAGTTAGGAGAATAGTACAATCGAGAGAAACGCGTAGGCGCTGACGAGATCATTAGGCAAGTTGGGACTTGAAATAGTGTTTTCATTTGTGATTGTGAGTGATGCTCACAACTAGTATTAATTAAGTAATTAAACATTATTACTTAATTTAATACTCCAACTTAATGCATATAATACCCAGGGTGGTAAAGGGGTGAGGGGGGGGGATGCATTAATGTATTCCACCTCCCATACCGTACACGTGGCCCACCAAAACTCAATGATCAGTTTAGTAAGGGTCCACTTTTTCATATGATTTGGGCCAAATTTTGTTAAAGGAGTTCAACTTTGTAGCTTAAACACTTTGATGTATCTGTCTACCTAATTTGTTCAGTCTCAGTCTCTAGTGAACCTCTCAGTCATTGCTATCTCTATATATTGAAAAATTATTTCATATATGGTCACTCCACTTTTATTTTATTACATCAAAGTCACTACTCTATTTTGTATAATTAAAAAAATCACTCAACCTTAAATATATATAGAATGTTTCTTTTAAAAAATGGGTGATAAAAGGTGTGGAATCGAACCCTCTCCAATAAAGTGAAAATTCGAATAGTTAACCAACCGAGTTATTATGGCAAAATTGAGTGAAAAAAAAAAACTTTAGAGGTTTCTTGTGATACTTGTGCAAAGTTAAGTGACCATTCATAAAACTATATAATATGTTAAGTTGCCCATATTCATTAATTATGTCAGAAGTGTCCATCAGAAGTGGTCTTCAAACGCATAGGATGGCCAAGATTGAAAGATGCTTGAGCCTGTCCTTATTGTTAGGTCACTTTCCATGTATTTTCTCCTACACTGTTGTGTCACTTTTTTTCCTACCAAGGCCAGTGAGTCTTTTTTTGTGTTTGAAAGTGAAAAGCAAACCATTCTAAAAACATACAACAAAGACCCCCTTAATGAACAAGTAAATAGTCTTTAAGAGCTTGGTGAATATCAAGAATGAAGTAGTTGACTTGAGGTGTATGAATTTTGAGTAGTCTGTTGGACTGTGAGGCAATTAGGAAAAGCAAAAATGGGGTGAGGTCCACTTATCCTCTACAAATGTTTAGACAAAAAGAAAATGGAAGTCTTGCTTCCAATCACTTATTCAATTTGCATACTCAGATCCCACTTTGTTAAATAGGGTATTGCCTTTTTACCATACATTAGCAGAATACCATCTGATGTTTCTTGTAGTTTCGTAACTACACTGGGTATGTTGTTGTATAACATAAGAAATTGAACTCTTTGGGATGACAAATAATCAAACCAATCCGTTAGTGATTGGTCCCACTTTGAATTGAAGTCAATAATAGAGATGAAGAATGCTGCAGCAGCAGCATATGAACAGTAAACAGAAAACACAGCAGGCTCCTCAAGACTGTTATCCAAAAGAATCATTCAATGAATTATGATAAAAGTTGCATCAGCCAAAAAATAAGGGGTGTGCTGTACTATCCATCCTTTCCACTACTACAAAGGCTCCTCTGTCAGATACAACAGATGAGACAGAGAAGGGGAAAATAAGGGCCATTCATCAGCTGGAAAGGTAATAGAGGATAAGACTCATATATGGATCCCACAAAGACAGTGAAGGAGAGGGAAAGAGGGTCCTGCATTTTGTACTTGTACAAGGCTTTCCACACACATTTATGGGTCTTCACTATCAAGCTGATCATTCCACATAAAGAAAAAGGCAAAGACAAACACACACTAGCATCATCTGGTCCATGCATATTTGGCATTTATTACCCATCTCACATTTCTTCTAAAAATAACAATAATAAATTCAACAGTCAGGTGCTAGGAAACAACACATCCTGGAAAGAACAAATATTTCTAGAAAGCGAGATGGAGAGATCCAACTGTGGTATCCTTCTGAGCATTAGGCTATCACCAACTAAAAAAAACTTCAACTCTAAACTAACAATGAAACAAAAAATAAGAAGGGCCTCAATTGTATGAAAAGATACTACTTGACGAGCCAGTACCCTGACCGAGCATGCAGCTGTATTCCATAAGTGTTGATTCTGCCAATAGCCTTTGAGAAATCTCATTGAGCTGCAATTTGATCTGCCACCATGCGGTTTGGAACATCTACCCTTACTGTGGCCTTAGCAATGACTCCACTTGCTAATTGAAGGCTCCATGAATATGAAGAAAAGAAAGTGAATAGAAAAGATTACTAATACAACAACATTTGTCTTCTAGATTGCTTTGCTGGAAAAAAACAATCTCTGTACTGAACCATATACAATGACACCCATGGAGACCAGCACCGAATACAGTATAGATTGCTCACTGCCTTTGCAAGTGGTGCACCATTCGTTTTCTCAAGAAGGAAACTTGCACCTTCATATATGTCACAACAGATTTCCCGAGATCTCTTCCCAAGAAAATAGTTAATCATTTCTCAAAGGTCCCAATCAATTACTGCAGAAAATTCCTATCTTCTAAAAAGGTCGGTCACAGTATTTGCACAAATGATGGTACATCAGCCCTCGGTCCATCAAGAGACCGGTACATGTACAAGGTATTGACATGCTCACCAGTCTCACTCCCTTCCTCATCATCCCCACTAATCACTTCCACTACTAGACGGGGCAATTGACGAGCAATCTCCAGACAACCTTGTAGACTTACTCTACAAGATGACAGCCAAAGGAACCTCATATTGTAATAGTGGTGTAAACCAGAACGCAAAGACGAATCTCCAAATGGGCAATCCCTGATCTCTAACTTCTGCAACTTAGGGCAGCCCTCGAGTACATACTTCAGAGCCAAGTCACTGTTTCCAGCAAAAGCAACTGATAAGGTTCGGACTAGTTTTCCGTATTGTCCAATGTAATTGAAAGCCTTATCAGTCAGTAAACCAGATACAGCAAGTCGAGTAAGCTTCTTGCAGTTCTTGACAATAGCCCCAAAGCCTTCATCCATTGGTTCATTAGTAACATGGTCAGGCAAGTGCCGACCCATAATGCATAGTCGGAATACCACAAGGTCTGGGCAGTTCTTTGACATAGCTATAACAGCTGCATTTGTCATTCGTTGGCAGAAATATAAGATGGACTTAAGTTTCCTGCAACCCTCAGAAATTGCAAGGAGACCTACTTCAGAAACAGGGGCATCTGCATCTTCCCGAGCTTCGATAGGGAAAACTCGAATCTCCCGGAGATCCTTACATGTTGCAGCGACTGCCTCAAGTCCTTCGTCACATACAGAATCAAATACCTGAAACATCAAAATTGAACTCAATATAACACTATGATGGAGTACAATTTTCTATAAAAGAACATTTAGCAAATTCAAACCACATACCCACAATACTTGGAGCTTATGGCAGCGGCTGATGACAGACTTGAATTGTTCAGTATTAATGTTGGCACCATAGCTTAAATTAAGAGAGGTCAGATTGCCACAAACTGGATATATTGCAGGCAAATATTCAGGAGCAATTTCCCTGAAACCAGAGAGACAGACAATGGATTTGCAGGCAGCAAATGCTGAAGCATAATCAGGATCTGGTTCATCAATGACCGTTGAGGCGCCAAATGAGCCTGTTCCCAGATTGGTAAGCTGTGGAGCTCGAATCATCAATCGGTACAGCTGAGTAATAGAAACAAACCTATTCAACCTTAGTCTCTTCAAACTAGGTGACCTGATTACTAGCTTCTCCAATGCCTCAAAGTCTATAGGGCATTCAACACAATCAAAGGTCAAAGACTCCAAACATGTTTTGTCCTCAGGGAAGTAGGAAATCCAGTCCACTTCATCGTCAGATACCTCAGACTCAATCAGATCAAGCACTCTAATTTCCCTGCAGCAAAAACCTTCTATTATGCACAAGAAAATAACACTACTAAACCATATTTCACAGCTGCAAACTCACAAATCCAATACAACAAGTCACTATATATTACAACTTCAATGCTAATGTCCTCAAGAGGTATCATGAAGTTTCAAATGCAGAAATAAAACAGTTAAAAGAACAACCCAATCACATAACCAATTCAAACACCAGCACATATAAAGAACAAATTCAAATAACATAATATATCTACACTAGTTAAGTTAAGCATTAAATTCCCCATTACAGAAAAAGAATTCAGCTTTCTAGAAAAGAAAAATCTAAACTTTTTACCAAAAGGGTTATCACATAAACAGATCTATATCCCAACAACACAATACTAACCTGCAATCACGGGCAACAATAGCAAGCCCACTAGTCCCAAAACCTTCACAGCAGACAAGAATAAGCTCTTTGAAACTGGGGAAACAACGCGCCAACAAACCTAGATCATCATCAGATATGGACATACGTTTGAGGTACAATTTCTCAAGTCCACGATAAGATTCACCCAAAACAGAAGCCCAAGGAGTAAAGTGAGCACCCCAATCTGGAGGAAGCAAACTGAAATCAGCAAACCTAGGTTTCCCTTTAATGGCGACAGAGGTCACCCTTTTGAAACGGCTCGTAACCCGGGTCGGCGAAACAGCATAACAGTTGCCAATAAAGATTTCGGATCTGGTTAAAGCCTCAGCCTGATACCAAGAATTGCTTACAAGGGATGCAGCGTTACGGTCACGGCGATCAGTTAAGAAGCAAAGAACATTTTCTAGCACATTTTCAAGAACTTGATCTGGGTGTCGCGAAAAGTTAGAAATCCCCCCTCCGCCACCGGTAACGGCGGCGTTAAAGCAACAGTTCCTTGCTTTAACGGTGGCGCCACCGGTGAGATCTGAAGGACAAGGACGCTCCTCATCTTCAGACATCTCTGAAGGATTGTCACTACCACTCATGTGGGGGTGGGTGGGGAAAAAGGGGTCTAGATTTATGGGAAGTGTATATCTGAAATCTGAATTGAATAATTTATTTATAAACAAAAATAATAATAAAACTCCCCCTTGAAGTAATAAAATATCTTTTTTTCAGATCCAGGAAGAGTTGAAGAAGATGAAAAAAAGGGTTGTTTATGACTAATCAAGATTTTAAGCTTGGTTTCTTGGGGTTTAAACACAGTGGGGGTTGGGTGAAGATGAAGTGAATACTGAAATTACAGTGAAGTAGTATGGGAGTGGGTGGGGGTGAAGGTAGCATTGGGATTCTCCAATGGCTTCTTTGCTTGTGATGAAAATGGTGAGCCTGCAAAATCCAATGGCTCTCCACACATCTGCTGCTTCATTATTTGAGGGGGGCTTTTCTTTAAGCCTAGCTTTTGTCTTTTTCTTTTGCCATTTCTTTTGAATTTTGGTGTTGTGACCTTTGGTGTTTGTAATTGTTTACAAAATTATTTTTTTAGGGGAAAATTGCATTTTTTATGAAATAATATTTGAAGAATATTCTGAACCTTTTTTGTAAAAGGTTATTGTCGTTTAGATTTGATTTTAGTGTAGTTTTTCCTTAAAAAATAATTAGTAGTATGTGTTTCATTTTTTTTCTATTATGATAATTTTAAAAACTTTAGTATTAGGTATTTTATTTTGAATATTTCATGTTGTCTTTAATTATTTTTAGAAAAAAGAAAAAAAACTTGTAAATTTTTTTCAAGCATACGTCTTAATCATATGTTGTATACATGTTAGGGGTTAATGCCAAAGGTTGTTTGGTGAGAGGAACCCCTTGTCTTTCGGCTATTTGCCTTTAGGTCCACTATGGTTTTGTTATATTCAAATTTGAAGTAATAGTTTTTCATTGAGAGAACTGAAATTCAAAATTTAAAATAGTCAAATACTCAATAAAATAAATTTGTTCTTTGGGAAATTGTTCTACCCCTAAGCGAGGGTGTGTACGGAGCTTTTCATCTTCCTCTCTAGTTATAATACTCGACTTATCACTATTTTGATTCAAAAGATAATGACGATTTCCGATTTTCTTCGCTTTTCGGAATTAATGATAGTGGAATCAGCTACTCTCCTAAGGTTCCCTCATTTGAGATCTCCGAGGAAGAGGATCAAGTTAGCCCTTGTGAATAGCTTGATGCATTATTTCCCTTCTCTTTGAGCGAAATGTGACAAAGAAAAGGAAGAAAAATTCATGGACCGATCTCATCATCTCCACCCCATAAAAATTATGAGATCACCCCCAAGGAAGTCTCTGGCATCAACGGGACACGGACCCACCATAGAATCATGTCTGTTCAATGAGTGGAACGCATTAGCTATCCGTTCTCAAGTCGGAGGATGGCAATGCCTCATTCTTAAAAGCAGTGTTCTTAAGACTAAAGAGTCGGGCAAAAGGATGGAAAAGCCCTCCATTCTTGGTTCTTCTGTAGTTGGTTTCGACTTTCGATACACCCTTATTTTTAATTTACATAAAATTATTTGATTATAAATGAAATTTACTAAAAATATGATTTTTTTTAAAAAAAATTGTTGTTGGTTTAAATATATTAGAAAAGTTATGTGGCTATATGACTTTTGAAATTTATATTTCGTATACATGTCATAATATTTATAAGGCTATAAAAAAAATTATTAATGATAAAATGAAAGTTTAAATCAATTGTTTTGAAATTTAGAGATACAACATTTTTTTAAAAATAAATTAAAAAGGGAATAAGTTTGTATAAATTGTAATGGAAGGAGTAATACAATAGTAATTTTGAGAGAAAAACATTGTTGTGGTAATATGCAAAAAAGGGAGAACAACATGTATAGGTTTAATTTTTAGAATACAGATTTTATTTACAAATGAAATGACCTGAACTAAGGTATCAATATATGTAAACAATCTAAAGATTTCACATCATCCAATGAAAATCAAGAGTTTTTCGTACAAGATAATGAGTTGCCCCAAAGAGCTTTCTTTTCTTTCTTTTCTTTGTACAAGACAACTCACTAAAAATAATGGTGGGATGATTTGAGATTTCAGTTTTCAGCTTTGAGTTTTTTGGATTAACTTTTTTATTGAGAGTGTGACTCTCAATATATGTCCTGCAATTCGTAAATTTAAATGTAGTCAAATTTCAATGTAGATATTAGATATCAAGTGAAAAAAATTTAAAATAATTTTACCAACAATGGTATGGGATCCTCAGAGATCTTAATTTCTTTTTCTTTTTTTTTTAATTCTAAAAAAGAAGGCAACATAAATCTCAATTTCAAGCCCTTGAGAAGGGAAAAAAATCTTATTGAAAGTAACGTGTGAATTCGAATTTAGTTAGACTCCAATATGAATATCATATCGTGAATAATTAGGAAAAACCACACTTTGGACAGATGCTGCTTCATACTGCATTTATGGGTACTAGGATTGCAAAATTATTAAGTTAAATGACTGATTTATAAATAACTTAAAGGCATGGATTGTTTAGTGCAATTTGCAGTCCCTTAGAAGAAAATATACACAAGGAAACAAGAAAGGGAAAAAGAAATGTTGAATTTGAAGGGTAGGCAATCCAAAATGCAAGTGGATTACACCCATCCACTTAGGTTGAGAAACTGTCACCTTTCCCTTTCTCATATTCTAAACCTAACTCATTTTCTTTAACCCCTATCAAATAATCATTATTTTATGTCAATTTATTTCTAATAATACATTATTTATAGATTTAAAAAATCATCCTTAAAATAAAATATGAACAATTTTATTTCAAGGCATGTCTAAAGTTTATAAATAGAATGTGAAACAATTTATCTATTTAATTTTCACACTTCTTATAATTTTCCTTTTCAAAACAAAGAAATAACTATCACTATTTACATATATAGAGTAAATAGTGAAGTAGTGAAATCATAACATTATATCATAAAACAGGTGAATAAATGTTACAATATTCAAGCCTTAGCACATGGAGTAATAAGTGGTGAAACATATCTTAGTGGTTACATAAGTTACATTAAGAAATAATGTTCACTTTAGCCACCATCAAAGATTTATATTCCTGAACTTGAACCTCATACCTTTATTTAAGGGTGAATGGATCTCATAAAATATATATTACATTTATTTATTTTTATCTTTTAATTAATTATTGATAAAATACTTATAAATACCTAAACGAAATATGACAAAAACTTTTAAACAACATTAACCTATTTAAATAAAATATTATTGTTGGACTTGTACGAGCAACACTTGAAGAGAAAAGATCAAAATTACGTTAAATTTTTTTAAATCCTATGAAAAAAATCATATATAATAGAAAAAGAGAAAAAAGTCTTAAGGTTTTTTTGAGAAAAAAGAAAAAAGAAGTGATGAATATAATTTTTTTGGCATAATACATAAACATGACCCTTAACTTGGCTTCAGCTGACAACTATGCCCTCCAACTTTGAGTGCGTACAAGTAGACACTTAAACTTGTATAGAATTGAACAAGTAGACACACATGTCCTACATGGCATAATACACGTAGGACGCCACGTAGGACACAAAATTGCCATGTAGGTGCCATGTAAGACGAATGTATCTATTTGTTCAATTTTATACAAGTTAAAGTGTCTACTTGTGCACACCCAAAGTTAAAGGTCATAGTTGACAGCTGACGCCAAGTTAAGGGTCATGTTTATGTATTATGCCTTTTCTATTTGTTCTCCTATCAGACCATCAGTGAATTATACTGAAAAATTACTGTCGTCAATGATAATTTTAATTTTATTTTCAGATCTTCAATAATTTTTGCAATAAATATCTGGTTTGTTATTTCGACTTAACTCATAGGATTTTCCGTACTAATCAATAATTGAATGGGCATGTAATACTATTCTAAAATTTCCTTAAAAAAGAAGTAATAATTGACTTACTTAAATTTTTCTTTAATAAATAAATGTTTTTTTTCGTGATTATTACTTTAATAATCGTGCTCATAGGTTAAATGTTCTTATAGGGCGTTTGACCATAAGAAAATTCACTTTCTTACGGAGTTCAACTCCGAAAAACATGTTCGATCATAAAATTCTGGAAAGTTTTATTTTCACTTTTTTCAAGAATTTTCAGAAATTCCTAAAACAACAAAAACATTTTATGTTTTTCACTTTAAATTCTTCATAAAAAATCTAAACATAACTCTAATTTATTTCATTACCAAATACAATTTCAATTTTCAAATATTAATTTTCTGTTAAAAATAAAACTACTCTTTTTTATTTTTTTACAATAAAACATGGTCAAACACATAATTAAATTGAGAGAAAGGAGATTTTTAAAATGTGCTGTGCACGCACCAATTAGTGGTGTTGGAAAACAAAAATTTTTGACTGCAAGTTGATTCGTTTATAATCTTTTTTGTATACAATATATATATTGTATGGTCGCTTCCTTTCACATATTTTATATGTAGACAGAAGAATAATCCTAACAATACTATTATTACAAGAAAATATTGAAAAAGGAGACAACACAAACAGGGAAGAATTTGTGGGACACCCTAGATGTTCGGTTCTCTTACGGAATCCGACTCAATTCTAATTCACGCACGGAAGGATTCATTCATGGAAGTAATATCTTTGACCAAAAAAATAATAATTTATTTTTAAGAGTTTAAATCTGAAATCTCGAATTAAAGATAAAAGAAATTTCAATTGACGCATCATAATACATATTATTAGTACTAGCATTTTCTTTATGTCCCTTTTTGGATTCAACTATTTAATTTATTTATTTTTCAATTTAGAGATACCTAGTGCTATGAACTCTACCCTTTTTGTTTACGTTTACGAACATAATATTTCAAAATTCAAGTGAGAGGTTCTGGGCATCATAACATGCTTAATTCATTCGTTTTAACATAAGCTTCTTTTTTTCCCTCTTTTTGCCTACTCCTAAGAAAAGACTGATCGAATAGACAAGTCGAGCAGAAGGAAAGGTTCACTTCCAAAATTATATTACCGAGGAAAAGATTAAGAAAAGTTATATAACTTCTAGCTTGTTAGGAATGAATTTCCTAAGATTGAGACTAGTAATACCATATATTATGGGGGGGGAGGGGGGGGAAGGTACTGACCTCAAAAAATCTCATTTTTAAGGTTTCTTTATGATCTTAAAGACACTTTTAAAATGAGTTTAAGTCTCATTTTTATAATACAAGTAGAATTGTTAATCTAAAAGGATTGACATGTGGATATTACAATTGATGAAAAAATGATTTGATCTTTCTATACCAATTTCTTTCATTTTTTCATATGCAATAATACGTCCCAACCTTACTAGATTTAGATCTCTTAATCGATCTTGAACTTAATTAATTGAATAGTTTAAACTTTTTCTCCTCATCTGATAAGCCTTTTATAAATTCGAATCTTCAAATCTTTTCAACAATAATGGACTGTTCACTCATGTTTTCATGAAAATAAAGAACATCAAACTAAGCATGTTATTGTTGATTTGGTCTTTTCTTTCAGGGGTGTGGTCCACACCGTATGGACGAGTAAAATAAATTCTTATTAATCTTCCTTAATTTTATTTAAGAAATTCGATGTTGTTAACGAGAAATGTGATAGTTCAGTAGGGAAATAAAGACAATTCAGTCAATTAAGAGTAAAAAAACAGAACAAATAAATGAATTATGCTATCTATCTGTTGGATATTAATTGCCCTGAGTTTCTTACCATAAATAGGTTTTTCTTTTAGGAAAAAGTTTTGGATTGGCTAGTCCTTTTCTTGTAGGAAAAGGTTTAGGACTCTATATATAGAGATTTGTTCCTTCTAACTTAATTAGCATTCACAATGTAGTCCTAGGAGTTTTGAGAGTTTTGTCTAGGGGAGAATTTGTGGGACACAAGTGAAACGTTTTCACTTGTGTGAACCTCCCGAGTGAATTGCCCTGAGTTTCTTACCATAAATAGGTTTTCCTTTTAGGAAAAAGTTTTGGATTGGCTAGTCCTTTTCTTGTAGGAAAAGGTTTAGGACTCTATATATAGAGGCTTGTTCCTTCTAACTTAATTAGCATTCACAATGTAGTCCTAGGGGTTTTGAGAGTTTTGTCTAGGGGAGAATTTGTGGGACACAAGTGAAACGTTTTCACTTGTGTGAACCTCCCGAGTGAATTGGTTGAGATTGTTTCTCTCTATATTTTGTACTCTCATGTTTATATAGTGGATTGCTTATCTCCTTTGTGGATGTAGGTCGGTTGACCGAACCACGTTAAATCTATGTGTCTTTTGATATATTTCTCGTTTGTCTTCTTACTCATGGTCTATCGAAGATTGCTTTGCTAGCTTCCGCATGACACCTGATTGATTTCGGTCCTAACAATATCTTGTTATGGATCTATTTTCGACACCACGCCAAGTTAGCTTATTGTAGGAGCATATTTTTAATTTTTGAGAGAAAGGCTTAAGTTATTCGTTTATATTAGGGTAACTTTGACAGAAATTCCACTAGCTTAGGAGCTAATTACTTAGATATATAGTAGTTTGTAATATTACGTATTTTATCAAATTTTAGTGCGTCCAAATACGTCCAGATACATGTATCTCGGGATACATGAGGTCAAAATTAGGTGTAATTTACTCTAGATACACTTCATCCAAATTGATTCACATGTATCTGGTGGGATACATGGACAAATCTCTCTCGCCTCCCTCCCATCTCGCTTGCCACTTTCCTATGTATCTTGTATTCCAGATACATGTGAATCGTCACTCTTCTATGTATCTGGTGTGATTCACATGTATCTGGGACACATAGATAAATCTCACTCACCTCTTTCCTATTCTCACTCGCCTCTCTCCCTATTTCAATGTATCTGGTCACAAAAAACATGTATCTAGGTGTATAAAATATGTATCTACGTGTATCTGACTTGAAATCTTATATGAATTGATTAATTAGTGATATAAAATATAATTATTTCAAATTATAGAAAAAATTAATAAATATAGTAGAAATATTTGTGTAAAAAATGGGTAAGTTACATAAAACACATAGTGTACAGATGAAATTACTATCTATCCCTACTTTTTTTCTAATTACAATAATCACTTAAAATTAACCCAATCCGGATACATTAATGAAAGTGCGGATACATTAATACAATTACGGATACATTAATACGGATACATTATTAAAATAAAAATTAACTCAATCCGGATACATTAATGAAAGCGCGGATACATTAATACAAGCACGGATACATTAATACATTAATACGGATACATTATTAAAATAAAAATTAACCCAATCCGGATACATTAATACAAGCACGGATACATTAATACATTGATACGGATACGTTATTAAAATAAAATTTTTTAGTTATTTTTAAAAGATATAGGGACAAATAGAAAATAATATAATTAAAGGTGTGTACTTTAGTAATTTTTCCATAAAAAATATAAGATCTGAGAATAAGATGACTTTTTTCCTGTGATCTTATAATTATCCATTTCGTGGTAGCTATGCAAAGTTCAATTATATCAAAACATATATAATATTTCCTTGTAATTTAGAAAGAACTTTAGGAAATAGTTAACTGCTCTTAGCTTGTTGGAAGAGCAAGTTAAGTTATATCATATGGTAAAAATCTCTCACATTTGTTAAATATAACTGAGTCTTTTATTTTCGAGATTACACTATACATAATCAGAACAATAAACTAATAAAATATGCTTAAATTTTTTAAGACAGTTTAAGAAAGCGAAAACTTAACCTATGTAATTTTATTTTTTTTAACCAATGTAGTCATGCACATATATCACAATTCACAAGTCAAATAAAATATTTAGAACTCATGAAAATATAAATATTAAGATAGAGTCGCAAGTATATGTCAGAGCAAATTATAGAGACGGGTCCTATAATTTGCGAATTCAAATTTAATCGTTGAACATCGATGAAAAATAAAAAGGAAGACATGTCAATTTCCAAGACCTTAGTATTCATCTTCTTTGTCTCAGATTTGGCTTGTGGAAATACAAATATACAATAATTACTTATTGGCAAGAATCATCTTTCCTATTGGCATTCTGCCCAAATACATCAAATTAATTATTATGGTACCATGATTTCTACGGAACTCTTCAATTAAGAATGGATCACTTCAAATGCGTACTTTTGTAGGCCTTATATATTCATCTAACCAAGTCATTTAATAAATAAAAAGCAATAGTACATAGTCATTTCATGAACATATCGCACGTACCATCTTTCAGAATATCAAATAATATTACAATAAATTTATCTTATCCACTTTAATCAAGCAAACGCTTCTTATATAGAAAGTTAGAAACCTTTGGCTTGTACTCGTTCATGTTTACTTGTCATGTTTTGCTTTTCGAGAGTCAAATGGTATGAACTTTGATCATCTTTTTAAGATGTATTTTTTATCATATTAATATGAGAAGGATTGCAACTTATAGAACTTTTCGTATAGTTTTTGCATATATAAATTTTAAATCTGAAACATTGAACTAGTCTAACTCAACTTAACTTCACAAATTAGTCAAATTGACTCTCGTAAAGTGAAACGTGACAAATAAAAGTAAACGATGAGAGTATTGTTCATTTCTTATTAATTTTCTCTCGATTAAACCCATATTAGAAAGAAAGAAAAAATTGTTATCCTTAAATCTTGAAATAAATTGGCAAAACGATAATAAGGCGTGGGACCATTTAAGAATGAAACACTGGCTGCTAATATATTTTGATAATTTGATATGTGGGAAACAATTCTTATAATAAGTTTGGTAATTAAGAAATGAAACTTGTAATAATATGATTATTTCGTTAATCATGGTATCTATCAGCTCATAAAGAAATAGTAGTAGTTAATTTATTTCAAATCAAAACTTTAGTAGAAGATATTAATATTATGCGGCTTCTTCTTCTACTACTAATTATATTATTAAAAAGGAAGAATGGCAAGGTTATCATTGATCCCACTTCACTTACAAGCATGTAATTCCTTGTTATGATCGTGTTTTTCTATTTTACTGCTTCTTCAACATCATGCAAAATTAGCTCGAAACTAATATATAGCAACATAGTTTAAATTCTATATATTAACATTACTTAAAAAAATACTAAATTTTGGACGTACGTTCTATCGTAACATCATTGAAATTATGAGATTTCTATAACAAAAAATCCGTCAAAAACATTCTTGATGAACTAATCCCCGTTAAAATTGCATATATTTAGTAATGTATTCATATTATAAAAAGAATTTAAACTATCAGTTTATATAAGAGATAACTATAAATTAACGTGCATAAGTCATAACTAATAAGTGGAATTGGTAAGATGTAAAATGAGGTGAGTATATATAGTTGGTCTCCAAAAAAAATGACATATATTAAAATTAGTAACAATCTAATTTTATCATGTCTATTTTACCCTTAATGAACATTTATGATTTATTTTAGATTACAAATATAAAAAAAATAATCTTTTTTTCCCTTAAATTTCGTATCAAATCAAATTACATCACAGAAATTGCGACGGAAGGAGTAATTATTTTTTCTTTTGAGTGGGGTTTTAAAATAGCCAAGAATAATTTAATTGTGATATCATGTTAAAAAGTTGAAGAAATGACAGGAGAAAAGAAAAATATTAACCTCTGTTAGGAAGAGTATAATCTCTTGAATTAATGATAAATAAACTTTATGAATTGAGGGTGAAAGATTTGTCAACTCAACTTTTAATTGAAGACAGAAAGAAAAGTGGTACTGTAAATAAACAGATAAAGAAATGGTCCTGATTCTCTTCTCATCATTTCCTAATATAATTAGCCACTTAGCATTATGAGCATACTAATTATAACCTTATAGGAAAATCCACTACTCTAATATTCTGTCTTAGTCATGCGCAAATTGCGATTATTGACTTCAAATCTTAATTAATCAAACACTGTTTTATTTATTTTTTTGGGAAAAATAATCAAAAATACTTCTAAATTATTTGAAATAGGTTAATTTTAACATTTGTTACTTTTTTAGTAAAACCATAGCCTTGGCATTATTCAACTAGCTCAAAAGTTCGAACTCGTCGCACCGGATTTGTCTACCTCTTTTATATGGTTTGCGAGCTATTGCATAGAAGCGAGGGTTTTATTCTGTGCGCATCCAAAGGGTAGCAGCTACGTGTTTCTCTTGTTATTAAGAAAAATAACAAAAAACCTCCAACTAACGATTGTTCAAAAACAAGGGGGAAATGTCAATATTTGAACTCTTTGAAATTGGATAATTTTGTTTTTCCAATTTTTTGGTCAGGAGGAGGGAAATAAAAAAATTTCTGTCTCAATTTATATGATATTACTTTTATTTTTTAAAGTTAATTTAACTACTTTATATCAAATTAGAGTAACTTAATACTCTTGATTGCTTATCATTAGTGAGAAATTTTCTTGTGTGTTCTTTTTTCTTTAACTACCAAACAATAAAAAAAAATTGGAGAAAAAAAGAAAGAGAGAGTAAGGTGATCAGAAATTAAAGCCCAAAAGTGGGAAAAGTTGAAGACAAAAGAAGGCATTGATTTAACTGGTGTTTTAGTGTAACCCTTTTTAGGCTATCTGGCTAGTTAAAAAAAGGGCGCTATATATATAAAAAATAATATTTATTACTACTACCAAAAGACATTGAGAAGACAGATTTCTGGCAGGTGAAGTTCTAAAAAAGTGGAGAATGCTTTAAATATAAACTTGCACTTTCTAAAAATTCCCCACTAACTAAAGAAACAAAGTTAATTCTTCTATGTATTGACAGTGAAAAAGAATATTTACATAATTGAATCCCATATTATATAATTACAAATCGATCTCTTTACAAACATTAGACTCAAAACAAGAGTATCTCATGACAGATTATAATTGGAATAGATAATTTCATATTTTATAATACATAGATAATTTTGTGATTTGGTATAGATTTCACTATTGCAAGATTGATCTTTAGCGTGAATTGATTAGTTGTAATAGTTTTATTGTCGCTAAATATGTTTTTAGATGCATTTAAATTTTTTTATAAATGTCTCTAAAGTCTATAACGACATTGGATCCAGTGTCAATTAACTAATGTCGGTAAATGTTTTAGCACTTTTTGTTAATATGCATATTTATTGCCAGTGAAAACTGTTATTGTTGTAGTGTTCTTATAGTTATTTTAGTTAATACTACAATCAAATATTAAATAAATTTAATCTCAAATTTTATATTGGCATAACCCCTAATCTTTGTAAATAACATATTATCACATAATAAAATTCATGAATAATAGAAATGAGGATGTTAAGATGAATGTGTGGACATAATAGGAGAGATAGGATTAAAAGGAACATATTCGATAGGATTAAAAGGAAGATATTCAAGACAAGGTGAGAATGACCTTTGTAGTGGATAAGATGGCGAAGGTGAAATTGAGATGATTCGAGCATGTGAAGAGGTAATGCATATAGATGCCTCAGTGATGAGGTGCAAAAACTTGGCTATCACCAGTGGTGTAGCCAGAAATTTTATCGAAGGTGTCCAAATTTTAGAATGTCAATAAAAAGAATGAATGAGTTCACAAAATTTTTAAGTCCACCAACGCAATAGGGCTACAATTTTATAATTAAAACTAACATAACAAGTCAACCAAAAAAAAATCTGTTATAAACATCTTATCAAAATATATCATCACAATTTTTTTCTACAAAATTATTTTTTTCATTATTTTTTAAAATTATAGACTCATTAATAATAATATGAAATACTTTTCGTTCTATATATTCTTAAAAATCATTATCACTTCAATTTTGTAAACTTATGATGGCACATGGCAACAGACACAAGGGGACGGATGGAGACAGACTAGCAATTGTCGAAGAGTAGAAGATAGAAACCTATAATCAAATGAAAGAGAATCGTGAGAATTTGTAATATATAAAGAACTTTTTGTTAAAGAAAATTTTGTAAAATTTGGATTTAAAACTTTAAGATTTATTTAGTAATATTTTTACAAAAAAATATTGTAAAGATTGATTATTTATTTTTGTATAATTTCAAAAAGTTATTTCTTAAGAAGTTCTTAGATTTTAGAAAAGAATAGTTATAAATGTTCCCTTATTTGATAAAGATAAAGGTAGACTCAACTTTTTTTTTTTAGTTTAAAAAAGTAATGCACGGATGAAAAACATTAAAAGGGATTCCGATCCCGCGACGCGGATCTCCAAGAGAGGAACCTTCACCGTAAGACCGTGCCTCTCAAATATATCAAAGGTGTCCAAATCAAAGAATATATTCAATTAAAACAGCGTTTGAGCTATATACCTGTTATAATTTTCTGACGAAGGATGTCCAATTGGACAGTCTGAAGACACTGTAGCTCCGCCACTGGCTATGACGGGGTACGTGAAGAGGCAAATTTAAGCCAAAGAACTATTAGAGAGAGGTGATTAGACATGACATGACACACTTGCACCTTACCGAGGACATGATTCTAAACAAGATCAGGATATGAAGATCGAGAATTATGATAAAAGATTAGTAGATGATTTAATGTTGTGTAGTTTCTCTTATCAGTATTATTATCACCCGCACACTATCTCTTCCCTGAATTCCATTACTACTTGTTGCTTATGCTATTTTAGTTATCATATTATGTGTTGTATCTTTCTTTTCATACTTAATTTTATTATGTTTTACTTGAGCCGAAAGTATTTCAAAAACACTTTAACTTTCTACTTTCACAATGTAAGAATAAAATTATTTACATTTCACCCTTCTTAAATCATATTTATGAGATTATATTGAATATATTGTTATTAAATAAAATAAAAAGAAGGAACTTTAAAAGAGGACCATATATAACTTATATCCAATTCTTTAACAATTAGCAGAACACAATAGACAAAAAGGAAAAACTATCTAATTATACAAATATTTTTATCATAAATATTAATTTATTTTATATTTTGAAATAATTACATACCGTCTCACTAATTAATGATTTTGTACCAATTTTTAAGTCACATACACCACCCCTTCATATTTCAAGTTAGATACATGTATCTCTAATACCAGATATATTCTAAAATACAGATACACAAGGAGAAAGGTGAGCGAGAGGAAAAGTGAGAGAAGAAAGCGAGAGAAAAGAGAGAAGAGAGAAGAGAGAAGAGAGAGAGAGACAAGGAAGAGAAAAGAGAGGAGAGAGAGAGACAATCAACATGTATCTTTTGATACTAGATACATATATCTTTGATATCAGATATATTCTGAAATACATATACATAGGGAGAGAGGCGAGAGAGAAAAAGGTGAGTAAGAGAAAGAGAGATGCGAGCAAAATAGGAAAAATGCTAGTGAGAGAGATAGTGTATCCCATATATATGTGAATCACGCTTGGATATGATGTATCTGAAATAAACTACACCTAATTTGACCCGTATGTATCCGAGATACATGTAGCTGACGAAAATATGGTATAAAAGGTAATTTCAAAAACTAAAAAATGACACATAATTAAACTCTAAACTAGACAAAATGCCATTTAATAGTCCACTAGAAAATCCAAAAAATCTCCATTATTGTCCATGGACAAACCTTTGGTATTGGGCCAACAACCAAAAACATAAAAACTGGTCTGGGCTGTCCAGCAATTAGCCAGCTTGCAAATCACAATACTTGGAAGTTGCTTTAATTGAGAATTTATGGAATTCCCAAGAAATCAGATATTCATATTTCCACTATAGTAATTTTGAAGATAAAATCATAGTGGTGTCAATTCACACAACCACTATACTGGTGAAAAAATAAAATAAATCACACAACCACTATATTTGTTACAGTAATGTAAAAAAGAAATTCAAACTACCTTCGATTGCTGCTTGGCTTAGAAATTTTCGAACTCATTTCTTAGATCTCAATTCTTAAAATGAAGAAACGGAAATAAAAATATATATAGAAGTCTATTACAATCATTTTTCACTTAAATATTTGGGGAGGGGGGGGAGGGGAGAGAGATGTTGATTAATTAAAGGTAATTTGTAAATGCGATGATAAACTAGCAAGCGATCCACCATTTATAACTCATAAGTTGTATACACCATGCATGCATTTATGTAAAGTCGTAAACAATTAGAAAATTGACAAAAATAGCCCCCACCCCACAATAAATAGCCGATAGTATCTTTTATATATGTAAATATATATATATATATATATATATATATATATTATGATATGTATATTGACTATCAAATGAAAATATTTTTTAAAGAACGGCTAGATGTATAACTAGCCCCCCTAAAGAATTCCATTCTGCCCAAATTTGTATGGGCCAAATAACAGTGTGAATAAACTTGTAGATTAAGGGTTAGGCCCAGAAGTTTGGATTCAGATAGTCCTTATACGATACGTCATCCCTCAAAAAATGATACCAGTTATAAATTACAAATAATAATAAAATCTTAGTCGTATTTGTTGTTTTATTGAAAAAAGTAAATGCATGACATCAATATCGTAAATAATTTTGTCTGTGTTTCCACTCTAATTAGAGTTTTAGGGTCCTTAAGTAGCCGATAAGGTGAGATATTTCAAAAAAAAAGTATGAGATAAAATTTATATTGCCTTTGGTAGATGAGACAAATTATACCGTCTCTCAAATGCAGTTTAGCCATCGCAGAATAGAAATGAAGATCTCGTTGGTGCAGAACCTAAATTTAGATCCAAAGGTATGGCGTTCAAATTGTCTTTGAAAATTTAATATAATTACGTATATCCGTTATATCAGACCCATTGACTTATATGATTATACTGAATATATTATTATTGTTATATCCGTCGTATGAATCATGATACTAGTGATCAAATCATAAAATGAGTTGGATCAGTTTTTCAAGTTTGATTTCTCATTTATGATTTAGATCAGTGTATCAAGTTTCATGAAGAAAGAAGAAGCAGCAGTAGGACATGTCTGATGTTTGCCAACATTGGTTAAATTTTAAATAGTCTTAGCAATTGACTATTTAAAACTTGATCAAAAGTAAAAATTAGGGCTGTTAATTTCATGTTCTGCCTCTTCTTACAAGTTCTTTTTAAAACAAATTATCCTTGGTGATTTTGTTACGGGAGAATTGGTTTTATGGGTCACTTAAATAATTTTCAAAAAAATTTATGGCCTTTTTATACGACATCCTCATTTTTACACACACATATATATATAAATAAAAATTGTAAAGACCATTTTATTCTATTCAATTTGTAAGTGGCCAAAAGAACTGTTTTTTCTCTTTTGTTACTGCGAATCTGTGATCAAGCTTGGGGTAAGAGTCATGGAACTCATCATACTTCTATTCCTCAGTGGGTTAGGTTGGGCAATATACACATACACTGGTTATTGGCAGAGAAATATGATAATTGATAGGAGTACGTACATATACATATATGTAAGTATATAATTTAATTCAAAAGGCATCACATATATCAATGCAAGCGGGGTAAAAAATTTCACTAATAAATTCAAAATATATAAGTAAATAAATGAAGAAGCCAAGAAGATTCAACATTTCTTATACAATCAAACCTCTCTATAACAACGTCGTTTGTTGAGATATTTTTTTTGACAACTATGGTGAAATATTGCACATAACCTTATCTATACAAGGTAATTCTATAGCAATTAAGAAGGTACGAATAAACTGCTTGCGTTTCTGACTCCTCCCATGTGTCCAAACGGAGGCAAAAATTGCATTAAATGGGTGAATCCATAAGGTGGACCCGTGCAATCTTAGGAAGACGATGTTTTGTGAACCCAATTGTCCTATGAGGGGTTAGTTTTTTTTTTGTTTTCTATCTCGTGTTCGGAGTTAATATTAAAGTCTCGGTTAAGTTTTGATCACGTACTGCAGGATCTTTTCTGGAATAGCGCTTCCAACATAATTTTCTCTATATTCAAAGCTCAAATCCAAAATCTCTAATCAAGGATGAAGCAGTTTCATCACTAGACCACAACCCGATACAAATAGGCTTACAGTGAGAATGGACCCAGTAATTTGCTAGTTGGTTAATGATTTGGTCCCAGATTGACAAGCTACTAGCTACCCACATACATACTGTACGTTGTACTATGACAGCACCTCAGGGAGCTTGCTCCCATTTGCACATATGTTGGGAATCTACCAGAACTGAGGGTCAAGGGAAGGTTTTGTTGTCCTACGGCTATTCTTGATTACCGATAAAAAAATGTAGTAATATATTAGTTTACTGATATTGGAGTTATCAAATCAATGGTGTTCAGATACGGTTGACTAATCATGGGCTATTGTAGGGGTTATGGGTGTCAACTGTCCACTTGTTCAATTTCTTTAACGATTTAACTGATAACCAACATATATGGGGATTTGTGGAATGATCACTATGAAGAGTGTGGCCACGTGAAATAGCTAGCAATCTTTTAATTTTAGACTAAAAGAAATAGTCAAATAATATAGCAATCTTTTAGTTCATGTGACCTAGCTAGCAAACATGAATTGTTTCGAATAAAATAATATATCAAAAGATTTGAAACATAGTTGCTAAAGTATACCATTATCATTTGGAAAATTTTGATGATTGATAAAAGAAATTGAGCCAAATAAGTGGGTTGCACCAAATGAGTAATTATGAAATAAGTAGACTATATATATATATATTAAATGAACCAGGTACATCAGTTTCATGTTTCCTTCTAGTTGTGGTTATCTTTTTGGCAAATGGATTAGGTCAATTAAGAAGTTGGACTGGACCAAATAAATAACATGAAACTGATTACTCCTTTAGCCATTTTTCAGTTTTTCACAAGATATTGTGCTTCTCCCAAGTTTTTAGTTTTAAAGTTTGAATCAATAATTTTTCTAATATATAAAAATAGTTTAGTGAGATCATCACTTGAAAGCAGAATATTATAAAGTATAAACATAATTGTAAAAATATCATAATTTATCTGTTTAAAGAATATTCATTAATAGAGGCTTTGATATTGATGGTTTAACTTGCACATATGGTTTGGATTTAGGACTAAGGATTCCTATGGAAATTTTTATATGTCCTTCTTCATGTAAAGCACCAAAAGAGAAGCATTACTGACAATTTGACATTCAATTGAAACAGAGTCCAACCTCTTTTAATTGCAATTATCGTAAAATATCTAAGGTATAATACATAAATATACTCTTTAACTTGACATCAACTGACATCTATATCTTCTAATTTTGGGTGTGCATAAGTAAACACTTAACCTTGTTTAACGTTGAACAAGTAGACACACGCGTCCTATTATGTGGCATAATTCACGTAGGATATTGCTAAATTGGATGCTCCATGGAATGCAAATTGTCACGTACAACGCCAAGTAGGTCACATATGTTTACTTATTGAACTCTATACAAGTTTAAGTGTCTACTTGTACATATCCAAAATTGGAACTCATAAATACCAGATAAAGTGAAGTTAACAGACAAATTTATGTAGTATTATGCCAATATCTAATGATGATCATGATTTTGACAACAACTGAAAAATGTTTCTATAAAATTAGTCATCTCTCTTTTAGATTGTATCTACAATTCTTTATGTTTTATTCAGACCAATTAATTAAGTACTGGATCAATTTCCAATTTTAAAGTAACATTAAAAAAAATAAAATCATAAGAACAAAGTTAATATGAAAGGCTAAAGAAAAGAAGAAATTGAAATCCTAAACAGTTGTGAGAGGCTTTAATACCATATTGAATTTAGAAATTCTTCTTTTTAATTGATTGAGAATGTATATTGTATATGTATCCTTATATACAAGTTAATTGGAGAAGAAATGTAAGAGAAAAATATTCCTATAATTTAGAATAATCCTAATATGTAAAAGGTCGATTTTTTTAAAATCTTACTTCGTCTTTTTCTCACCCTTTTTAATTTAGATTTTTCTAAATCATGATCTCTGTCTCAACACAATTTTCTTTGCTCCTCTTATTCCCTTAATTTTCTTATGTAATAAAAGACAATTCTTCCATTTTCATTCCGGTAGCAAAATTTGGAAGTGCACAAAGTTTAAAATGACATAAAAAACTTTCGAAACTCGTAATCAAAATAAATATTTTAAGTATATTATTTGTGTAACTATAAAAGTTTCTTATGAAGCTTGTGAGAAGCTTATGTTAAATCATATTCAAATTTTTAAAAGCTATCATTTAAAAAAAAACAGACTAAAGAGGATATGTTGTCACAACAAAGGTAGTATATGGTTTAGAATAAGATAATAGATAAATATGTCCTTTAATTTAGTTTATCTGACGTTTATGCCTTTTAATTTTAGTATGCAAAATTAAATACTTAAATTTCTATAAAATCAAGCAAGTAGGCACACACATTCTACATGACATAATATACAAATGACGCCACGTAGAACACAAAATTATCATATAAAATGCCATGTACGTCGAATGTGTCTATTTGTTTAATATTATACAAGTTTAAGTGTATGCTTATGTACACTCAAAATTAGAGAACATATATATTAGATCAAGTTAAATTAAAGGGTGCGTTTATGTATTATGCATTTAGAATAGAGTGTAGTATTACTTTAGTTTTGTCATACTAGAGATAGAAGGAGTATAAATAAAATAAATGTAAGATGCAGGATATATGTTGATGGAGTAATGAAGACAAGTGGGGGTAATGGGGAGGCTGGCAAGAAAAGAGGGATGAAAATGGAGATAAAAAGAGTCAGAACTTCCCAGGTCTGCTTTTTATGTGTTGTCAACATCCCTGTTCCCCTTTACTCCAACCCCACATCCACGCCATTTGATAAATTAATATATTATTCTCTTATAAAATAAAATATAGTATGTAAATAAATATTAGACTTGTTTGTAGTAGTTAAAATTTCAAAAATAAGTCAAAGAACTTGGACTTATTTGTTTTTTTTTAAAAATATAATTTGATATTCGAATTGGAGCTTAATTGAATTTGAATTCTCGCATTGCAGGATTCATTTTTGTAGCGGCACTTGAATTCGTGCATTGCTAGACCCATTTTAGAATGACACTTCTAACATGATTTTTTTTCATTCATAAGGGATAAAACTCAACACTTCTAATTAAAGATATGAAAATTCCGAACCATTCTACCACATGACTATTTATATATGTGAAGTCAAATACCATCATATGATGTACATGAAAGAAGCATACAACATTACAACTTTTTCATTTGATATGCTATACTCCTTTCATGTTCCATAACAAATTTTATTATAATAATAATATATTCAATATAATTTTAAGAATAAATTTGTCTGTAAAGAATAAAGTATACGCAAATCACAGGGAGAATAAAAAAAATGTCCTCATTAAATATTAAAAGGTGATAGTATATTATAGTTTTTTTTTGGAGGAGAAAGGGAAGAGTGGTGAATAAATGAAATAGGAGGTAATGATGTGAATTGTGAAATGAAAAAGAAAGATGAGTCCACTAAAATACATGGGAAATGACACAAAAAATTGATGAAACGTAACCATTATATGGACTACTCTTATTATTAGTGATCAGTGGTTGGCCAGGTTTCACCTCTTAATTTTATTCATTCGTTGTACACTTGATACCTGTCACCACTCTCACTTAAACAGTATTTTTTCGAAATTTACATGGATATATAGACAATTAAAAAAAAACAAAAAAAAAGTATTTGTACTTAATTTATTTCATTCTTGTATAATAATATATTTAATGAAATCTTACATTTTATTCACCCACAACATAAATTAATTTAAAAGACAACCAAAAGTCTTATCTTCTAAAACTAGGATCTTCGATACCCATAAAACTTAGGAGTAGTATTTATACATCAACTTAGCATTGAATATTCAATGGAATTTTGTGCAGAGTTTCTGGTGATGATGCTCAATATATTGATGACATTCTAATTACTTCCTCTAACTTTTTACACTTCTTAAAAAATTATAAATAAAAGGGTAATTTTTACTATATCACCCTTCGAATATAATAAATACAATATTCTGAAAAATGTAATTGAAAAATGACTATAATTAATGACAAGGGTAATTTAGGAACTCGTTTGGTAGAGTGTAATAACAAAAATAATGCTTGCATTAACTTTGTGTATTAGTAGTACCTTGTTTGGTACCTTTTTTCATGCTATGTATAACTACACTCTATTGTGTATTGAGGAGTGTATTACTAATACCATAGATTTCTAGGTATTAGTAATGCAAAGGAATTTAATGCATGCATTAACATGGTTAAAGACCCAATTACCCTTCAAAAGTACTTTTACATCTTTTCAACAATAATTATGGAGGATACTTTTGTAAATACATATTTTTATACAATACATATTTTTTTTTTATACACCAAACCAAACAATGCATAAAGAATATTCAATGTATAACTAATTCAAGCATAACTAATACAAGCATTACTAATGCAAGCACTACTAATACACTCTATTTAGCATTATTCTTATACGCTCTACCAAACGACCCTTAGTGTAAAACTATGCATTGATTTGTGGACAAGTATTGTTGGAGTAGTATAGTGGAAAACTATTTTGGACGGAAGGAGTAATTCAATCTTGATTATGTGTCGAGAGAGTTGAAATCTCTATATTTTTAATTAAAAATTTTGGATTTGAGTTCTGGAAATAAATTTCTTTTGTTGAGAGAGTCGCTTTTCAAAATGGTTCATGTAATTAGTGGCAGAGCTATAATTTTTATTAAAGGGGTTCAAAATATAAAAAGTAAGCAAACAAAAGATAATTTTAATCATGTATAAAAATGTAAAAAATATGTGTGATGGTATGTAATAGCTCATATATGATATTTAATTTATGACACTGTGTAACTATCTTTTATGAGATATTACTCTTTTCGAGCAAATTTAATTGTACGTCTCAAATAAATCAACAAACTTGGGTCATTTTGCTCGTTTTTTGAAATTGAAGAGTGTGAAATATGTTTAGAAAACATGTCTCAAATAAATCAACAAACTTGGGTCATTTTGCTCGTTTTTTGTAATTGAAGGGTATAAAATGTTGCGGAAGCCGAATATATAGAGAGTGATGGAATCATAACTGCTATATCTACAGGTAGCTAATAAATAGTAAATGGGACAACAATAAAAAGAACACCAGGAATTTACGAGGTTTGACAAAATTTTATTTTCTTTTGCCTACTCCTCGGACACAATCAACCAATATTTATTTCACTCCAAAAGAGTACAAGTGAAATACTACGAGAGAGAAAGAAGATCAAATACCTTAGAAGATGAGAAGGCAAGTGAGAGGTGTGTCTTACAAATGAATAAGAACTACCTATTTATAGGAGTAAATTCTTCTATTGATGTCATCCATGACATCACTATGTGTCAAAATGTCAAGGTTTAACTTGTGAAACCATTTTATGGTTTATCTAAATTTCACCTACAAAGTTACTATCTTGACTTTTGTACCAATGAAGAATTACTTCATCTTAAATCTTGTCAAATTTAACAAATCTGCACCTTGGCAATATTCTCCAATTTCAACTTTCTCTCAACAACAATTTTGATTGTGTCTCAAACCTCAATCTTCAATGTTGAACAATGTTGATCAAGCTTAAACAATGTTGAAACTTGACCGCAGTCACCACTTTTGTCAGCATATCGACATGGTTATCTGTAGTATGAATTTTATGCACTATGACTCCACCTACTTCTATGATGTCCCGTACAAAATGATATCAGACATTAATGTGCTTTGTCCTTGCATGATAGACTTGGTTCTTTGCTAATTGAATAACACTTTGACTATCACAAAATATTGTGATTCTTTCTTGTCCAATACCAAGCTCTCTAAGCAATCCCTGAAGTCAAATTGCCTCTTTCGTAGCCTCTGTAATTGCCATATACTCTGCCTTTGTGGTAGACAAAGCAATTGTTGACTGCAAAGTAGACTTCCAACTAACTGGTGCATTTGCAATAGTGAAAACATAACCAGTAGTTGATCTACGTTTGTCCTAATCACCTGCATAATCTGAGTCACAATATCCAATAAGATATTGACCATCTTCTTGCTCGAAAACCAAACCAACATCTACAGTATTATGAATATACCGTAGAATCCATTTTACAGCTTGTCAATGCTCCTTTCCAGGATTATGCATGTACCTGCTAACAACTCCTACAGCATGTGAAATATCTGGTCTTGTGCAAACCATTGCATACATCAAACTACCAACAGTATTCGCATATGGTACTCATGACATATATTCTCGTTCAGCTTTATTCTTTGGTGATATAGCATCACTAAGCTTAAAATGAAGAGCAAGTGGAGTGCTAATCGATTTCGTTTTCTCATACATACTAAATTGGTATAGTACCCTCTTCAAGTATTCTTTCTGAGATAAATAGAGTTTCTTTGAATGTCTATCTCTTTTTATCTCCATGCCAAGAATCTTCTTTGCCTTACCCAAATCCTTCATCTCAAACTCCTTTCTTAGTTGAATCTTCAACTTCTCAATTTCTTCATGACTTTTAGAAGCTAGCAACATATCATCAACATATAGGAGAAGATATATAAAGGATTCGTCTTCAAGTTTTCGCAAATACACACAATGATCGTACTTGCTTCTTATGTACCTTTGCTGCAACATAAACTTGTCAAGTCGTTTGTACCATTGTCTAGAAGATTGTTTCAATCTATACAACGATTTTTTATGTTTGCATACCATATTTTCTTTTCCAACAACTTTGAATCTTTCTGGCTGAGTCATGTAGATTTCCTCTTCCAAGTTTCCATGTAAAAATGCAGTTTTTACATCGAACTGAACTAGTTTCAAATTCAACTGCGCTACCAAAGCCAACAAAACTCTAATGGAGGAGTGTTTCACGACTGGAGAAAACACCTAATTATAATCAATTCCATGCTTTTGAGCATATCCCTTGGCCACCAATCTTGCTTTGTAGCGAACATCTTCTTGGTTAGGAAATTCTTCTTTCTTTGCAAACACCCATTTGCACCCAATTGCTTTCTTGCCCTTCGGGGGATTGGCCAATTTCTATGTATGATTATAATGAAGGGACTGCATTTCTTCATCCAAGGCAATCCTCCACTTATCTTCTTCTGAACTTTGGACTGCGTCTTTATAAGTGGTAGGAGTGACATCAGCTGCAATTGAGTCTGCACAAGCCACCATATCTATGAGTCGAGCAGGTTTTCTTATTGTTCTTTTTGGCTTGCTGGTTGCTATTGATTCAAGTTGTAGTTGAGGTTCTTGAGATGGAACCTCCCTCTCGACTGGCTCTTCTTCCAGAGGAAAATCTTGTGTTGTTTCCTCGTTTGCTCCCTATGTTGGGAAAATTATTTTTCCCTCAAACTCCACCTGCTTTGAAGCACCATTAGTTTGTTTGATATCTTTAACTGTTACCTTATTTGTCAAGACAGATTCATCAAATGTAACATCCCTATTGAAAATAATTTTTCTTGTTTCTGGGCACCATAACCGGTATCCTTTTACTCCAGAAGTAATCCCCATAAGTAAAGTTTTCTTTGCTCTTGGGTTCAATTTTGACTCTCTTACATGATAATATGCAATTGAGCCAAATACATGTAAAGAGCCATAATCTTCAGCAAGTTTTCCATATCATTTTTCTAATGGTGTCTTGCCACCAATACGGCAGATGGTAGACTATTAATGAGGTGGCATGCATATGTTATTGCCTCAGCCCAAAATTCTTTGCCCAGGCTAGCATTGGACAACATACACCGAACCTTCTCCAGCAAAGCTCGGTTCCTGCGTTCTGCCACTCCATTCTGTTGTGGTGTATTTCTGACGGTGAAATGTCTGACGATGCCATTGTCTTCACAAACTTCTTGAAAAAGATCACTTTTGTATTCTCCACCATTGTTTGTGCGAAGACATTTGATCTTTCTGCCACTTTGAGTCTCTATTATCGCCTTCCATTTGAGAAAAATTTCCAATACTTCATCTTTAGTTTTCATTGTATACACCCATAATCTTCGGGAGAAGTCATCAACAAAGGTTACAAAATAGTGTTTCCCACCTAATGAAGGTGTTTTAGAAACGTCAGAGTGAACATAATCCAAAATACCTTTAGTATTATGGATAGCTGTTCCAAATTTAACCTTTGTTTGCTTTCCCTTGACACAATGTTCACAAAACTCCAAGTTGCAAGTTTTTACTCCTTTTAGCAATCCTTGATCTGATAAAGTTTTCAAGGATTTTCCTCCAGCATGTCCCTAGCGCATATGCCATAGCCTGGTCATTTTTGCCTCCTTGTCGTCACCGGATGTTGTTGCCGCTGTCCCAATAACTGTACTACCTTGATAGTGGTACATGTTATTATTTCTTTGAATTGCCTTCATTTTCACTAATGCACCGGAACATATTCTCATCACCCCATTATCTGCAATGACTTTGAACCCCTTTGATTCTAGGGATCCTACAGAAATGAGATTTTTCTTCAAATCCGGTACATATCGAACATCTGTTAATGTTCTGTTCAATCCATCATGGTTCCTTAATCGGATTGAATTAACACCATATGTGGTAAGAGGATTATTGTTTGAGGTGTGAATAACTCCACATTCTCTTTCTTGTAAATCAACAAACCAGTCTCGATTAGGACACATATGATAGCTACAAGCTGAGTCCATCAACCATACATAAGGTGATTTGGATGGCTCCGTTGTAACTAGTGTGTAATCAGAGTCATCACAGTCAGCTACATTTAAATCCATGATAGCCTTCCCATTATTTGGTTTGGCCTTGCTTTTCAACTTTGGACAGTCTTTCTTCCAGTGCCATTTTTCTTGACAAAAGGCACATTCATCTTTGCTGAGTCTGGATCTTGACTTGGATCTTCCTTTCTTCGTTCTCAATTGATTTTGAGAACACCTCTCATGATAAGTCACCTTTTTATTTTTCTCTCTTTCTTTGTTCATAACTATACAAGGTAAAACAAACTTCTTTGAGAGATACTTCATCATTCCCATGAAGTAGAATAGTTTCAAGGTGCTCGAATTCATCGGGAAGTTAACTTAACAATATTAAGGCCAGATCTCCATCCGTAAAAGTAACGTCCATATTCTGCAAATCTGTCGCCAACTTATTAAAGCTGGTGATAAAAGTAACGTCCATGTGCTACCGGGAATATAAGTGAAGCGTAACAGTTTTTTTTTCATGTAATGTTTATTTTGACTGTTTTTCTTCAAGAATCTCTCCTCCAATGCACTCCACAATTTATTTGCAGAAGTTTCCTTTGTGTATGGATACCTTTGTTCTCTTGCGAGGTAAGATGGGATGGTACAGCAAGCAACACGGTTGATAATTTTTCATTTTTCGTCTGCTACACTATCTGGTTTCTTTTCTTCAATGGCAATATCTAGCCCTTGTTGAAAAAGGACATCAAGGACCTCGCCTTGCCACATTCCGAAATGTCCTGACCCGTCAAAAATTTCAATTGCAAATTTCGCATTAGACACAATTTTTTTCATAAGCAAAGATGCCAACGATGACGTATTACTGATATTCGATGTGGACTCATTATTTTTCTTTTTTCCATTTTGCTACAAATATTATTTATTAGCTAACAATGTAAAAGACCAAAGTAAATCTTTTCTGATGTGAAAGTTCAGACTGTGCTGCAACCACAGAACATACTCAGATAAAACTTTGGCTCTGATACCAATTGTTGCGGAAGCCGAATATATAGAGAGTAATGGAATCACAACTGCTATATCTAAAGGTAGCTAGTAAATAGTAAATGAGACAACAATAAAAAGAACACCAGGAATTTACGAGGTTTGGCAAAATTTTGTTTTCTTTTGTCTACTCCTTGGACACAATCAACCAATATTTATTTCACTCCAAAAGAGTACAAGTGAAATACTACAAGGGAGAAAGAAGATCAAATACCTTAGAAGATGAGAAGGCAAGTGAGAGGTGTGTCTTACAAATGAAAAGAGCTACCTATTTATAGGAGTATATTCTTCCTATTGATGTCATCCATGACATCACTATGTGTCAAAATGTCAAGGTTTAACTTGTGAAACCATTTTATGATTTATCTAAATTTCACCTACAAAGTTACTATCTTGACTTTTGTACCAATGAAAAATTAATTCATCTTGAATCTTGTCAAATTTAACATGAAATATGTTTAGATAACATATGTTTAAATTCTAAATAATCTTTGAAATTGTATGATCAAACACAAATTCAACTTTAAATATTTTTAGTTAAAGTAAATATTATTTGATTTTTATGATGAAAATTTAGCCCACCTATGCACTATGGTATTTTTTATTTTTTAATTAAAAAGACGAGGGGGTCCTCATGTAATATACATTGTCGCAAGAAATATAAGAAAAAGTAGGCTGTCAAATGTAATTCCCAACACTGAAAATACTGGACAAAATAATTACTGTATTTTGGTCAACCCTTTCGAGAATTTCTGTATATCTGTTCCCTTTTATTTTTTCTAGTTTTATTCTTATTTACACCATGTTGGCCTATATGTACATATCATGTCCAATTAATTACACTAATATTTGATCATAAGTTTCAAAGTTAAAAATTTTAAAAATGAGGTTTTAAAGCTGCAGTCTGTACCTAATCAACCAGTCTCTACATTTTTTTTTACTCCTACCTCAGGAGCTTCGAGCTTCCACCTTCCACCTTTACTTTCTTGGTGACCCGAACACAAAATCTTTACTTTGAAAGTGAAGAGTGCTTATCATTCGAACAACTCTCTTTTGTCATTAGTCTCTACACAATTTCATTAATGACATTAATATTACTTGGAACTTAGATTTGTTTTATTATGAACAATTATGTCATCATAGTAGTGACCAGGATGCATTATTTTGAGGTATTTTTTTTCTTATTTTTCTAAGTTTAACAAGTTTGCTAAAAATAGGAAGATGGTGGCGTCAAAGTGTGTGGGTGATGGAAGCAGCTACCATAAATGCCGACAAGTTCCCTCTATTCCCATCCTCTCACTTTCTTTCCTTTGTTTCCTCTATTCTCAACCACCATTTCTTTCCTTTTTTCACTTCGTCACGTCGATAAGACGGATTCAAAATTTAAATCTTAGAAATATATAATAATTAAATATTTTACAAAAATTAATATATTTTTGATATGAATATAAAATTTACATATAATAATTGTGAGTTGGGCCTTTATTGCCCATTCTTAAAGTATTTTTCTTTTTCTTATAGTTAATTAGTATTCAAATTAAGTTATGTATTTAAATTATTTATTTCGTCAATACAGATATCGAATAATTTTAGCTACCTATTTGAATTTAGACGGACAAAAAAAAAGAAACTTTGATTTTCTTTTGTCTCCGTGGAAATTTCAACTCCACAATATTGTTTTTGTCCTGGAGGTTTCAAGTAAATATTCGGTGCCATTGCTGCATATGTGATGACGGTATTTCAATTACTAATTAAGGAAACTTAGCTTTATACATTAGTTTAAACTTGGTACTTGCTTAAATAATCAGATATTACTTCAAAACTAGATGAATGTTTACATATAAGTATGTATTGCTGCCTAAAGTGGATAGTCATGACTCATGAGTAACAACTAACATACTGATTATTGTAATCTCACACGTACATATTGAAAAAGATGGTACTTATGTAATTTTATTCATATCTTAAGAAGTTAGAGAGATTATTTCTGAGAAATTTTCGACTTTAGCAAAATATATTATAAATCAAATCTGTAAAGCAAATACAAAATGGAGGAATCCATAATGAAAACAACTAAAATAGTAACAATAACAAATAATATCAAATAACAATCTTTTACTTCAGATATTCTTGTTCTTTAGCTAATTATTGCTTGGTAAGTCTTATTTTTTATTTGAATAAATGAGGAAGTAATCGTATGTTCTAATTAGGTGACATAAATGTACTTTTGACTCGTATAGAAACTTACACATCTCCAACAACCCCAAAAACACACAAAATCCGGACCCCAGATATAAACATTAACCAAACTATTTCAAAACTTTTAGACCTTCAACAATAATTACAAAAGTTTTTAATTATTTTGTTAGCTAGAGAAAAATTACAGTAATATTTTCCATAGAAACAGGCTTTTTGCAGGTGTACAAGACGTCACTAAACTGAAATACTGAACAGACACGCCATCTTATTTCCATTCTCGTGCTTACTGTAAAGTAATTTCAGAATACTTTCACTTTTACCTCCCTTTGCCCAAAAAAAAACAACATAAGTTTTGTTTGATAAATGATAATCTCCCCATAGGGAGTACATGATTTACTACAATAAAAAAATTATCCATTAGTACCAATTTATGTGATACTTTTCATTTTCTTAGATCAAATTGACTCATTTTTGAAGCTAAATATCACAAAATATTATAATAAAAAAATTAGTATAAATTTAAAAAACTTTTTTTCTATTTTAAAAATATTGATTAAACCTTATATAATTTGAGTCTCGAAAAGTAAAATTAGACAAGAGGATCATCCATAAATTACCTTCAACTTTTTTTAAAGAATTATATAAACTTTATTAGGGTTTTGAAAAAAAGAGAGAAAATTATATCATCAAGAATCAAGTTTAAAAAGACCATCTCTTTTTTTCTTCTTTAATTTGGGTAATTGATGTCCACACCCTCTTCTTTCTCTTATCTTCTCTTCTGATCTTCATCTTTCTCATCACTAATCATTTTCCCCTTTCTCTTTTTTTCTTCTCTCACTATCAAAATTCTCTAAATATACAAAAACCCCACTTTAGATCTGTTTTTTTTTTCTTTAAGTTTAGATGATGTAGATTTTTATTTTCTTTTTTTGAATAGTCAAAAAAATAATAATTCATAGTATATATATAAAGTGTAAAAGAAAAGAAAAAGTGTGTAGGTGGGTAGTTGAGAAGTGAAATTAAGATGGAATTTGATGAAGAGCAAGAACAAGAACAAGAAATTGGCGCTGAGGGAGCAGAAAATTATGTAACGACGGGGAACAATAGTGGAAGAGAAGAAGGGATTTCGACTAGTGGTATTGTTAGAAAAAGTAATGTTAGGTATAGAGAGTGCTTGAAGAATCACGCGGTCGGCATAGGTGGTCACGCCTTAGATGGGTGTGGCGAATTTATGCCGGCCGGTGATGAAGGTATTATCTTATCTCTGTTTCTAAAATAAAGTTTATGTTATCCAAAATAATATTTTTTAATTATATTATGTCTCGACAGGTACTATGGATGCGCTTAAATGTGCGGCGTGCAATTGCCATCGTAATTTCCACCGTAAGGAGGCGGAAGGTGAGGTATTCCACCATACCCCACCTCCCCATCTCACCCACCACCACCACCCCCAATTTTCACCTTTTTCTTCGTATCGAACCACCCACCATCCCTCCGGGTACTTACATCTTAACCCACCCCCACATCAGCGCCCTTTGGCGCTGCCATCTACTTCTAGGGACGACGAAGATATGTCGAACCCCAGTAGTAGTGGGGGTGGAGGGAGTGGTGGGGTGGGTGGTTCAAGAAAGAGGTTTAGGACAAAGTTCACAGGAGACCAAAAGGATAAAATGTTGGCATTTGCGGAAAGATTGGGGTGGCGTATGCAAAAGCAAGATGAGGAATTAGTGCAGCAGTTTTGTGCAGAGACAAATGTCAAGAGACATGTTTTCAAAGTTTGGATGCACAACAACAAGCACACTCTTGGTAAAAAACCCTAAACAAAAAATTTATTCAATATGCTTGATTTTGCTTTTTTCACCTTTTTATAGGGTAAAAAAAGAAGTACATTAAAGCATATATCTATTTGATGGGCAGCTAGTTTAATTAATTAGATCATCATTAAGCCAAGGATTTGTTGTAAGAGAGTACTACTATTATTATTATTAAATTTAACATTTTGATGATGAGTAACTTGTTTAGGGTTCTTAGCTTCTACTAGTACTAGCTAAACATTGTTAGTCACTTACCTTTGGTACTTTCTTTATTTAAATTATTTTCCTTCCATATTTATCCACTTGAAATTATTCCATTTGAATTTTTTACGTGTTATTGGATATCTTACGTGCAATGATGAGTTTGATCTCACTTATTATGCATCTTTGAGTGTTGATTAATCTTGATATTATAATTTTTTTGTAAAATATGAAGCTGCTTGTTCCTTTTTGGCGTTTTGTTGATACATCATATGATAATATTGGTGAATGAAGAAGAAATGGTACGTGTTCAACATGCAAAGGTTATTACATTTTTTCCCGTTTGTCAATGTGTTTGATGATCTTCTTCACATGCTCCATTGCGGCTGTCTTAATTTCTTTTACCTCTCTTCAAAGCTTTTTTTGTTTTCTTTCTCTGTGTGTTCTTAGCTAGCATTAATTTCCCTACCTCTCAACTTCCACCATCATTTAATTTGTTTCTCATATCTATAGCTAGTCTTGAAGAATATTTATATATATTACAGTAGTCTATATATATATGGACTTTAATTTAGTTGAAAATCCGTTATAAAATATACTTGCCTTAATTATAAACTTAGCTGCAAAATGTAAACATAGCATATAGAGGTAGTACTAGCTAGATTGTCTCCTGCATGTTACGATTACAACTTATTCATAAATTCGTTCAAGATAAAGTTTGGTAGTATTATTGGCTTCTTCATTTATTTTGGTAGTTAAGAAAATTAATCACGTTTGTAGCACGTCTCAATTCCTTAACTCCAAATCTCTTACATTCATTAAAAAAGAAGAAGGGGTTTTGAATCTTGTCTAAGTTGTTTATTATACACATGCATGAACCAAGAGCAACAATAATACTGTATTTACAAACATGAATGTCAAGGGACATCTTTTCTGACTATATATGTGTAATTGTACACCACGATAACGAAGTTGTCTTAGCTAGGTTGGTTGGTCTGGGAGGGGGGGGGGGGTTGCGAGAAGAAGATAATTTGTGAATATGAGGTTGGTATAAATTGAAATAGAGTTATTTGATACATATGCTGGAGATGATAATTATTCGATGAAGTAGTTTAAGTGTGGGAAAGCTTGCGATACAAAAGATGTGGTGCATTAAGTTAGGATTTAGACAGTAACGTTGACTCATATCTTATATTTTTTTCGATAATTCACTAAACAAGAACTGCAAACAGTAGATTTTCAATCCAATTAATAGAATGTGTTTTTGTATTATTTCGAACTCGGATCAAAGTTTCTTGATTCTGCCTCTGGATGAGACACTCTTGTTATCAATAAGAAGACGTTATACTATGAGAATTATTCATTTTTTGGAATACATTTTCATTTTATTTTAAAATTAGGTTTGATTATTAATTTCCAAATCAAACTTGGATTCCAAATTCAAAAAAGTGCTACATATCTATTTACCAACTTCATTTCACAGGTTCTACACAAAAAAAACACTCCTCTTCTTTGCAAAAAAATATAACGAAACAAAACTCAATCTTTGTAATGATGGATCGTGGGCCTAATTCAACTCAAAAGCTAGCTCATGAGGGGAGGACTGTCCAAATCCATATAAAGAGATCAAGTTTTCATCCTTTTTCCGATGTGGGAATTCTTAGCACTTTCCTGCACATCCAAACCTTGTTAACTAGAGCGCGGACAATATAATATGGGGGGCCAACATCGGTGAACAAAAAATTGGAATGGGCTTGGCTCTGATACCATGTAAAGATGGATCATGGACCTAATTCAACTCGAAAAACTAGCTCATAAGGAGAGGATTGTCCAAATCCATGTAAGGAGACTAAATTTCTATCCTTTTTCCGATGTGAGAATTCTTAACAATCTTCAATTCAGACTTCTTAAATTCTAAATAAAGTGAAATATACGGCCAAACGCCTACTAAATATATGGGTAGGAGCAGTGTGGAGGTATTATGTATAACATGCGGATTCAACACAACCCAAAAATTTTGGTCCGTAAAGAGTTTCACATCAGCCTTTTAAGGGATGTATAGTCTTCTTATATAATTTTGGACAATTCCCCCTTCTAGATTTTGGGATTGAATTAGAGGCTCAAGATATATCACTTTACATGATATCATAGCATAATTCATAGCCAATTCTCATTTTCAATATTAGGCCCCCATGCATGTTAAATGCGCTTGCATACATATATCAGATGCCTAGCTTTGTGCGTCAAGTCCCATATAGCTCCTTAAGAGGTGTTTGATCTTCTTATATATATGATCTTGAGAAATCCTTTAAAACTAGATTTTGACGTTGAGTTAAGCTAAGATTTATTTTGTTACAGACTTACAAATCTAATTAAACTCTATAATTGTGTTAAAACCCAAAAAACATACGAAAAAGTATATTCAAAATTCCTAAAATTAAGAATACATAACACTCAAATCTTGACTCCGGAACTAAAGAAAGGAGGTAGAAGATGGATGATGGATGGATGAAGTTGGGCAGTTCCAAATTATGTTGGAGAAAGACTGGTCTAGTAAAGAAACTGTCGGAAAAATTATCACAAGCTCGGTCTCATGTTGCTTTATTCTGTTTCAGTATAAACATGTGGGCCTCTTTCTTTCTTATCATATATACCAAAAACAGACATTAATCATTTTTTGTTTTCTCACAAATCAATAATAATAACATTACAGCTCATTTCCATTCCTAATAATAATATGTGGTCCTTTTTCAACCACTCTCTCCTCTCCAATATCTTTTCATCATATTCATATACCATCGAACTTAGTAACTTTAGTTTTAAAGAAATTCATTCAATAGGTACGAATTATTAATTGAATACGTACTCAGTAACTTAGTAAGATTAGAATTACGATCTCATAAATTTGAAATTCTGACTTCGCTCCATATATAGTATTGTATTCTTTATAATGGTTAGTTCTACAGTATGTGTCCTTCTATGAACCCCATTAACCACATTTCATAAAATTATTTTCTTGAACGTTTTCAAGTAAAGTACCTGTAGGCCATGTGAATTTGGTGTCTTTAAGATAATGATGCTCTTTTGTTTTTCTCCGTCTGTTTGGGATGCTCTGTCACAAAAGGAAAAATAAATAAAGTGTATTTAGTTATGGCTTTCATCTCTCGACTTAAGGATTCCTTATTAATAGTACCCTTTTGACATATTTAGTTACAAGTATTAGTAATATTTAATGGGAAACAGACAAAAAATATTTAATTATTTAGTGTATTTAGTATTTGTTATCATATTTTGATTTTTGAAAGTTAATTTACATCATCTTTGAAGTTAAATTAGATTAGATTAATTTAATATTTTAAAATTAGACTTTCAATATTAAAAAATTATTACAAAAAATATAGTAAGTTACAATTCTTCTTATTTTAATATACAACAATATATGACTTAATAGGTTGATCAAAATTAATAACTCTAAAGTACTAATGTATTTAAAAACTTTAGTTTATTTTGTTAATAACCAAGCTAGTCAAAATAGGTTTAATTTTTTATGGATGTGAAAGCTAGCTAGCATAGCTCCTTCATGATTTAGAAGGAAAAAGAAAACGCTATCTAAACCAAAAGGATGGGATGTCAAATGAGCGGATTAGACTGATTTTGAGAAAGGGAGGGGGAGGGAGTAAAAAAAAATTATATTAATAAAGTACGTTCGTAACCCAACTAATTATTCAATTCTCATTAACTTTAATAAAACAAAACTAAGTACCTAACTAATAAAACTTCTTTTAAAATAACCTGAGTGAGTTTTGACATATTTATGAGAATGTATGAAAAGGGTTTACATCATGTGATGGAACATTGAAGTCATTCGTAATTAGACTTGTGAAATTAAATGATTTGAACCTTAAAACCTCTCAACATCAAGGTTATTTGATTTGTCTCATAATCCACATTATCTTTTCAACTAAATTGATCCCCCAATCTTCATTTTTTGACTTTTGGTTAAACTTGCACGCTATGCATTACTGCAGAGGCGTATCCAAAATTTCGATATGATGAGTGTACTATTACAAAAAGGTTGATCTAAGATATAAATTTGATCTGTTCAGACATTTAGGTTCTTATTACTGAAAATAAAACAAGATAAATATAAGATTCAAATTTCTAACCTCACGTACAAAGGTGCACCCAGTCATCATCGTATTATATGATACTCCGAGTTTGGATTCACACACATATATTTCAATATTTTAAAAAAATATAACACTACTATATATGATCTCGGGAGGGAAGCATGGGTTCACGTGAACCCGGTGAACCCCTTGGGTACGCCTCTGCATTACTGGTGTATTCTTCCACGATTCAATCCATTGACCTCTAAACAGAGTTGGGTTTAGAAAATAGTGCATTAGTTAAAAGACAACATTTTATTGTTTGTAAGCGGATTTCATATATTATTATTTTACACGGTCAGTTATGATAATTTCATCAGACAAAACTTATCTAATGATATTATATATGATAATATTTTTCATCATACATAACGTTCTTAATTCTTTCTATTGTCATTTGAATATCAAAATGTATGCATATAAAAGCTAAAAAATGAAAATACCGTATGAATTAAGTCTAAAGAATTTAAATTTCTTTCCACAAATAATTTATAAGGATTTAGTCTCCAAAGTATTTCATAAACAAATACAGAATATCTAGTAAGTTTCCTAAACTTGTTATTTTTACTTTACTCAAAAATAAAATTAAATACTGAAAAGTTTAAACAAAGTAAAATAAAAATGGAAAAGAAACATAATTATATTCGAGCATATTGAATATGTAGTGTGTGGTTAAAAAGCTTAATTCTCCTCTAGTATTTGAGGTATACGATTATTTTCTCTCATGATAGAATTGATAAACCACACTGGTGTATCGATACTTCATATCTCAGTATATAACGAATATAAAATACAATTAAATCACACTTAGAACTTATAACCTTGTAAGTGCAAGAACTATTACATAAAAAAGTAGAATAATTCAAAATTTCTGAAAGTAAAAATCTGAGGAAATAGACTATTATTTATAGCCACTAAAAATTAGTGTGAACAGATGCTATTATGCTTTATCAAAAAAATCACAACCTATTTAATATAAAAATGTTTGTTCAAATATCTCATTTCTCTTAATATTTTCTCATAAAAACATCTATTAATTTTCTTTACATCTCTTTTAAAAACCTAACAAATCCTAAAAGTCAAATCACGTTAATTACTTTAGTTCAGTGTGACAGAGAAAGCAATATTGCTTCTTGATGATATCATTGATGGAAAAAGCTAATTTGATTTAAACCAAAGAATTTTGACTATTTCAAAAATTAAGAGAATGTATATATCGGAGGTTACATCATGTGATGGAGTTTGAATTTTTAGCCTAATTTGCTTGATTTATTCTTAAAAAGCCACCCAACGTCAACAATCCTATTTTGTTCCGTACATGGCGTAATTTATATACATAAAAAAACATTAAGAATTAGCCTGAATTGTTCACTTAACCAATAGCGGAATCAGAAATCTGGCGAAGTTTGTTTAAATTTCTTATCAATATACACTGATATATAATTGCTAAAAATTTAACTTTTGTATACCATATAACATTTTAGAGAAGGGTGTGCACTGGATCATCCTTCGCCTAATGTGACAACACCCATGCACTCAACCGAATACGCTTAAAATATTTAGTAAATGTATAATATATGTATAATCCATATACAAAATATGTATAACTGTGTATAATTAGTGCATTTGTGTATACCTACTGTTCGTGTAATATACCACAAATACAATAAATTACAGTTGAAAATAAAATGAACAAAAATGAATAAATAAATATTTAGGTTGAGGCGCAGATATCTCGCTCTCTTTAAGGAGATTCAAGCCAACTGCGGCATAATCTACACCAATTAAGCAGTATCACTCTTGACTTGTCCCCTCCAGAATAACATAGCCCAACAACGTCGTACAACTCAAACAACTCCGGATTAGTTAAAGAGTCCAAAGCTCCACAAAAAGAACACCTTCCTTAACTTCAACATATAAATATCCTCTTTTGTATAGTGAATATAGTTGAAGACTTAGAGTATTTTCTTTGTCTCAACTCTCTTTCACTACACTTACCTCACTACACACTACAATACTTTTCCACACTTCTCATCTTTTTTGACATACTCTTCACAAAGGAAGAAACATCACTATTTATAGGTGAGCAATTCTTCCTTGTATTGAATATGAATAATGTGGATAATAATGTAGGTAAATGAATGGTTTAGAGGTTACATGAGTTACAAAAGATTAATGGGTGGAATTAGTGGTAGATCATGACAATAGTGGTTACAAGAGTTACACCACAATGATGACTACATTCTTGTCAACTTATACCCACTAACATATACACTTAATTTTATTATTAAAATATATAAACACCAACATTCCCCCACTCATTTCAATATTAAAATAAGAGAGTGTTTCACAATTTAGTTGAAGGTAGACTATTGTGCATAATGAAGGTGTGCTCTGCATTGAACCTTCACTTAGTTAAATAACAACCTTTACTCCAGAGTCAGTAGTGGTTTCAGACTTGAACTATGATTGCTTAAGGGAAATAAAGTATCACTGCTTACACACAATAATCAAGGTGTTGACATAAGCTTTAATAGCCAGCACATTACGGCCTTGTGCTATCCCGATTTTCATGAGCGTTTTTGAGAACAAGCCAATTCTCATAGAAAGCGGCCTACTTTCACACTCACATAGGTCAAGTGTGTCAAGGGTGCTCCTATAATTTGACATCCCACTCATACGAGATACAGAATTTCATTAAGAGTCTATGACTCAACCTCTAGAAATCATTATAGGATAAATGCGTACATCATAGGGATTGAATAAAATAAATATATAGTGCATTTCACAACAAGTCATCATATGATCCGTTCTTCCCATTGAACCTGGTTATATGATCTCTAGTCCCCAGGTTGGGTTTCCTCATATATGACTCAGAATTTTTTTTGAGCTTCAATTTCATCCCCCTCGATATGCTTCAGACCCAATATCTTGCTAAGGCCTTAGTTTATCAATCTGCAAGATTTAACACAAGTTTTAACACAATTAATATTGATGGTATACCAGTGATCAATACGATCTCACAATATTGTGTTTTTTCTTCATGAGTCTGAATTTACCGTTTTAATTACGATTTTATGCTCTACTAATAATATTGGTGCTATCACTATTTATCAAAATTAAAAAAATTAATTTCTCAAAATAAAGTGTTTGATATAATAAAATCAATTCACTTTTTTCACTAGTTGAAGTTTAATTTTTTACTTCAACCTCCATAATAGACTTAGCAAATAATATAATTTGCTTTTCTCATTCCCAACAAATAGCACCAAATTTTCTCATTTGGTTTGCTTGTACATGTTTAGTACTTTTTCTGCAAACACAACATCAAGTCAAATTGTTCGTCAAAAAATCTCATATTTTTATTAGGCTAACAAACTCCTTTTTATTTGTCACACCATTTTCACACAATTGAATCAAAAAGAGTTGCAAGACTCACACAACCAATAAGATTGTATTTCACAATTTTTTCAACATTATGTGACTTGACAAGAAAAAATTCATCACATGTTTGATGGTATTTTTTCATTTCAAAGAATGAAAATATTTTTCTCACTCAAAACATTTCATGTTAAATGGCCACTCAACATGATTTTCATAAAGGAAAAAAGTTAAAAATGCCCTTAATCTATGTGAAAGGAACAAAAATGCCCTCAGTTTGTAGTTTGGTCCAAAAATGCCCTTGGTGTCAATACTTTGGTTCAAAAATGCCCTTGTAGTCAATATTTTGGTCAAGAAATGCCCCTATAGTGACTAAATGGGTAAAAAATGTCCTTTTCCGAATAAATATATTATTTATTTTCTTTTTGAACACATCTTCTTCCTGATTAAAATATTATTTAAAAATCCTATACTTGTTTTTCTTTCTTTTAAAATCAGTTTAACAAATAAAAATATAGGAAATAATTTTTTTCTTCTTAATCTCACTTTATCAAATAAAATAAAATAACTTCATGTATCCTTTCGACCGATAATATATGTCATATATATAAGATCATACTATATCCATCATTAGTTTTATTTATATAACGATAAAAAGTAATTATAATAAAATAAGAAATTTTTTATTTTTTATTTTTTTTAATCGAAGTAGGATAAACATTTGCTAATTTAAAAAAAATATTATTAGAAAAAGAATGTGTTAACAAGAAAATAAATAATATATTTATTTGGAAAATGGGCATTTTTGACCCATTAAAATAACAATAAGGGCATTTTTGGACCAAACTACAAATTGAGGGCATTTTTGTTCCTTTCGCATAGTTTAAGGACATTTTTTACCCTTTTCCCATTTATTTATATCTCTCATGTTAGAGACAAAAATCATCTCATTATAGCCAAACAACACCATGTGATTTATTTCACAATAAATATATCCATATGTAATACTCTTTTTTTAGAGCATTTTTCAAAGATGCACAAAACACAATTTCACACATATTTTTTCATCATTTCATGGACCCCCACTATTATAAGAATTTAAATATAACTTTTTTCATAAAAAGTAGTATCACTTTATTCATGAAAATATTAGGTAAATAATTTTTTTCCTTTACCTTTTCTCCGCTTGAATTGAGCAAGTAAAAAAAGTACTTTACCGTACACCTCTTCTCTTCCATCTCTTGAAGAGAGCAACGTTGAGATATCTATCTTGATATCCGCACTTTTTCAAACTGTAACAAACACATGAATCTCCTTAAAGTTGTTGGTGTAATATACCACAAATACAATAAATTACAGTTGAAAATAAAATGAACAAAAATGAATAAATAAATATTTAGGCTGAGGCGCAGATATCTCGCTCTCTTTAAGGAGATTCAAGCCAACTGCGGCATAATCTACACCGATCAAGCAGTATCACTCTTGACTTGTCCCCTCCAGGATACAACAGCCCAACAACGTCGTACAACTCAAACAACTCCGGATTAGTTGAAGAGTCCAAAGCTCCACAAAAAGAACACCTTCCTTAGCTTCAACATATAAATATCCTCTTTTGTATAGTGAATATAGTTGAAGACTTAGAATATTTTCTTTGTCTCAACTCTCTCTTTCACTACACTTACCTCACTACACACTACAATATTTTTCCACACTTCTCATCCTTTTTGACATACTCTTCACAAAGGAAGAAACATCACTATTTATAGGTGAGCAATTCTTCCTTGTATTGAATATGAATAATGTGGATAATAATGTAGGTAAATGAATGGTTTAGAGGTTACATGAGTTACAAAAGATTAATGGGTGGAATTAGTGGTAGATAATGACAATAGTGGTTACAAGAGTTACACCACAATGATGACTACATTCTTGTCAACTTATACCCACTAACATATACACTTAATTTTAATATTAAAATGTCTAAACACCAACACCGACTAAAAAGAAGTACACTATTATATATACAATAAAAATTCTGTGCAGAAAAACTATATAATTATTGATTTTTTTTTTATGGACGATTATACCTCGCAAAAATCCCTTTAAATTTTAAGTTAAAGCTGCCCTAATTTAGATTTTAATGATGGAGCCTGAAGTAAAGGGACAGATCGATGTGGTCCAATTCAAATATTACATGAATGACCAAATATGTTTGGCCAATATTGACTCTAAATCCGAATGCCAGACTTGCAAGCCAAGAGTTCCTAATAATACTCCATTTGACAGTAACGCGTGCCAAATTAGACTATCATTCAAATGATTATCCGCTTCTAAAATTGGAAAAGTTACGGATATATATATCATTTTATCAACTAATTTCTTAACATGAACAATATATTTATATATATATATATATATTAATGTATATATTGTGTATAAATCGGTATAGTCAAATACGTAAACTTTCTAGTCAAAAAGAGATCTTCACCTTTAATATTGTAAGATATGTGTCACATAGGCTCGTATACTCCAAATCAGGAAAATAATTAATGCTATTTGATAGTAAAACATAGGGGAAACGATTATAAGAATTTTTTTTCTTTTTTTGCCTTGATTCATAAGAGAGTTCCATCTTAATGTTGTAAGTCAATTGTTTCTCATCGACTTTAAAAAAAATACTTACGAATTTATAGACTAAGTGAAATTTCTCACGTAGTATATTATTATGTTGGTTTGAGATCTCCTTTTTTAAACTCATAACAATTGATTGATGAACACTTGAGGCCATAACAACGACAAAGTATCATTAAATGTTGTGGGGAACACTTAGTGAAGGGAGCTTCTATAGCCTCCCATTCCTGAAATGGGAATCCATTTTTTAACCACCCAAAGACTTGTCCTGGTGTGGATCATGGCAAGGCTATAGAATTTGCTTCCAGGTCTTTACGGATGATTCTGTAAAGGTTTGGAAAAAAAAGTACCCTAAAGTCATATCACCAAAAAAAATCCATAGACTAACACGCATAAAAAAACGGAGAAAATAGTTTAAATCATGTTGAGTGGCCTCTAAATGCTAAAAAAGTGGTGTGGATCATGGTGAGGCTATAAGAATTGTTCCCCTAGGTCCTTACGGATGTTTCTGTAAAGGTGATTACTCTCTAACGTCGAATTACATGGACTTTAACCAATATCTTAAAATATATGTTTTCATCATATTAATATGAGAAGAATTGTAACTTATTTAGTATTGTTTACATGATTTTTTTTACTATTAATTTTATATTTTAAATATTAAATTAAATTAATTTAAGAAGTTTTCAAAATTAATCAAATTGACAAAATGAAGTAAAACGTGATAAGCAAATGTGGAACAAATGAGTATATGTCAACGACAAATTACATATATCAATGTGGAAGAAACAAATAAATCAAAATTTGCTCTAGGGATTGTACAATTCAATAACGGGACAAATGCCGTTGATCTAGATAACTACTTGTGCAGTGTAAGTCAAAAATAATTAATGTCGAATTTTCAATAAGAATAGTATTAAAAGACATTTGATATTTACAATTCATATGAATAAGGACATACAATTATCCAAGTTTCCTTCAAGAACCATAAACTTGTGGATGTAAAACAAGACAATCAACCAAAGTCTTGTCAAATTATGGATTTCTTGTACAGCTCAAAGTTTGTGAAATTTGTTGAACGTTGACATTAATATTGTAAAACAAAGAAACATACATCACCTGTCAGAGGATTTGTTTGTGACTTCTCCTTTTGGAGAGTTTGCAATCGAGTTTAACTTATGCGAGAAAAACTCTTACTTAGTATGAAGAGATTGTATGTATAGCATGTGAAAAAAATATATTCAAGAATAATTAGTTATAACTATTATTGACTAAGAGATCGATCTTTATAAAATTATGTGTATTTGAAAGTTTGTGATCACAAACATTTATTTATAAAAGGAATACAAAGATATACGATATATCAAAATGGTGTCTTAGGACATACCTATATCCTGTTTATAAATTATAATATGCTCATTTGGTAAATATTGTATAAGAATTGAATTTTTTTTTGATAGTTTTCATAACTTGTAGGATTTTCATGCATGTTTATTAAAAAAAATACAAGTTAAAAAATTCAAATTACATGTCGAAACAAAACTTCAACTTCAATTTCAATTTCAAATCAATCTGATTTAAAATCACGTTCAAACATGACCTAAGGTTGGAATATAGATGTATCTATTAAGCTCAACAAACTATAGATGGGCCTCATGAGCAATGTTTGTGGCTAATTAATGCACTAAATCTATATATATAAAGCTGAATATAGGCAATTTGATGTGGTACCTTTCTATGGCCATCATTCCTATTTATCTTTTATCTCCCTTTTTTTGAAATTTTTATCTTTCTTTTTTATTTTATTTGAATTTTAAAAAAAACTGAAAGTATTTAAAAGCATTACCCAATTAATCATGTTTCTTTAAAACTTCCATTACACTAATATACATTTAAGTAAATAGAAGATGAAAAAATCAAAAACTTTTCATTTTTCATAACTGTTTATATTTATTTTGCTTATAAAATAAACATATTTGAGTATTTGTAACCAACAACAATGAGATCATTCACTTTGTCTCTCATTCTTCTTCTGATGATGTGATGATGATGATGATGAAGAATATACGGATATCAAATTTCACCGTTGAAATGTCCAACAAATTTCTAGGCCTTGTAATTTCTTTAAGAAAAGAGGATCATCATGAAGATATTGGTGTAAGGAGAAATGTCATGTAACAAAAGTTTTTCTTCAAAAGAAAAGACTTTTTGAAAGGATGTTCATTCCTCTTACAAGGAGATATATATTGAGAGAAATTTTTTTAATTTGGTTGAGAAATTTATTGGGAAGAGTGATTAGTGTTTCAAGGGGTAAGAAGAATTATTTGGAGAACAATCAATCTATTTATGGAATTCATATCAAATTAGGAGGAGAATAAGTAAAAAAATCTGTTTTGTGATTTGAAAAGAGACAAAATTAGTGCTAATATTATTTCCTTAAATTTTTATTTTTTTGTTTTTCCATAATCATCACGTTATTTATTTTCCTTCAAATTATAATTTTATATCCATTTAATAATGAATTCGTATCAGTCTTCCGCTAACTATGACATTTTTAAAATATATATTTTTAGCTCAACTGACCATTTAATTCATCTTCAAAAGGATGGCAAATAAAAAACAAAAGAATAGTCCTATCAAGCTGCATTCTGCAACAGCTTGCGGCCGTGTGAGCCCCCTCCATCAATATTCAGATTTTCATTTTTTTTCCAAGGGGAGGGAGTTAATTAAAAATAAACTCATTATAATTTTATATGAATTGTACATATATTTTTACAGAATTTGATTTATCATTTAATTTTATTTTTTTTATTAAAGATTTATATTTTTATGTGATAATAAGTTAAAATGAAAAATGTGATGTGACACTCATTTTAGTCTAACATTAATATTTATTTATTTTTATCAATTATTTTGACATTTTTCTTATATTTTTATTAAAATAATTGCTCAAAAATGAAGTTACTCTTCCAAAGAAAAACTATGCCTTAATATTTATTTATTTTTTTGATATTTTTTCTAATTTTAAAAGATTGAAAAATTTACCTTAAAATTTTATAAAATATCAAAATTAAAAGATCATATTTAATTCCTACCATCATTAGTGCTATTAATTTCTTTTACTTCCTTCCCTTAATCCCATTATTAATGCTATTTATATTATTTCCTTAAATCACTTCTTTTCCTTTCTTTATTTTTTTCTTTTCTTTTATTTATTTATTCCAAGAAATAAGTTGTTATAGTTTAATAAGAATTGCAAAACAAAATTTACAGAATTTGATTTCCCTCTTCTTCTTCTTTTTTTTTTTTGAATTTTTTGAATAATAATAATAATAGCTATTATTATTATTATTATTATTCCTCAAAAATGAAGCTACTCTTCCAAAAAAATTATGCCTCAAATTTTTATTTTTATTTTGACATTTTTTCTAATTTTAATAGACTGAAAATTTTTAAATGACCATATTTAATCTCTATCACCATCAATGCTATTAATTTCTTTTATTTTCTTACCTTAATCACATCATTAATGTTATTTATATTATTTCCTTAAATCACTTCTTTTCCTTTCTTTGTTATTTTTTCTTTCCTTTTATTTATTTATTCCTAGAAATAAGTTAGTATAACTTAATAGGAACGGCAAATTCTTTTATTACACAGTTAGATTTACCTTTTTTTTTTAAAAAATTGAGTAATATTTACATATTATTATCTAATGTGTATTATTATTATTATTATTATTATTAAATATAATAATAATAATAATAATAATAATAATAATAATAATAATAATAAAGCTAAAAAAAAAAGGTGATATGACACACTTCTTAGTCCAGCATTGATATTTATTTGTTTTTGATAATTTCTCTTAAATGTTTCTTAAACTAATTGTACAAAAAATAAAAACTATCAATTTTTTAAGATAATTATTTACGTTTAATATTGTTCAATTAGAAGGGGGAATATAGAGAGAGAGACCAAGAAAGGAATTTTTTCTTGCATTATAATTAAAAAGTTAGTTGAATCCTATGTATGAAAGAAAACACGCCGTTACGTTTACAATAATTAAGGCTATAACTACAACACAATTTCGAAAATTAATGCTAATTAAGACTATAAATACAACACAATTTCGAAAATTAATGCTATAATTATTTCTTTCCTCATAAGTACCATTCTCTCCATAATTGTATCATTAAGGGAAAGAACCGTTACTAATTTAAAAATTCAAAAGTCACGTTACTAATTAGTGTGTATTTGGAGTGGTGTTTGAATTAACTTATTTTAAGTTCTTTCTTAATTTTGAAAGTGTTTGAGAAATACAAATCGTGCTTAACTGAATTTTTTTAAAAAAAGAAGTCAAAAGCCAAAAGTTGAGTGTTTCCAACTTTTACTCTTTCGCTTATAAGTCATTTCAAAAAAATCAATCAAAACACTCCTTTAATACTTAAATTTTTTTTCATGGTTACCATAGTGTTTTAAACGAAATTCAATGGGCGATTACGTGATAGCAAACAAGGGGAAGAAAGAACGTAACAAGTAAAGATGATGCAAAATATTATTCTTACAGAATTCTTTATTCAAGATGTAATTTTAAATATGCTAAGTCCATTCACAATTTCAACATCCCTAAAATAACTTTTTCACCTTTTAAGTGTTCCGACATAGATTTTTAAAAAGAATTATGTTATTTGATTTTTAGGAAGATTGAGATGTGTTTTATTATACTTATTACAAAGAATATTTGAAATAATGGTCATGTTTGAATTAATGAATTTACTTAATTAAATATAACTTTAAAAGTGGAAAATGGGATAAAAAAATAATTTCAAACTTGAAATACAACTTCAAGTTGGATAGATATTGGAATTTTCATTATCATATATCGATTTTCAAATAAAATAAAAAATTACTCCAATCCAATGGGATAATGTATTTCATGCATCATTCATCTCTGTAATTTATAAGTTTAGCTAAAAATATAATATATTTAGAGTAAATTTTCGGAATAGCAGCCATAAAAATATGTTTGCTATGGAGCATCTGATTTGTATAAAATCGTGGCGATTTGTATAAATTGAGCGTCTGTGTCTATGAAAATTGTGTTTGTATATGTATATGTTCTTTGTGTTAGGCTAGAGTGGCGAGCGAGATTAGGAAAGAGAGGAGAGAGGCGAGCGAGAGAGGGCAGAGAGTGGAGAGAGGTGAATTGTATATGTATATTGGTTAGATAATTGTATATATGTAACTACTATGTATATGTATCAATGATTGTGTTTGTATATCTGCATAAAATTTGATTTTGTATACAATTGAATTGAGTTAATATACAGTTGAATCGAGTTAAAACATTTGTATTTGTATATCAAATCTCTCTCTCGCTTTATACAAACACAAATTGTACATTGTATTTGTATAATTTGTGTTTATATAAAGCGAGAGAGAGAGAGAAAGGCAAAAGAGAACTGGGCCGAGGAAGATTTGTATTAATATAATTTTAAGTGTATAGGACGAAGAGATATGTATTTGTATTTGTATATACAGTCTCTCTCCCTTTATACAAACACAAACACAAACACAATTTATACATTTGTGTTTGTATAAAAGTGAGAGAGGAGAGGGAGATAATTGAGAGTGACGAGTGAGATTCAGGAGAGAGAGGCAAGAATGGCAATGTGTTTGCTACGAATTGGAGTTAAATGAAACTGTAGCTATAACATTTATTTTGAATTAATAGTTTTCTATAATGCACAATTTCCCCAATAGCAATTTTATTTATTTTTTTATCATATAGAAGTATGCATGGTAGCACTGTCATTTGGGTGCTCCAATGTTCTAATTATGATTATATATAACTGAGAGTCAAAATTAAGCTTAACTACCTTTGTCTGTGGATAATTAAGAGAATATTATTCACATGTCAAAAATATAAAGAAGGTTATATGTTCAACTATATATTTTATCTTCTATTTTATTTTAAAATTGAAAATTTTAAATTAACTACATGTCAAGGAATTGAAATTAATATTATATCTAAATTTTTTATTTTTTTTTTGTTCTCAAAAGTTAATTCGAATAAAAATGAGATTAATTTGATACTGATCATGTGTAAGAATAATTGTACTATTTAATTGAACTCATCATTTTAAATAAATTAGTCTTAATCAAATTTAAAATGTATAACATGTCCTTAGTAAAAAAATGAAGAAGCCAATATCACTAAATAGGATCATAGTCCTGTGTTTTTTTTTTTGACGGGGTAAATCTAATTCAAAAAGACAATTATTTTTTCTCCTCATTATTTTTTATGGTGTTTGAGCTTATTTGATGATTCATTTTATTCTTTGGTATCATTTGTTAATATGTAAAAAAAGTTGTGGATCTAAGCAAAATAAATTCTCTCATTTGTTTCAATTTAATTTATAAAAAATCATTTTCAAATTTTACTAATATAAAGCCCAGTGCAGCTCTATGAACTGAGGTGGAAAAAAAGAAGAAGTCAAGAGTAATGGAACATTAATGGATGCAATGACCAGAAAATTATGACTGTCCAATTATATTTTATATAACTTAGACGGTGTTGAAAAACATAGGTATATATACAAGTTAACTCTATTTTATTTCATACAAAACGTTTGGTGCTCTAATTGCCATAAATTATAGCTATTTTATACAAACAATAATTGCATTATTACATATTTATTTATAATTATGGATGCAGACTTTATAGATAAATTAATGTGTAAGAAACCTTTTAGTATATACTATATAATTTGATCTGCCGAAATATTAGGTGCATACATAATGCAACCAAAATCTACTATTCTACGTAGCCTACAAATTCGTGTTGCGCAGTAATTGAATTGGTTTTTAGTTGACTCTAGATCTGAACTCTAAATATTTTGGTACATAGTCTTCTTTTTTTTTTTAAACGTACTCCCTTCCTCTGTTCTTTTTTATTTGTTTTGTTTAGACATTGTATATTTATTAAAATATAATACTATGAATTTGAGTTCGGGCCCTAGATAATCCTAGGATCGCCACTGGGGAAGAGTTGTTGGAGAGGCTCTATACCCTTTTAGAGGATCTTAATCGGGGTGGAGTCCATTCCCAGTATGACTTACCTAGCTAGTGCTTCCTAGCTGACTATACTAAATGAATTTTCGTTGTCCGTCCTCAATCTTGCGTATGCCATTCACACACTTTTTTACATCCGCGCGCGAAGTTGGAATTGGAAAAGTAATTGAATCGAAGAATCAGATTCACTCTAACATCTTTCGAAGCCAGTCTGTGGTAAGAGTTGGGCAGAGATAGCCCTCAATCGATCACTTACTAACTTACTCGGTAAATTAGCAAACATGTATTTTTAATATATTGAACAAAGTAAAATTAACAAAAGCAGTAATAAATAAGAGAGTAAACTATTCTTACAATATGATACATGACGGTTTATTATAAATGAAATTAAATAGAGGAAGGTTAAAGCCGCTATACATAAATGCTCTTAATTCACCTATTATCGACAGCCACCTCTCACTTAATTAATATCTCCATTATTATTAAACATTAAACAGTCCAAGTGGAAAAAAATATTGCTGAAGATAAGATCTAGTGTTGGAAAGAAAATTAAGAAAAGCAAATCAAATGGGGTAAATTTTGAAAATTTATCTTCAAATAACTGTTTGATCATGAAATTTAATTAAATATTGAAGATTAGAATTTTCAAAACCTAGCTCAACTTCACTTACAAAACTTCAAAAATTTACTCAATAAAATAGAATGTTCATATATAACTTTAAAAACTCAAAATTTTAAGTTTCAAATTCAAAATATACGGAGAAATGAGAATTTATTTCATAGAATCAACTAACTCAATGGTGGGCATAACAGATGCATGAGTGTCCTTAGAAACAGTGTTGTCACAACCTGAGAAGTACATATAAGTCTTGAGAGAAAGTGACCTGCAGTTTTTGCTTCTTTTGGGACATGTCTATATAAAATTTTCGTGATATTTTAAAATTAAAGTATCTTTATGTACAAATTTTGAGTGTAGTCTCAAAATATTTTGTAAGGTAGACTTAATATTATTTTGATGACAAATGACATAACTTGAGAACCTATATATGCTCTAATACATACAAATTACAATATTGAATAAAGTAACATTTTTGCATGCATAATCTCAATTCTCAACAAGTTATATTAGATTTCAATTCCATGAGCAAATACAAATTTCTCTTTCAAGCCATGAATGAATTTAATATAGCTCTTTCCAAGAAAATCATCTTAATGGTGAGAAAAAACATTACAAATGTCTAAAGTTACAACAAAGAGGCAAGGAAATGAATAATACAAGAAGCAAAAAAAAAAGAAGATAATACAATCAATTGCTCTCCCCTTTGAGGATCTTTTACGAGAACAACGTACCCATTGAAATTTCACAAATAGGATTTCAGAAAGGTGTGTACGCATTTCTTACTCCTACTTCGTGGAACTGTTCTCGAAAGACACTCGGCTCAAGTGCGTTCTTTTCCTACATCAACTAGCAATTTAGACTCCTCTAATTCTTTTCCATTTGGTTTTTTTACAAACTTAACCACAACCCCATTACTATTATTCTTGTTCATTAACCTTGTACTACTTTGTATCATGCCCATTGATCTTGACTTACTCAAACTTACTATAGGCATCTTCACAGCCAATCCTCCTTTCCTCCTAACCGTCTGATTATTATTGTTACCCAAATCCAACGGTTCAGATGCAATCTCACCAAGTGAACCAATAGATTTTGATCTGATTACTGGTTTTATTTTTTGACCAATCACAGCACTTCCTAATTCTGTACTCGTCACATTGGATACTTTCCTATTTCTTCTACTTCCCATTCTCGAGATCTTAACTAATTCCATACTTTCATCCAACGGCTCATATTTCACCACGCGCGTTGATTCTCTCACGCGCCCCACTCGCCGTTCTATGTTATTCCATATTGGCGAGCTCATTCGTTTATACACCAGTTTTAACCACTCCACCACCTCCGCCATCGCCGGCCTTTTCGCCGCCGTCTTACGGACGCAACGCGCTGCCACTACAGCCAACTGCCATAAAGCTCCGTTGTCCTCCGGTGAAGTGAGTCTCGGGTCATAAATCTCTGTATACTCGCTGGATTTAATCAGCGGCACCGCCCAATCCACCACTGACGGCGGACTGTAATTCACGTCGATTGCATTCCGGCCACTGATGATCTCGAGTAACAAAATCCCAAAGCTGAAAACATCAGATTTTGTACTGAGATCACTCGGTGCAAGATAAGCAGGATCCAAATACCCCAACGTACCCGCCGGCGGCGTACTTTTAACAACGACGTCTTCAACATGGCCTCTCAAAGACAACCCAAAATCACCCAGACGAGCACTGAAATTCCCATCAATAAGAATATTGGAAGACTTAATATCTCTATGAATCACCGGCGGATTTGAAGAATGTAAAAAATGAACACCCCTAGCAATTTGTAAAGCAAATCGAACACGGCGAGTCCAATTAGGAGGTTTAGAATGAGAATGAAGCAATTCATACAAAGACCCATGAGGCATAAACTCCACAACAATCAATTTATTCTGATTCGAGTCCACCGCATAACCCAGCAAGTTAACTAACCGAGGGTGGTGTACTCTAGAAAGGATTTCAATCTCATTTTCCGCCGGAGAATTACTAGAACTGTTACGGGGTTCAGTTAATTTACCCCTTTTAACTGCTACAACATTGAGCTTAGTTTGATGAAGATGAGCTCTGTATACATATCCATGGCTTCCTTTACCAAGAAGATTGTCTTGAGAAAATGCATTAGTAGCAGAATGAAGATCAGAGTAAGAGAACTCTCTGATTTTAAATGGTTTATTATGGGTATGATTTTTCTTGAAGTTCCAGGAATCGCAGGTGGCAATTGCAGATTCGGCATTGCATGAAAGATAACCCATGATAAAGTAAGAGGATTAATGTTAAAGGAAGAAGAGAAGAATTAGTATTGTGAAGAAGAAAATTTGGTTTTTGAGAAAAAAGTGAAGAGGCAGAGGCCATAACTGTGGAAGAAGAAGAAGAGTGGGTGAAAGTTTGAGGTGGTGGTAAAGACATAAAGCGGTGGTAAAGGACGGATCTTTCTCTCTCTTTTGTGTATTTTTTTAACAGCTTTTGTTAATACCGATTTGAATGGTATTTTATGAAATGTGTAACTCAAAGTTAAAAAATGATTAAATTGGACCTTAATGAATGGGCTTTGTTTCATTTGGTCCTTAATGTAAAAACATGATGAAAATAGTTTTTAATGTATGTTAGAAGTAATTAGTTTAATTTTAAGTTATATAAGTAATGATAATTGTTATGTTTATTCTCAAAGATAAAGGGAGGTTCGCCACCAAAATCTTGTGTGATAAGAATATACACCTAAATTTAAAGGTGAATTTTATAGAGTTGTGGTTAGACGATTATGTTGTACGTGATGGTGTTGGATGTGGGGAGTTTAAAAAATGATAGAGGTAGTCTGAAGAAGTATTTGGGAGCTTACTAAAGACATAACCTTAAATAGGAGGATATTGAAATCGCATATTAGGATAAAAGTTTAATAGGTAGTGAATGTTGTCTTGCTTTCATGTTGGATAGTAGTGGTGGTAGTTTGGAGCACCTTACTTGTATGACTTAAAAGATCAAATTAATCACTTTTTGAAATACAATAAAGATTATTTTCATCATGTTTATGCACTGAGGATTAAATGAAACCAATTTCATACTTTAAGGATCATTTTGATCATTTTCAAAAAAGTTAAGACCGATTGCTGAATATCTCCCCAATTATTTTTTTGTAACAATTTGTCAATATTGGCTACAAATTTCATTCCCTTAATATTACCTTTGACTTTGTTAATGTCAAGAAAATATATATCTTTTTGACAACGTGCCTACAACTTCTTTTACTTTCCGTCCTTTGAAAAATATACTCAGCAGTTCATACTTTACAGCTTAATTTTCCTACTCATGTCATGTTTATATTTTTCTCATCGTGCTGGAAGGAATTGTATTTTTCATAAATATCACCACGTGCATAAAGATTATTATAGAGTATATTTTGATTGTTTTTATGAGTGAGAAACCCAAATGACATAAAGAAATGGGAAACTTATACAATGTCAAAATCTTAAGGGTTAAAAGTTTAAATAAGAAAAATCAGAGGACGATTAATTTACATTCTCTTCTTAGTTAAGAGTAAAATAGTAGCTCTTGAAATTTGCACCGATGCATATGTTACTTTTCCTTTTAGTAACGTTGACGTTATTATAAAAGAAAAGATTTGTTTTGCTTCAATAGACAAAAAAGTAAAGTTACTTGTCGATTATGAGATGAAAGTGCTATGTAATTACAATAACTATGGGGTTAAGAAAAATAAATTTAGAAATAGAGGATTCAAGAGGCGCCTAATTTTCAATGGATGAATCTAGAATTTAAATATTATTAGAAGGTTAAGTTTAGAATATTGTGATAGCTCATTTGATTTTGACAAAATTAGTTAAGCTTCAGTTAGAATTTAGTTAGAGTCTCTTAGTTTGTTAACACTGTCAGTTAGTTATTTTAACACTGTCAGTTAGTTATTTTTCTGTTTTCATCCTTGTATATATACACGATTTATGTAGTGATTATTCATTCATTGAGTGAGAAATAAAACACACTCTTTACATGATTCTCTATTCTAGAATGTTCTGTTTCGTTCTATATTTTCCTTTCTTCTCTCAATAAGCTCAGTTCTCCATTAATGGAGGAGGTTCAGAGATCCATCTTTTCCAGTTTCAACATGGTATCAAAGCCATAAGTGGGCAACCTCCTTCTGTTTTCAATCCTGATTTGTGAGTATTGCCTCTCTTTCAGTTTTCTCTTCTCCCCGATAGTTAGGGTTCATCATTGACAAATTGAGCGATTGTGATTTTTTGTTTCTCGTTTCCATTCCTTTGTTAGCTTCAACTCCAATTGTTGCTGTTCTGTTGAATTTCCCTTTTTCTTTTCTATCTTGAGTGATCGGTCATTTTCGCTTATCATCTGTTCGAGTTGTTGCATTTGTCGATTTGTTCGAATTGAAGCTCTATTTTCAAAGCATATTGTCCAATTATGGTTGACATTCAAGATGATACCGACTCGACTACCTCAAACACTGCATCTACGTCCACTGTACGAATGGACATTGCTAGTCCATTTTATCTGCATCCATCAGAGAATGCAGGATCTACATTACTGCCTGCTGTATTTGATGGAGCTGGTTATAGATCCTGGAGACGAGCTGTGCTTAGGGTCTTATCTGTAAAGAGCAAAACTGGTTTTAATCAATGGGAAGATTGTGAAGCCTTCACCAGAGGATCCAAGTTTTGCCCATTGGGAAAGGTGTGATGACATGGTAACTTCGTGGATTCTAAATTCCCTCTCACCTGAGTTGAGAGATGGCCTACAATATGTGAATAATGCTAGAGAACTTTGGGAGGAATTGGAGGATCGATATGACCAAACAAATGGATGCAAACTGTATAAATTACAAACAGAGATAAATGATCTGGTGCAAGGAAGCCTGGATGTCACTGGTTATTACGCAAAAATGAAGAAGTTGTGGGAAGAGATGAACACCATTGACATCACTTCTCAATGCACCTGTATGTGCACTTGTGGTGGAAAGACCAAGATGCACAAGGCTGAACAAGACATGAGACTTATCCATTTTCTGATGGGATTGAATGAAATGTACACTGTTGTAAGTGGACGTATCCTGATGATGAGTGTCCTACCCAGCATGGCCCAAGCTTTTGCCATTCTATCTCAAGAGGAAAGACAGAGAGAAGTGAAGCCTCACAATCAAACTGCTCTAGACTCCATATCCCTGAATGTATCTGCCTCAATTCATAATGGAAGAAGCTTCAAGACAAACTACAATTCCTATAGGGGAGGTGCTGGAAGCACCAACAACAATCAATTTTGAGCAAGTTCCAGCACTAATACTTCCTACTCACAGAGTAAATCTACTCTATTTTGTGACTATTGCAAACGACTTGGACACACCAAAGATAGATGCTACAAACTCCATGGTTATCCACAAGGTTCTAGATTCCCTAGAGGCAAAGGTGCAGGTTCTACAGCAACTGCATACACTTCTGAGGAGGGGCGCAATGAGTGTGAGAATAATCCTGAGCTGAGGAACCAAATGTCAGTGAACTTGTCTAAGGATCAGTATGAGCAGCTGCTAAATCTCCTGGGAACTCTGCAAGCTGGGAACAATGGAGCTGACAATTCAGGCAACATGCTGAGTGAGTTGTGAACTTGGCAGGTATACTTGCTTGTTATTCCTCAATGACTGAGATAGGTGATCTATCATGTAAATGTACTAGATTAACTGCTGGCTCATGGATCATAGACTCAGGAGCATCACATCACATGACCTATACCAAATCCATCCTACAGAATATTTGAACACTGCCATACCCTTTCCTAGTTAGCTTGCCAAATGGATACAAGGTTAAAGTAACTGAAGTGGGTGATGCTTGTTTAAATCCAGCTGTAACTCTCTCTAAAGTGTTGTTTGTACCTAGCTTCAAGTTTAATTTGATATCTATCCATTGTTTGGCTTTACAACTCAAAGGCATAGTCAGTTTTAACAGTTTTTCTTGTTTATTGCAGGGCCCTTCTCTGAAGAGCCCTCTGGAGCTTGGTAGAGCCAAGAATGGCCTATACTTTCTATGTCCCATGTGTCACAACTGTTGTGTTCAGTCTGATAGCATCTCTTTCAATACTCCTTCTTTGTTTAGCTGTGGAAAATCTTTAGTTGAAGATAAATGTAAAGCTTCCCTACCATGTACTGTAACAAATTCTCACAATAAGAATAAAGAAGCTTGTTCTGTTGTTGATCTTATTTCTAGTGCTGTAAATTCCTCTATTTTTTATCCTTTTTCTGCATCTCATAGTCATGCTACTGAACTTTTGTGGCACAAAAGATTAGGCCATGTACCCTTTGTAAAGATGAGGAACATCTCAACCATACCTATAGCCTTTTCCACCAAACAACCATTCACTTGTGCCATATGCCCAATGGCAAGATCAGCCAAGATACCTTTCCCAGAAAGTACCACTACAACTAGTAAAGTATTTGAGTTACTTCATGTTGATCTATGGGGACCATACCACATACCTACTCATGATGGTTACAATTACTTCTTAACTATGGTGGATGATCATAGTAGATCAACATGGACACAGTTACTTAGATGCAAAAGTAATGCATTACAAGCTGTGAAAGCCTTCATATGCCTCATAGAAAACCAATTCCACACCACACTAAAAACCATCAGGTCTGATAATGGCCTAGAGTTCACAAGTGGTGAGGCAGCAAGATATTTTTAAGAAAAAGGGATTATTCACCAAAAATCATGTCCTTACACACCCCAGCAAAATGGGGTAGTAGAAAGAAAACATAAGTATCTCTTAGAAACAGCAAAAACTCTTCTTTACCAGTCCAAATTGCCTATGAGGTATTGAGGAGAATGTATCTTAACAGCTACCTATCTCATTAACAGATTACCCACCAATATACTTCAAAATAAATCACCATATGAACAATTGCACCACAGAAAGCCCGCATATTCTCATCTTAAGAGTTTTGGATGTTTATGTTTCCCCACTGTTTTGAAAAATCATAAAGACAAGTTTGAGCCAAGGGCAACACCCCACATTTTTGTTGGATATCCTTCCAATATAAAGGGTTACAAGGTCTTAGATTTAGCCATAAAAAGAATTCATGTATGCAGAGATGTTTCTTTCCATGAGGATGTTTTCCCTTTTGTTATTGCTCCTGATGGTTGCAGTTTTAATTCTGTCCTAAAGTTGCTTGTTCATCACCCTAAATTGACTTGTATGCTTAATAAACCAAACATTTTAGGTGATGATGAAATGCTGGATATAGACACATCCCATGAGGTTATTACTGACCAAGTAACTAACAACATCACTGAGCCTACAATAGATACAAACTCAATTTCACCCAACATTGCACCAGTACCACTACCTAATCCTGACCCTTTTATTTCTAATGATGCTCCACTAGCACCAGCACCAGCACCTAGAAGAACAAATAGAATAGTTTATACTCCCAGCTACATTAAAGAATACAATTACACATTACATAACATACACTCAACTGCATCAACACCTGATTCACAACATTCCCTTACTTCATTTTTGTCAAATAATGGGCATGTTTGTTTTACCACTTTATGTTCTAGTAGCCAGCAGTTGGTAAAGTCCATTTCACATGAGTGTGAACCTTCTTTGCTATGCTGAAGCAATCTTGAATCCTGCCTAGCAAATGGCAATGACCCAGGAGTTTGAAGCATTGTATGGAAATGATACATAGGAACTGGTCCCCTTACCAACAGACAAGAATGCCATTGGATGTAAATGGGTGTACAAAATCAAGCACAAAGCAGATGGAAGTGTGGAGAGGTTTAAGGCGAGGCTGGTGGTAAAGGGATACACACAGCAAGCCGGAATAGACTATACTGAAACATTCTCACCTGTAGTTAAGATGACTACTGTGAGAACTTTAATTTGTTTGGCTATAAAAAAGGGATGTAGTTTATATCAATTGGATGAGAACAATGCCTTCCTCCATGGTGACAATAACAACTTAGTTTGCAAACTCAAGAAGACTTTATATGGGTTAAAACAGGCCAGTAGGCAGTGGTATGACAAGCTGGCCAGCAACCTATGTTCAAAGGGGTATACACATTCAAACAGTGACTACTCATTGTTTTACAAAAGAAAATGGCGCTCTTTGGTTTTTGTTACTATATATGTGGATGATGTAATCCTAACAGGTACAGATTTGGAAGAAATCACTTCTTTGAAAAGTTTTCTACATGAGCAATTCAAAATAAATGACCTTGGTAAGCTGCACTGTTTATTGGGACTAGAAATATTGTATAGGGATGATGATGTTCTTCTTTCTCAAAGAAAATTCACTACTGATCTTTTGAAGGAATTTGATGTCATGAACTATAAGGTTGCAACATGTTGAAAAGCTCAAATCCACAGATGGAGAGTTGTTATTTGACCCTACTCATTATAGGAAACTAGTTGGAAAACTCAATTTCCTCACACATACAAGGATGGATATAGCTTTTAGTGTTCAGCATCTTAGCCAGTTTATGCAATCCCCGAGAGAACCACATATGAAAGCTGCTTATCATGTCCTTAGATATCTAATGCAAGATCCTACTTTGAGGATTTTTATTTCAAACAAACCTGATCTCACTGTCAGTGCTTATTGTGACTCAGATTGGGCAGCTTGTTCTGATTCAAGGAGGTCAGTTAGTGGGTATCTAGTGCTTATGGGAGATAGTCCTATTAGTTGGAAGTCCAAGAAACAAGCCATTGTGTCACTATCATCTGCAGAAGCAGAATACAGGGCTGTGAGACAAATAGTAGTAGAATTGGTGTAGTTTGAGAGATTGCTTGATGAATTAATGGTGAAGAGTTCATTGCCTATACGTGTGTTTTGTGACAGCCAAGCAGCAATTCATATTGCCAAAAATCCAGTTTTCCATGAAAGAACAAAGCACATAGAGGTGGATTGTCATTTTGTTAGGGACAAGCTTCAACAAGGATTGATTGCACTTCATCATATCTCCACAAACTCATAGTTAGCAGACATATTCACCAAAGCTTTGACTGGAATCAAGCACTCTACAATTCTAAGCAAGTTGTCTGTGCTTACATCACCTCCAACTTGAGGGGGGGTGACAGAATTAGTTAAGCTTCAGTTAGAATTTAGTTAGAGTCTGTTAGTTTGTTAACACTGTCAGTTAGTTATTTTCCTGTTTTCATCCCTGTATATATACACGATTTATGTAGTGATTATTCATTCATTGAGTGAGAAATAGCACACACTCTTTACATGATTCTCTATTCTAGAATGTTCTGTTTCGTTCTATATTTTCCTTTCTTCTCTCAATAAGCTCAGTTCTCCATTAATGGAGGAGGTTCAGAGATCCATCTTTTCCAGTTTCAACAGATTTATTGAGTTGAAAACTTATTGTTTAAATTACTATTAATTTTCTTAAATGCACTTATTAGGGTATAGGTTAAAGTTATTAATGTGATATCAATAAGGAAAAACATGTTGATGAGGAAGGGTCGAAAACAAGGACGAGTTAGTAAGGTCTATTGAATATAAATAAGAGATTAACTTCTCTCCACTGACAGTGAACAAAAAAATTACACCATCAATTCATTTTTAAAATTACTTATTTTTTAAAATTTAATTATTATATTTTCACATTTAAAGATTAATGATTTTTCAGCTTCTCTTTTTTTTCTTTTTCAAAACACATTGACTTTGAGTATTATTTAAATAAATTAGAAAACATATGATGGTATATGGATCAAAATTTGTTTTCAATTAATTTTTGTATAGTTGATTGAATGAACTCAGAAGAGAAAACACAGTCTAAAGCAATGAAAACACCTATCCAAAAATATTTTCATGTTGCAAAGAAGACTTAATAAGTTATGAATAATTTTTTTATGAGATTAATTCGTCTAGATTTTAAAAAGAAAAAAAAGAGAAAAAGTCACCATTGATGATTGTCTCAAATTGCTTCAATGGTGTTGATGGAGAGTGAGGTGAAAATAATAAGGACAAAAAAAGCAGTGAACGAATCCTTCTTCTTTTTGGCAATCAAATAAGAATCCTAAACAAACTTCTATAATTAATTTAGAGTCCAAATTATCATATAATTCTTTTTTAAAATTATTTTTATTTAAATATTAATAATATGTGAATATATTAAGAGAAATAAGTATTTCTAAAAATGAACTGATGGTATAATTTTCTTATCCACCGTCAGTGGAGAGAAGTTAATTTCTATAAATAAATACTTTCTCCGTTTTATTTATATGATATACTTTACTTTTCTTTTTAGTTAGTTCTAAAAAGATTGATACTTTTCCTTACTTGGTAAATATTAAATGACACTATCAATAGTTTATCCATGTTAGATCCTCTACTTATTTGGCAAAAAGTCTAGGTGTACTACTTTTAAAGGTAGTTTGGAACATTGCAAGCTTTTCCTATATTTTTTAAATTTTGTGTCAATTCAAACTATATCACATAAATTGGGATGGATAGAATAAAACAGTCATATGCAATAATGGTAATCCAACTAGATTGGGATCGAATCCACCGAAAATATGAAAGTATCTGTTTCACAACCAAAATTTAATTAACTAGACATCGATAGTTAAAAGTTTTCACTGTATTCCCCACAACGGCGCCAATTAAATTCAAATATACGAATAACAAAACTCTAGTTTGCCTCTGAGTTTCTCTGTAAAGTAACAGCAGTTACCACAATAGTAACTTATTCAAATGAAATAGATAAAAGCAGTCCAATATACTTGTAATAGTCAAAAGTTAGTATCGATAGGCGAAGCAGTGGCGTGCAATATAATAAAAAAAAATTCCAATGGGTGATACGTACATTTTTTAAAATTTTTAATCAGAGGACTAATATGTGAGTTTAGAATATAACGTCACCTTTGATAGAGAACATTTTATTTTTCAAAATAAATTTTTTCACTGATATTCTAAATTAGTCGAACTCTAAAATGAGTGTAGAGACAAAAATAGAAAAGAAGTGGCGTGCAAATGGCTTAGGGAAAAGGAGAGAAGAGAGGGGAATATTTCGGGTACGTGATCTAAATACAGTAGGGTCAAAATGTTTCCATCATTTAATCAACTTTAATTATTATTTAGTGTTTCTTTGCTTTTTGGTCTCCCCTTTTCACTATAATAATCTTATTAGTTGGGTTTTTAAAAATTATTAAAGTTTCTTATAGTTTTACGCAATTCGAAATTTCTCTACTATTCAAAAGTTTAAAGAGTATTAGTAGACTCTAAGCGTTCGTGATTTAAATTACTAAGATCAGTGAATATTGAATATCGTATGATTATAAAAAAATTCAAATAATAATCTTATGGTTCCTTTTATAAAGAAAATTGCTATGAATTTTGGAAGAACAAAAGGATAAGAAAAAGTGGGGTTAATGATTTGACTATAGATATAGGTCTATTCACTATCAAATATCAATTCCAATAATAGTTACATATTTCGTCTTTTTCTTTTTTCATCAAAGTTTATTTCAAATATAACAAAGATAAAAGAACACCTAATTAGATTATAGATTTACAATGATCCACTTTTTTGTGGATAGGTAACTTTTCATTTCATCAACCTAACTTATAGTTTGGCCCTTCAAAATCATAAATGTACAGTAATTTGGTATAATTAATTTGTGCATCGACTTGGCCAAAGTGCCAGTTAAGCTAGTGCTCAAGCAAGTACAACAAAAAATTAAAGTACAATAATTAATCTTTGTGGCATTTGTCTTCTTGGACAATATATAAATAAAGCAAACTTATGAAATAATAAACCGTCAATAATAATAATTTGTTTTTTTGTTCTTTAACGAACACATAAATAAGAGTATAATAGTGAGACACAATCCTAATTAACATTTTCTTAAATGACGTATAAATGAAAAATACGATAATTATTTTGAGACCCAGAGTGTAACATTATCTTTTAGAATGTTCTATTTAATGAGTAGTGACTACTTAACTAGTTTTATTAGCTTGGCGTTTAGTAATCATATTAATTAGGTTCGAAAAGGACTAGTTAAACAGGTTTCTCATAACCTTAATTACTTAATTCCCCTAGGTCTAGTCTTCAAAACTTATTTGTGGATTAATTTTTTTTCCCATCCAGTCTCCGATATCCAAAGGGATTCGAACTTGAGATATCGAATTATGGATAAAGGAGTGATTACCACTTTAGTAGATTTAAATTCTTTAGTCAATCTCATAGGCATTATTTTTTGAAAATGAGAGGAAGATATTTCTCTTCTTCAACTAAAAAATGGGTAAAAAATAGTTTTCCTTTCCTACTTTAAAAAAAGAGTACTATTTAAGGTTAAAAAACGTGGATAGATGGCAAAGCAAAGACAAGGACAAGGACGTTTTAGAGAGCGTGTAGATGTATGATATAAAAGAATATATAGTTCTTATATTATTAATCAACAAATATAATTATTTTTAGCCGATCTATCGGATATGTACTTGCGCATCTAAAAAGCTACCTAATTAATTTCTAACTAGAGATGGCCATTTATGTCTCCTCCAAAGAGGAAAAGGTTGGAAGACTATCTTCGAAACCTACCAGAATTTGGATCTGAAGTCTATATTAGAGCCTCGATTAAATTTAAATCGCGCATTGTAGGGTTCATTTGAGTGTAGCGTTTTCAATAGGATTTTTTCCATTTCTAGAGCGCCAACTCGAAACCTGATCTGATTAAGGATGAAGTAGTCCCACCACAACTTATATTGGTAATTTTTATGTTATTTATGTAGTGGCAGTTGATTTTATTTGTATATTGAGTTTAAGTTATATTAATTGATGACATAAATATTTATATAATCACGTCACCTAAAAAGTTATTAGCAGGTAAATCCATTTAATAAGCATTAATGAAAAAACCTAAAACAAACGGTCAGTAACATATTACTAATAGATTAGATTAGATTAAATTTCATTGATAAGGTAAAGAAAACAATTACACCATCAATATTAAATAGGTACCAAAATTATATTTCAAATTAAAATGACCATGAAAGCTAACTACGAAAAGTTGTATGATTTTTGAAAAACAAAACAAAGTTAAATGATTATAATAATTACTTGTTGAATGACTGTCGAAACTTCAAACTAAATATAATCGTTGCTAAATTTATTATGTATCTTAACAAATCTAAATAAATTGTATCACGTATTCACCATGGGTGAGTTAGAACTAAAGTCACAAAAGTAATTTTTGTTACGAAAAGGTGAATCAATTACACATTTATTGCATGAAATAAAAGACAATGAATAATGTTAAATATGCTTATGAAAATACAAGTTGTCACTTGTATATTTAAAATCTTCTTATCTTTGATTGCAGTTTAAGCTATGATACTAATTTCTTCACCATTTCCCATGTATTTCAGTAAATATTTTTTTAATTATTTTTATTGGTAGTATTTTTTTTTTCTTCAATAATTTCTAGTTGTTGAGAAGATTTTTTATTTTTTTAAAAAAAGAATTTTGTAGTTGAGTCTAATCAGTCCAACCGACAAAATATGTGGAAGAATTCGTGCTCAAGATCTTCAAAAACTTCCAATAATATGAGTAGTTGTATGTATATTAATATTAATTCAAACAAATTTATTTTATTAAAGTCAATCTGAATAGGTTCCCAATTCTGCCTTTTAAAATAGGCTTTGTCCACGAGGCAATATTGGTGTGTCCTTTTCTTTCAAATTTTTTACTTTAAGGTGCATCCAATTTGAATGCACACGCCGCTCTAATAAGCATAAATATAATTGGATCCGATATGTGGTAGGATGGTTGGAATCTCATGTTTAGTTGAAGAGTCACAAATTTAAAATAATAGAGTTTTGAAGTTTGAGGTCTGAAAATAGAAAATTTCTGAATAGAGCGTGAGTTACCCCCTCAATGGATCTACCAAAGACGAATCCAAAGGTGATTTACAAAAATGATATTGGAGGTGGATAGTTTTGAACTTTTGTCCTCGCTTTCTCAGAGAGAAATTCAAGTTTAACAAGTTTTAACTTTTGATCTTGAAAGTTTGCCTATAGGAAAAGCGAGAACAAAAAATTCAAAACCACTCATTTTCAAAGACATAAGATTTGATTTGTTGAAGTCTAAGTCAATTAAGTACTGAATTTTTAGATACCGAATGATTAAATATAAAATTAAAAAATAGTGGCGTCAGACAGCCTAAAATTTGCGCAAGCAACATATTTTAAATTTATTGGAAAATGATTTTTCAGGAGTAACATAAACGTGTCCTCCAACTGTCATCTTTTAGCCTTCAAGTGGCATTTTACGTGCTAATTTACTGTTTTATGTGTATTATGTCACATAATATATATGTGTTTACTTATTCAATTTTATATAAGTTTAAGTATTTATTTATACATATTTAAAATTGAAGGACATAAATGTTAGCTGTGCTGAAATTAAATGAACTATTGATGTATTGTGCCTTTTGATTTTCTTCCAAATATTTTTACAAACTAAAATTTTAAGAAATAGTACAATTAACAAAAGAGTATTTTCTGAACCTACGTAAGTTCAACAACTTAAATTAGCATCAAGTGACGGCTTATTACAAGCAAATAGTTGTCCAGTTTTGCTAATTTAAAGAGTCAAAACTAAAATTATTATTATTTTGGAAGTCACTATCACAAGTTGTTGTATATTTTTTTCGAAAGCATCTAGAGTACTTAATTTTATACCATATTTAAATACTGAAAAATATAGGTGATTTATTCTCATTTGTTCTAGGCTTGATGGTCAGTCATCAATGCTATCAGTTAGTACCTATTATTGGTGGGAAGTTGAAATTAGTCGAGTTCATGCAAACTAACAAAGAAGATATCAACAAGTCAACAATAATTTAATATGAGAAATACTATGGAGTTTAATTTGTACTTAGGAACAAAAACAAGAAGATGAATGCTGTGAACTTGGATAGTTCCTGTCATGTTTATGGGCAACTTATTTGGGCCGGGCGTAAACCTTGAGGAGGTCAAGGAGCTAGACAGCCCAACAAAATATTGATTGGAAAAACTATCAAACTAGACATACTTCACTATCATATATATTTACTTTACCTTTAGTTTAAAATAATTACACATAATATCACTTTTAATATTTATATCATATATTTTAAAAGATTTAATCAGATATATAAATTCCTTAAATATGATACTGAATAATTATCTTAAAATTTAAACTCCTTAATTATGATCCATTAGCAATTCAAATTATTTCTCTCACATCCGCCGTTTCTCTCTTCAGATTTAACGAAATATATATCTCTTTAAAAATAGCCTATAATAAAGTTCTACCACTAAATTATCTCCCTAATTTATTCCTTCACTCCAAATCAGCCCACACTCTCTCCTAATCCTTCCTCTCCCATGACCATCTCTAAGACAACTGGAAGTCTGATATCTAATTAATTATACATTGAAGAATCAAACTTTCGTATGATATTGGACTGATTCGACAACATAATACTTATTATTTTCTCACATGTGGCATCAATGGCCGCTTTTTCTATTGCCGAAAAGGAGAGAGACGAAGGGGAATGGTGGTAAAAATATGTATCTGATTAGTTGTATGTGTATACATATGTATCTAATTAAAAGTTTATGTATCTAATAAAGTGTAAATGTATTTGAATTAATATTATATGTACCTATGAGAAAAAATTGAATTAAGATTATATGTATAGAGTGTAAATTTCACAAATAGTCATTTTTCAGCTTCAATAATTGAAATTTAATTATTGTTATGAAGGTTTAAATGAGGACATTGTCATTATCACCAATGGAATTTGGAAATCCTTTAGAGTGGCTAATTTTTTAAGATAAAGCTGAAAAGTGACCTGTTGATGCTATTTCTCTTGAGTGCTTGGTGTAGTGTTTACTATCATGAAAGCAATCTTTGTGCATCCCTTCACTTACCCAAAAAAGAAAGGGATAGTAAGAAACCTCTAGAGTTTTTGTTGTTGACAAATCAATATTCTCATATTTATAGGGCTAGGCACACAAATCATCCGGTCGTTCCTTTGGCACCTCTGCATATAATTAATACGATACTTGCATTGAAGTCTCTATGGATCACAATTTTAATTATAAGAACCTTACGGACCGTTGTTTCTAGCGGCACCTCGCACAACTATGCAAAAATCTGTCGTCAGGTCAGCATGCTTGGTGTATTGTCTTATATAAATGCTAATTTCCTCTCCAGAATTGCCAACGACTCAAGAGACCCCAGTTAGGATGCTGGAACGGATAAAATTATCAAATATTATACTGCAACCTACTCCTGGAACGACATTAATTAGGAGAATGCAATGATCTGCAGTAAAATCAGTACTCCGGATACATAACTTGTATAGAATACTGAAAGCCTGTGTCCAGCAATGTTATCAAACATAAACGCCTGAAATGAAGGAGAGACCACAATTCAATTAGGCAAGAAAAACTAAGTCAAATAGCAACTAGTCCAAATACTTGTTTCATATAACAGGAAGTAATATATATATATATATATATATATATTCTCTTTTCCCAGCTAAGAATTAATTTTTCCTTCAATGATGGATAATACTTGTTTAGCTTAAATTCCCTGGTTCATGGTTTTTTATCATCCATTGCCTTGGCCTCAGCTCCATCCTCCTTGTCTGCAACAATTAAGATGGATGCCATCAAAATTAATGATGGATTGGTGCGGTGCAAGACGCCACCTTTTCTCATGGTAGAAGCTAAATGCTTTGTCATAATATCAATCGTAGCGTTAATAAAACGTTCTAACAGTACCACCATATCTACAACAATTGTGAATCTCAAATCACAAACTAATAGAACAGAGTATATCTAAACAATAAGAGATTGGAATAGTTTTAGGGGTTGGGTCCATAGAAACAAGAACATGATCGGAATTAATTAAGGACTTACCTGTCAAATCGCCTTCGAAGGTTTTTATGCTAGCTGCCCCCCAAACACTTTGTTAGTGAAAAATTTATCAACTTTGATCCCTTAACTATACACTTACTGATTTTAGTCGTTTAAGTATTCAAAAACTTATCAGGTTTTATCTTTGTCCGTTTTTTTTTATACAAATAGCTTTTGTTTATATTAACAGAACTCCTCGTGAAATTAAATCTTTAACCTATTTTTTAAGTTGTTTCTTTATCCCCGCTACTTTTTCTTCAAATTATTCTTATGAAAAAAACAATAACCTCAAAGATTCATAATAAATTTAATGAAAAGAAGATACACATAAATACCTTTACAGATTGGAGATTCTTGTCTCTAAGTTCCCGATAGGACCTTTACTCAAGAATATTTGTAATCTGGTCATATAAGTTCATCCATTCTTTTCAAATTAAAAATATACAACATATCAAGTAAAACTCCTCAAGTGGGGTCTGGAAAGGATAGAAAATGTATGTAGACCTTACTCCTACCTTTGAGAGGTAGATAGGTTGCTTCGATAGACCCTCGACTCAAATTCAAAAAAATAGTAAATAACAAATCATAGAGCAGAGTAGTTAATGAAAATGTAAATAATATTTAAGACGACCATAAATGTCATGGCTGTAAGAACATAATGTAAATGTTTTTAAGGAGAAAAATGAACCTAAGTTGAATCATAAATTTGAAAATCAATATAAGTAGCAAGACCTACTCCCTCCCATCCCAGGAATAATTGAAGAGAGTTATCTCCAGTCATCAACATTGGCATAAAAAAAGTAGGAATGGATAAATAACACATCTTTAAGGCATTTCGTTGCACTTTAATCACCCTCGTGAAGAGGCGCACTCTGATACCATTGATGTCCAATAACTTTTATAGTAATGGCTGGATCAACTACTACCTCGTCCATTGAGTATAACAAAGCAAATGATGGTATAGCAATGAACATTAGTTCTCCAAAATGCGCAATCCATCTTAGGAAGTTTGTCACTATCAAAATAACATAACTTTGAGTATGAAAAGTGAACTTTTGGAACATATTATCACACAATCTATTGCTCATTTGATCATTAGGCTCTCCAGCCCTGGTACAATGTAAAAAGTCCTTTGTAAGGCCCAACGATAAAGAATTTTAATTAAAAATAAAATTGAGATTGAATGTCAAAAGGATATACTTTTGTCTACTAATAAAATCAATACAAAAATTTGGCTAAATACCATTAGAAAGGAATTATTTGCCAGTCAATCATACTCGTAACACCATAGAAAGATAAACTTGTAATAAGATTCAAAGTAATATTGAACTTACTGAAGTAATTACCAAATTATAGGGAGACCATATGATTCAGTTGATGTATCCACTGTAATAATCGAAACAACTCCCAAATAGAAATGCCACAACAATCTCTCTCACTCCACTAGTCCCAACACTTTGCAGAAGACTAAATTTTCATCTTGATGAAAACAAAACAATTCATTTTTATAGATAAATCTCTTTTCTAATTATTAAATAAATTAGCTATCCACTCGAACTCTTATAGTAAGTAAATAATCACAAAACTTTAAAATTAGAGATATTCTTTACAACACTATAACACAAATAAATTAGTATCTATTTGTTTTTATTGTACACAGAGATAAACCAAAGGACAAGAAATATGAGTCCTTTCTTCTCAAGTTCTCTATGAGAAAATAAGTATATAAACAGATTATAGTGCTTACCTGCTTGTTGTTGTTGGCATTTTGGCTTTTTTCTCGATCATGACCTTCCTTTTATCGCCCTTCAACGTGGCTTTTTTCTTCCCCATCTTTCTGAAAATAAGAGAGACACACTTGATCTGTCACTAAAATACCCTGTTTATCACTATGCCACAAAATACTGACAAAACTAAAATTCGAGAAACTTCATTTTCATAATCCAAAATGTAGCATCAACTAAAATTTCAAAAAGGTCTATGCAGCATCTAAACTACTCACATATAAAGCCAAAATAACAAACAAACTTTAAACCGGTACTCACTTATTCTCAACAGGCTTAAACGTCGATCTCATTTCTTTTCTCAATGCCCATCATGAAAAAGCTATTGATTCATATTATGTCCTTCTGATTGTTGGGAAAATGCGGACTGACACAAAAATATATATGGTCAAAATAGTGGAAATAAAATGGAAAAAAATAATGACACCAAAAATTTTACGTGGAACCCTTCTGAATAAGGGAAAAACCACGGGTCAAGAGGAGCAACTAATATTACTATAGCAAAGAATTTTTACACTGTGTAGCCACGAGTATAATACTCAAAGTAACTACTACACACTCAAAAGGAATAACATTCTTTTGATTTATCACCTTACTAAAATATTGCTCACACTCTATTTTTCTTCACAGACTATTTTCTTGTATAGTCTATTATATACCTCACTTTGCTCTCAAAATGATTTTTCTCTCTATCTTGGTGTGTCTAACAAATGAGCAAAAGCTCCCTATTTATAGGAAGAGAAAACTATACCTATGTCACTGATGACATACGCAAATCTAGCAAATTTCAAAAGATTGCAAATCTTACCAATTTGCCAACCACCAAATCTATCTTTTTTTCAACTCTTGCAGCAATTTCTTTTTCAACATTTGCTGCCTCAACTTCCTTTTAGTTTATCTATAATGGGTATGGACCCTACAAATTTTCCCCTCCAGACCCATTCACCGGAAGGAGGCATCTTCATTTTCTTTAGAGAGAGCTCATACCGACAAGTTCTTTGCATAACTCGAACTTGTCTTTCGGTATCACCTTGGTCAACATATCCGCAGAATTTTCACTTGTCCTTACATGGTACATGGAGTTCTTGCTCAAGTCTATTGCACTCTGACTGTCACAATAGACAACATACTCCATCTGTTGCAATCCAAGTTCTTGAAGAAACTGCTTGAGCCATATCATCTCCTTGCCGGCTTCAGTAGCCGCAATATACTTAGCTTCAGTTGTAGACAGTGCAACACACTTCTGCAACTTTGACTGCCATGATATAGCTCCCCCTAAAAAAGTAAACAAATATCCAGTAGTGGATTTTCTATTATCAAGGTCACTTGCCATATCAGCATCTGTATAGCCTTTCAAGATTGGATTTGATGCTCCAAAACACAAGCATTTATCTGAGCTTCCTCTAAGATACCTGAGTGTCCATTTCACAGCTTCCCAATGCTCTTTTCCGGGATTGTCTAGAAATCTACTGACAACACCAACTGCATTAGCAATATCAAGTCTAGTGCATACCATTGCATACATTAGACTTCCGACGACGGAGGAATATGGAACTTTGGCCATGCTCTCTTTTTCCTCCCTAGTTGTAGGACACATCTTCTTGCTCAACTTCATATGAATAGTAAGAGGTGTGCTAATAGGCTTAGCACTCTTCATATTGAAGCACTCCAGTACACGTACAATGTACTTCTTTTGTGACAAGTGAATCTTCCTTTCATCTCTAAGACGAGTAATTTTCATGTCCAAAATTTGCTTGGCATGACTCAAGTCTTTCATAGAAAAAGACTTACACAACTCTTTCTTCAACTTGTCAATCTTGAAAGTATTCCTGCCCACAATCAACATATCATCCACATACAACAAGAGGATGATGAAATCATCGTCAATTTTTTTTTGTACAAGTACACAATGATCTGAGGAAGTTTTCTTATAGCCTTGCTCCCCCATAACATATTCAAACTTCTTGTACCACTGTCTAGGAGCTTGCTTTAGGCCATAGAGACTCTTCCTGAGTTTGCACACAAAATTTTCTTTACCATTTACTTTGAAGCCCTCACGGTGTTCCATATAAATCTCTTCTTCTAGTTCACCGTGAAGGAAAGCTGTCTTCACATCCATTTGCTCAATCTCTAAATTAAAACTAGCTGCCAAATCTAGAACTATACATATGGAGGACATTTTCACGACAAGAGAAAATATTTCGTCAAAGTCAATACCCTTCCTTTGACCAAATCCTTTAACAACCAATCTAGCTTTGTATCTGGGCTTCAAGTTGTGTTCTTCAACTTTAACTTTGAACACTCACTTGTTCTTCAAAGCTCTCATGCCTTTAGGCAATTTCACTAACTCATAAATATGGTTCTCATGCAGAAACTTCATCTCATCTTGCATGGCTTCAATCCATTGATCCTTGTGCTCATCTTCCATAGCCTCTTCATAACATTCAGGTTCTTCCCCATCAGTGAGTAACACATACTCATTGGGTGAATAACGAGAGGAAGGAATCCGCTGTCTTGTGGACCTCCTAAGCGGAATATTTGATTCGTCCACAACTTCATGAGTAGAAGGATCATCAATAACAACATCATTGTTATTATCAACATCAACGTGTTGATCCGAGACATGATCCTGGGCGTTACCCTGGTCATCAAGCCCAACAACATCATGCGCACTTGTGTGAGAAACTTCATCAAGATGAACTATGCCATCAAAACTTGAAGATTATAGCTTCTCCGCTTTGTCAATATCTTCAATGGTTTGATTCTCTATGAAAAAAATATCACGGTTTCTCAAAAGTTTCTTCTCAATTCAATCATATGGCCTGTAACCAAATTCATCAAGGCCATATCCAATGAAAATGCACTGCCTTGTCTTGGCATCTAACTTTGACCTCTCATCTTTCGGCATATGTACAAAAGCTTTGCAACCAAATACTCTCAAATGGTCATAGGAAACATCCTTTTCATACCAAACTCTATTTGGAACATTACTTTACAAAGCAACAGTAGGAGACAAATTAATAACATGTGCAGCGGTCAATAAAGCCTCACCCCAAAATGAGTTCAACAACTTTGCTTCAGAAAGCAAACATCTAACTCCTTCCATCAAGGTCCTGTTCATTCTCTCAGCCAAACCCTTAAGCTGAGGAGTCCTAGGAGGAGTCTTCTGGTGTCTAATACCTTGATGCTTGCAGTATTCGTCAAACGGTCCACAATATTCACCACCGTTGTCAGTACGAATACATTTCAGTTTCTTTCCAGTTTCTCTTTCAACTGAAGCCTGAAACTGCTTGAAGACACCTAACACTTGGTCTTTAGTCTTCAAGACATAGACCCAAAGTTTTCTCGAGCAATCATCAATAAAGGTGACAAAGTAGAGTGCACCACCCAATGTCGTTGTCTTCATTGGACCACATAAATCAGAGTGCACCAACTCAAGTAACTCTGTCTTCCTTGAAGAAGGGTTAGACTTAAAGAAAACTCTATTTTATTTTCTAGCCAAGCAGTGCTCACACTTTTCTAATTTAGCACTTTGGAAATCTGACAATAATTTCTTCTTGGCTAGAACATTGAGTTCTTTCTCACTGATGTGGCTAAGCCTCTTGTATCATAACGTTGAAGAGTTATCGCTCTCAATTGCATTCACCATATCAACACAAGTAGAAGTCGTAATCCAGTATAGACCACGACGTTTGTTACCACGAGCCACAACCAAGAAACCCTTAATGAGTTTCCACTTTCTATCACCGTTGGTACTAACATATCCTTCATCATCCAAAACACCAACAGAAATTAGGTGCAGGCGAACATCAGGTGCATGTTTTACATTGTTCAAAACTAGTTTAGTTCTAACACTAGTTTCCAAACAAATTGTACCAATACCAACCATCCTTGATACAGCCTCATTACCCATACTCAAGGTTCCAAAATCACCAGAAGTATAGGAAGAGAAAAAATCCTTCCTTGATGTCACGTGAGATGCGGCACCAGTGTCCACAACCCAGCTTGACTCATCACAAGCAATATTTATCATATCCGCATCAAGGACGGTAATAAGATCTTCGGTGGTGACGGTGGCTAGGCAATTTTCATTGCTATCTTCTTTATTTTCCTCTTTGCCTTTGTTCTTTTTCTTCAACTTCAGGCAAAACTTCTTTGTGTGCCCTTCCATGCCACAATAATAGCACTCAATATCCTTAAGTCTGCCTCTGGATTTGCTCCTGTTACGTTCTTTATTTTGAGAACCACGAGTTTTGTTTCTCCCCTTGGAGCCAGTTATTAGGACATCCGACTAAAATGAACTTTGAGATTTTCTTCTCATCTCTTCGTTCAAGACATTACTCTTGGCGGAATCCATAGAGATCACACCATCCGGAGCAGAATTTGACAATGAAGTTCTAAATCTTTTCCAAAAGTCTGCTAGGGAACCAAGTAGAAGTAAGCCTTGAATTGCTTCATCAAATTTGATGCCGTAGAAGATAATTGGTTCATGATCCCCTGAAAATTATTCAGATGATCTGTCATCGGAGAACCATCATGATACTTTAAACTCAACATCTGTTTTATTAAGAACATTTTGTTGTTTTCAGTCTTCCGAGCATACAAACTTTCAAGATACTCCCTTAGGGTTCGAGCATGTGTCTCCCATGAAATATGGTTCAACACATTATCGTCAACCCATTGCCTAATGAATCCACAAACCTGTCTGTGCAACAAATTCCACTCTTTATATGTTTTATTTTCAGGCTTTATAGTGGTAAAGACTGGTTGATAAAAATTCTTAACATATAGCAGATCTTCCATTTTTCCCCTTTCAAATGGCATAATTAACGCCATTCAAAGTAACCATTCTACTTGTGTTAGCTTCCATCGTTTCCCCCAAAAATATAGTTATTGCAAATCAAAGTAAATCTTTTATGATGTGGAAGTTTAGACTGTGCTGCAACCACAGAGCATACTCAGATAAAATCTTGGCTCTCATACCAGTTTGTTGGGAAAATACGGACTGACACAAAAATATATATGGTCAAAATAATAGAAATAAAATGGGAAAAAATAATGACACCTAAATTTTTACGTGGAAACCCTTTTGAATAAGGAAAAACCACGGGCCAAGAGGAGCAACTGATATTATTATAGCAAGTAATTTTTACACTGTGTAGCCACGAGTATAATACTCAAAGTGACTACTACACACTCAAAAGGAATAACACTCTTTTGATTTACCACCTTACTAAAATATCTCTCACACTCTATTGTTCTTCACATACTATTTTCTTTTATAGTCTATTGTATACCTCACTTTGCTCTTAAAATGATTTTTCTCTCTATCTTGGTGTGTCTAACAAATGAGCAAAAGCTCCCTATTTATAGGAAGAGAAAACTATGCCTATGTCATTGATGACATAGGCAAATATAACAAATTTCTGAAAGTTGCAAATCTTACCAATTTGCCAACCACCAAATCTATCTTTTTTTCAACTCTTGCAACAATTTCTTTTTCAATATTTGCTGCCTCAACTTCCTTTTAGTTTATCTATAATGGGTATGGACCCTACACTGATAGAGACAATTTAAATCATTTGATACTATATGAAGATAACTTGAAGTGAGGGATAAATACATCGAGGGCCCCTAAACTTGTAAAACAATTGCATTTAAACACTTTAGCTAAAGGTGTTACATATTGAACACATGAGGACTATTGAATGTGTACGAAATAAATACAAAAGTGACGATCTCTCACACAAATAAAAAGTAATAATTCTCAAACACCAAAGCATCAAATTAATAATTGACACGGGAAAATAACATCTAATTTTTTTTACATAAATACTCAATTTTCAAGACTATTATGTTGCTTCCATAAATGCTCTATTAATGCATTACGGAGTTTAAAATGAGCAATTTTTTGTCCTTATTTTTATGTGTAGATAAAAATTGTTTAAATTAAAATTTTCATCTTGTATCCAAATATTTCATGTAGTAATTTACTTTCCCTACTCCATTTGAACTATTGCATCGAGTATTTTCATGCTCATTAAAAAGGCTAGTTTAATAATTCATCACTATAACATAAAAGAAGATTGTTTGAATTATCATGTAAATTTTTTACGTTCTTCATAGTGAAAAATAATTATAATTTTAAATGACATATTTAAAGTGACAAAAAAAAATTAAAAAAATTAAATTAGAAAAAATGTTCATTCGGGATGGAAGTAGTATACTTATCAATAATATGTTTTTAGATGTTATATTACTTAGAAAATAATTACAAATATTAAAGACATAATTAATAGTCTTATATAATGTAAATAATATTAAAATAATTTTAAATTACATATTTAAAGCAACATTTAAAAAAATAGAAAAATTATTAATTCGGGTAGAAATAGTAACTTGTCTATAATATATTCTTTTAGATATTATATTACATTAGAAATAATTACAAATAATAAATAATTAATTAATGATATAACAAAAATAATATTAAATTAATCAAAAAGTGAAATATAGAGGTGAATAGTAGTTGTCTCTATAAATAGAGAATAGAGAGTAATTTGAAGGTGGGTTGGAGAGGACATTCTCTATTTTACCCTCCACATATAGAAAATAGAGGGTAAAATAGAAATGGGTTGGAGAACGAACCCTTTTTATGTGATTTATATATCATGCAAATGCAAATTGTCTCCAAATGTTAATTGTACTATTTCCTCACTGAATTATTTCCAGTCTTCCAAACCATGCCCATTAACACACATAACGTAAAATAATTCAGTGAAGAAATAGTACAATTAACACATATAACGTAAAATAAATTCAGCCTCAATGTTTCGGATATTTTAGGCTTAATTCTAGTACATAAATAGAATAATCGGAAATTGAAATGATGCTTAATTATAACAAGAAAGTAATATTCATCTATTTTCTTTCCCTAGCTCAGAATTTTTCCTTCAATGATGGATAAACTTCTTCGAGCCTTAGCTTAACTGTGTAGTTCATGGTTTTCATCATCCATTGCCTTGGCCTGAGCTCCATCTGCCTCGTCTGCAACAATTATAACATGTATGTCATTAGAACTAATAGGTTTTCCTTTTATTACACGATGATCAATACAACAAGATGGAATTAACATCATGATCTACGCTAACAACTAATCAAAATAGGTGTCTCAAATGCTTTTTTGACTTTTTTGGACAGGCTACACACACCAAGGATACAATTCCTGATTTACCTCTCATGCTTTGCACGTAAATTTGAAATTTTTGCCTGACTCGTTTCATTGCTTGTTCAACTTCTTGCCGATGTGTTTGCTTGAGTTGCTCTGTTTCCAATCTAACATATTTTATTCCGTCCAAATATTTTTTCACTTGTTAGGTCATACAGGTGATTGAGGATCCTGCCAACTAAATCGAACAATTTCTTGAAAATTTATCAACAATGTTCATCTGGGCCTACATGGAATCAGAAATCATAGTAATGTAATGTCAACTACTTGTTTTAGACAATAAAAAAGATCGATTATACACATTGGATGGTCTCAACTCAAGATTTAGCAAATATTTAAAGAAATTTTGACATGTTGATACCACAATGTGAATAAATGATAATATTTGGACTTTAATTTGTAGTTAATATCACAAATGACAATAGTTGGAGTTAATATCTCAGAAGATCACTCAACTAACAACTTATTGTACATCGTATCACGGAGGTAATTGAATAGAGTTATACACTAATTATTCAAAAAGAGAAGGAACTCTTATTAACCTTTGAACCAGTAGGGAAATACTGTAGTATCGACCACGGAGGAACATCATGTGCCTATTGGAAGCTTATTGATGAGCATTAACAACAAAAGATAACAAAGAAATGGTCATGATCAGGGGCATATATGCTGGTCCATGTGTCTTGTGTGGTGACTTTAATATCAAAAGGTTTGCTATAGAGAGAAGGAACAACAACAGCGTAACAATATCAATGCTAGAATTCCTTGAATATCCATGAAATCGAAATTAATTGTCAATATCATGAGTTTTGAAAAACCTAGCAAATAAGTATCCATCATTTGATATAACTGGACTCTATTTCTCCGATCATGGCGCAATAAGCATCACATTTGGTGGGGCACTCCAAGCATCACATTTGATATAACTGGACTCAACAACAAAAAATAAATATAACTAGAGCATTGGTACTCGTAAAAATATGTACTTTATTTTTTCCATGAATACTTATTACTAAAATATTTCTTCTAATAAAATTGATATTGTTTTATAAAACTGTAAAAATACTTATAAAGCGATGACAACAATGCTCATTGAAATGGAATTAAGGGGGAATTTGTTTCAAAGGACACCGTGTGATGATTTTTTGAAGGATATTTCAAGGCAGCATTTGTCATCTACATTGCGGCCAAATATCTATCCACATTTTATAGCAAACAACATTTAGCATCTTGCTTTACGTTGTGGCCAAAGTCAAACAACATATTCTATCAACTCTTGCTTTACTTATATTGTGGCCAAATTCAAACATCTATCTACATTGAACCCGTGAATGCTCATGATCTGCAAAAGTCATCAACAAATAAAGAAAAGATTATTCTTATGAAAATCATCAACACAAAATATTCACTTCCGCTCCCTACACCACCCCACCAACCAACGTCCCAACATACAGAAAAAAAACTTCACATAACAGTTTAAATGTGACAGAGTAAGCAATATGTTCATATATGCCAACTAGACTCAACTAACTTCCCTTCCTCGAGCTGAGTTGTGAATCATGCCACTCGGTGTTTGACTTGCCAACAAGTTAAAACTGAACATCAATGACCCACACGATTAATGCAATGACTTGCTATACCAGAATGGAAAAAGGGGCAAATACCATGGATTTTATAACTGAATTACCAAAAAGGGTTAGGTACTTTCTAGTGATAAGATTAGTTACTTGGTTAGGTATTTAAATTTTTTAAACTGATTGGATATTGATTTGGATAAATAAATTAGAATAAAATCCCGAATGAGAGTTTGCTCGAAAATTATTAGAAATGTTAATCAATTAACTAGAGATATGTTGGTAAATGTGCACATAAAGTAAGGGTACTTTTGCCTTGCAAAATAAATTACTACATATATAATTTTTTTAAAAAAATATTTCTAGGCTGAATGTGCTCTAAATCAGTTTACTCAATATATACATAAGAATTTCAAGTAAAAAAGAATTAATTATTAATGATCAAACCTTTATGTTGTTGATGAGAATTTTTAGGCTCAAACCGACTACTTTAAGAAAAGGAAACTATATTGTTGAAAAGTATTTTTAGGATCAAATTGAATACTTTAGCTAAGAAAGAAACTTAACAGAGAAGTCTATTATTTTGCAAAATTAGTTTTAGTTGTAAGAATAAGTAATATATAATTATCAAACCTCTAATTATTGATGAGAATTATCAAACCTCTAATTATTGATGAGAATTTTTAGGCTCAAACCGACTACTTTAAGAAAAGGAAACTATATTGTTAAAGAGTATTTTTTGGACCAAATCAAATACTTTAGCTAAGAAACAAATTAAATGGAGAAGTCTATTATTTTGCAAAATCAACTTTAGTGGTAAGAATAAGTAATATATAATTATCATACTTGCAAACGGTCTTTATTAATTTTATAAATAACGCAAATTGGTCGAAAATCACGTGTTTACAATTTGCCCTCTTTGAATGAAAACACGAAGAAAAGACAAAATTTTAAATAATAAAGAACGCAACATTTCAAAAATGAATTTGAGTTATTTACTTGTTACTAACCAAAAAACCAACCCAATATTCCTTTTTTGCAAGAATTAATTTCACTTTTCAATCTTTCCGTTTGTTGCTCAAGTGCTTGTAGCATTTTCATTATCACCTCTTTGTTGTTAATTTCATTTAGCACGTTTAATTTTCACTTTGCTGTAATAAGAAAATGCGCGAATTGTTTCTTCTTCTGTCCCTAACCTACTATCACGAACTTCAGGGGAAAACTCTTTTTTTAAATCCATTCATACTCCCTCCTACTCTAGTTCCTCACAGAACCAAAACTCCATCCATCACAGAACCAAAACTCCATGCAGTCTTCCCTTCCAAGACCCACCAACCAGAACTCTCCTCCAGCTAGAACTCCCATCCAGTCCCCTTGTCCAACACCCCCTCCGGTCCCAGTACCCAGTCCAACAATCCCCTATACTTTACCTTCAGCCACTTTGTGTTGTTGATCCATCCCCCTCCTCCTTTAATTTGGCCCTCTCAACTCATTGTTATAACACTCATTATCAGGCAAAGCTACTACTTCCAGCTTCAACACCTCCGAGCAAGCAAAAACGTAAAAATACTATATGTTGTTGCCCCTATTGTAATTGTAGAAAGGTAGAGTGTGTTTGTCATAGAACTAGGGTAACAAGAGAACATTGAATTGTCTTTGAAATGTCTACACTTGTTTTCCTAGTAGAGGTAGACCCCTGAAAACAATAACAAGAACCACAAAAAATAGCTCAGAAATATATAAAGTGTAAAAGTCTTTCAAAATAAACTTTTCATAAAAAATTCTTACCATCATCATGGAAACAAATGTGATCGGGTACAAATCTCCTGTTGATTGCACACTACAGCGAGGTACAACAATAGCCTTTTCTCCCCTCCAAAATTTGACATATGAATCGCTGATAGCGTACTTAGTGGCCAGCTTATCAATGCGTGGGTTAGATTCATATGTCTCAACTAATTTCGTAATTATATATTTAACAATTCCTAGTTCAGGCATGGTAGGACAATCAGAAGGTTTGGTTATGGAGAATTTCCGACTGGTTTGGATTCAACGATGGGAGAGTATTCTCTTAGGCGGTGATTATTGATATTTTGGGAGAATATGCCATATATAGTCCATCAACTATTGTAGTAGGTCTAAAATAGTCATTTCTATATATATATATATATATATATTGTAGTAGGTTCTTTAACTATTTAATATATTATAACTACTAAGGAGTTGAAAATACTAAAATATATTACAAAAAGAATAAATTAAAGTTATTTACTCATTAGGTGTGGAAAGTTTATTTATTTTTAATAGAAATGAATTTCTTTCAATGAGAATAAAATTAAAAGTTCTTTACTCGCGTATTTTGATTCCAAATTTTGTACTCCAACGACTTTATTGAAGGGAATTTGTTTAATTTTTTAGAAGTTGAAATTTATAAAATTGTAGATTTGTAACTTTTAACAACCATAATATACTTCATTTTTTCCTCTATTGAATAAAATCAAGACTTATATCTTTTTTCCTCATTAATTTTTTTTGAATCGTTGAAGTTAGGTTCTTTTAATAATAGTAATTTTAAGAAAAATTAGTGGAGGGGACAGAGAAACAATTGGAAAAATGGGTTAAATATTTAATTTCACGAAAACATTAATTTCGTTAATATAAACCTAAATTATTTGTATAAAAAGAATAGATAGAGACCAAATCTCATAAGTTTTTTACACTTAAAAGACTAAAATCAGTAAGTGAATAGTTAAGGAACCAAGCTTGATGACGTTTTGGATGGTTAAATGACTATTTTAGACCTACTACATTAATTCAAGGATCATTTATGTCATTTTCTTATATTTTGGGAGTGAATCGGAATGAATGTTGTATTCTCTGAATAGTGTTTTCTCTTAGGGGTCATTTGGTGAAAAGGATAAGGGAAGTTAATTGGAGAAAATATTTAATTAACTTTTAGGTCGTTTGGTTTGAATACAAGTTATGATCGGATAAGTTATGCTAATATTCTTTTTAGCGAGTGTTTTGTTTGTTGTAATCAAAACAATATGCATTGCATACGTTTTATGAACAAATTGTATATTTTCAAAAATACGTTTCACTTTATTAAGTTTTAAGAAGAAATTTTTTATATTTCTTTTTTACCAATAGAATACAAGTAACTTTAATCACTTCGTTGACATTTTTGATAATTATGGACATGACATTCCAATTCGACCCGATAGCCAAATTCGGATTCGATCCGTTAGCCAAATACACACAATCTGGGACCCGAATTTCAAATCGAGTTTTGATTCGAACACTCGAGATCGACGATTGATCCGGGATTTGAACCTGATACCTGATCTTGGATCCGATCTCAACTTTTTGCTCGGGATCTCACCCCGATCCTAAATCTGAAATGGGACCCATCACTCGAACTGAGACCCAACTTTTGAACCAGGATTCGATCATGAATTTTTGACTCTCGATTCGAGACCTGGCTTCCAAATTTGGGCCCGATCTCGATACCCAATTTGGGACCCAACTTTCAAATTAGGATTCGACCCTACACCCAACCTCGACGATTAATTCGAAACCCGAATCTGACACCTGAGATGATCCTTATGTTCATTCTTGCTATGAGAATACACTTGGATATAATCAAATCATTGGCTCTGATCTTTCAAGCAAATTCTTTAAAACCTTATTCATTTAGTTCATAAATGCAACTAGAACATAGGTAAGTCTAAAAAATATCGAAAAGAACGTTTTAAACCTTCTATTGAGTTCTGAAAGCTGTCTTAAAATATGTTCCTCTGATTCCAAGGTTAGAATAACTAATTCAAAAATCAACATTTGAGAAATAGGCAGCTCCATATAACTAATCAAATAAGTCATTTGAAAAAGGCAATGATTACCCATTGCATTACATACGAGAACTAGAAACATTGGTATAGCCGACAATAACCAATTAATACCAAGGGGTTCAATCAAATAAAAAAAATCTCAAATTAACAACATACAACATTTTAAACAACAGCGAAGCTGAGTTACTTACTTAACCAAAAAGCCAAGCGACTATTCCTCCTGTTTTGCGGGAATCAGTTTCAGTCTTCCATTTTTTCCTCAAGTGTTTCCATCCTTTTCAATATCAGGTCTTTGTTCTGCTCCATTTCATCCCGAATAGCAGAGTTGATTTTCGATTCGACGTAGTAAGTAGACAAAACTGAAACCTGAAACAAACAAGAAGAACCGATCAGAAATGGATGAAAGGTAAAATTCTTTCAAAATAATGTTTTCATAAATAATTCTTACCGCTACCATGGAACCAAGTCCGATCATTTCAACTACAAATTTCTTGCCTGAATTCCCACGAAGGCGAGCTGCAACACTAGCCTTTTCGCTGCTCCAAAATTTAACCGAGGAATCTGGATAGAATAGTCAGTGTCCGCAAGAGATTCACCCAGCTTATCCATGCTTGGGCTAGCCTCCACTTTCTCAACTAGTTTCTTAGCTACATATTGGGCAACTCCTCCTTCAGGCATGGTTATGGAGGATTTTCTTTTGGATTCGCGATGAGAGTTGTTAGGCAGCGGCAGTTATATTTTTTTGGAGAGGTTGACTTCTATTGTTTTGCTTTAGCATTTTTTTTCTTTTGATAAATATTAAAAGTATATATAATTTCAATTGAATTAAATTATAAATAAGAACATTTATATGATCCAATTCAATACTAAAAATTATTATAAAAAGAAAAAATTTGATTAACTTTTAGGTCGTTTGGTTTGATTACAAGTTATGATCGGATAAGTTATGCGTAAGATTCTTTTTTAGCGAGTGTTTAATTTGTTATATTCAAAATAATATGCATTGCAAACGTTTTATGAACAAATTATTTGCTTACAAAAAATACTTTCACTTTATTAAGTTTTTAAAATATATATATATATATATTTCTTTTTTACCAATAGAAAAAGAAATGGTATCTAAACTTGATATCTCATCTTGGACCGGATCTCAACTCTTGGCCTAGGATCTGACCCCGGTCCTAAATTTAAAATGGGACCTGACACCCGAACTAGGACACAACTTTTGAACCAAGATTCGATCATGAATTTCTAACTCCCGATTTGAGACCCGACTTTTAAACTAGGATCCGAACTTACACCCGACCTCGATGATCAACCCGGAACCTGAATCTGACACCTGATTTGGAACCCGACCTCGACTCTGGACTCGAAACCCAACTCTCGACCCAGGATTTGACACGGACGTGACACCTAAATATGGATCCGACTTTCGAACCGAGATTTGATCCCGACTCATGACTTGAGATCCAACTTCGAATCGAGACCCGACCCTGATATTGGATCTGGAAATCGACTTTCAAATTAGGATTCGATATTGACACCGACACCTGACCTCAATGATGGATCCAAGACATGAACCCGATACTTAATTTGGAACCTAACTTTTGAACTAGGACCCAACTCCGATACCCGATCCGAAAATCAACTTCTGAATCGGGACCCGACACTCAACCTAGGATTCAAACCCGACACCTGATCTGGACATGACCTCGACTCTTGACTCGAAACGTGACTCAGAACCCCACCAAAATACTTGACTCAAGACCCTACCCCAACACCCAATCTTGAATCCTGACTAGGGATCCAATATACAAATCGAGATTCCATCTCGATCTGACCTGAAACTCGAGAGTTGGGTCTCGAATTAAGGTCAGGAGGAGTCAAATTTTGAATTGGCATCAAGAATCGGTACCACAGACTTGTGTTAGGGTCGAAAATTGAGGTGTGAGATGGAAAAAAGAATTTTGAAAAATATTTTCCTTACTTTTTGGAGATAGGTCATTTTTTCTTATATTTGAGCAACTAAGTTGATTTGAAAAATATTTTTACCCATATAAAGCTAAATGTAAGCATGATGATGTGGCATGCTTCATTGGCCAGAATCAGAATTTTGATTTTTTTTTCTTATTTTCTATTCTAAAACCTTAACAAAAAATTATATATTTCCTAATTAATTATTTTTAGCTTTTATTATATTTATTGAAATTACACCTATTAGATATTTATGTTAAGTGTTAGAAATTTAATTATCCCATTTATTCTTTCCTTATTAATACAATATAATACTTTCCTAAAATCTCTCTATTTTCCTCATGTACTTTCGTTTTCTTCTTACTAATTAGGTAGCTATATTTCATTTATTTATTTCCTTATTAATACAATATATGTTTTTCCTAAAATCTCTCTATTTACTAAGGGTGCCAAAATCAAACTCAACCCGCCCTATCCATTTAGTTTTGGACAGATTGTTAAAAAAATTTGTCAAAATATTTTTAAAAAAATTGATATGTTATATATAGTCATAATAAAGAAAAAAATAATTTTATTAGGTATTAAAATGGATTTTAAAAATGAATAAAATAATTAATTTTAGTAAAAATTGCTTTGGGTTGGGTATTGACCTGTTATATAACCCATTACCTAACCCGTTTTGACCCAAAAAAAACTGGGTTGAGTTGGGTTGGGTTTTTTAAAAATAAAAATAAAAATTGTGGATATGACATTTCAAGTAACCGCACGTGTTAGGATATGACTAAAGTGTCCTCAATTTTAAGTAAATTTAACTATCAAATCGTTGGTGTGAGCTTGATGGTCGTCCCTCTGTTGACAAAAGGAGTCCAATATCTTTGGGTTTATGGGCTCCAAATAGTCCTATTTCTTTTAAGTAGAACATCTATCTTATTTTATTGGACTTATGAGCTCAAAATAGTCATATTTCTTAGGGAAATTACACCAATTGGATACAAAATACAAAAAATTATCATTTTATAGCCCACTCCAAAGTAACTTTGAAATTATTTATTCGGCCCAAATTAATTATTACTCATGCCCCTTTAGTTTAGGCCCAATTTTCCATCCAAGTTCAACTCTTTTCATTAAGAAATGAGTCGGGTGTACATGAATGGTTGTAGGAAACTTTAATGATATCGTAACAGTATATGAATATATTCTTATGATATCATTAAGGAATGAGTAGTTTTGTAAATGAATGAATGATGGAAACAGTGTGTTCATATACTGTGATGGTATCATACATGATTTTAAGAAGTGTTACGAATATATGAAATAGTCTTTAGTGAACCACGTCAGTATATGATATATTGTGATGGCATCATTGAGAAATTATCATGAGTTCCTCCCTTGAAGGACCGCTCCATAGTCAATGATACCATGTTATTGTATATATAATGTGTGTTGGTATCATTGAGGAATGAATTGGTTGTACATGAGTAAATGTAGGAAATCTTAATGGTACCATAGAAGTATATGTAAATATTGTTATGGTATCATTAATGAATGAGCAGTATTGTGAATGAAAGAATGAAGGAAACATTAGTGCTGCCACAACAAGTATATTTACATACTATGATGGTGTCATGCATGATCTGAGGAGTACTACTAATTATATGAAACAATTATTAGTGATACAATGCCAGTAAATGATGATATCATGAAGGTGACGTTGAAGGATTGAAGGACACGTCAATGATACAATGACATAATATAAGTATAATGTGGTGGTATCATTATGAACTACAACAAATCCTAATGATACTATGTTAGTATATAGAAATACTTCGATGGTATCATGGAGGTCTCACTAAATTATTAAAGCATATATCAATGATACCATGAAAGTGTATATATACTGTGATTGTATCATTTACAGACAAAAGCAAATGAAAAAAAATATTAGAAATAAAAAATGGAAAGAAAATTTTTTAAAACAAAATATAGAATGACCAAAAATATGAAATTAAACTTTGGTGAAAAAATATAGAATAATATTTTTTAAGAAAAAAAGAAAGAAAAATATTTAAGAATAAAGAAATAATCAGAAAAAAGGAGAAAAACAAAAGTAAGAAAAAAAGAAATAGAGAAAACAAACGAATAAAGAAATAATGAGAAAAAAAAAAGAAAAATAAAAAGAAGAAAAGGAGTGTGTAAAATAAAATTTGAGTATGAATTAGATTATGGTGTAAAAAAAATAAAGAATAAAATAATTTTAAAAAAATAATAAACAAAAATGCATTAAAAAATGAGATTAAAAACATGTAATTAACGTGTGCTTTTAATATTTCTTTAGTCCTTACAAAAAACAATTATCTAAGGTGCTTCTTAATAAAATAACACAAAATATAATATGAGTGATGACACTAAAATATTCAACGAAAAATAATAATGAAATCACATAAAACAAATATTGCAAATAAAGAAGTTATAATGAAAATGATCATAATTTAAAAGTATTAAATCATTCTAAAATAAGTCGAATGAGTATTAATTACATGACTAAATATTAAAGAAAAAGAAAAATTAGGTTATGTATTTTAATTGTCTAAAGCATTGTAAAAATAAAAAATAAGTATTCAACATTATTGTTATTCTTAATGTTGAATTGGTTTTTTTGTTAGCATTAATATTGATTTAATTTTGATTTGAGCTTTGTTAGAGTTACTAATATATATGGACTATAACCATTATTCGACCATTCAAAATTCTAATAAGTCAAACTTGAAATAATATGATAAATGATAAAATTATGAAAAAGTATAAGAAATATTTATAAATTATATCCAAAATAAATACTTTGAAGTATAAAATAAATTTTAAAAATTATATGAGAGTTATGTTTGTTTGTATGGTTGTTACCCTTTTTAAAAAAAATAGTTTTGTCACACCCCGAGCCTACACCTTGGACGTGGCCGGCACTCAAGAACCATCTCTGGTCCCCAAGCGAACCATTGACCTAGCTGGCTACTTAGCGGATGACTTACTTGAACAATGATAGGCTCAAAATAGAATTAAATTAGTTAAACTCAAATACTCATCTCATAAAATATGGGAAATACTAAATAACAATACTTATAGTTTTGAAAACAACTCAAAGTGAGTAAATACTGAAAGACACCTCGACTATGTCTATCTATGAAGCCTCTACTATACATAGACGAGTATCGGGACAAGACCCACGACTCCTCAACAGAACTGCTACTAACTACTTATAAAATTGGAGTCCTTCAGAATCAAGGAGGCCTTACTCAACAGTTGACAAGCGGATGAAGTCATCTCAACGGAACTCCTGTTGAGAATCCTAAGTACCTGTTGTTGACACCAAATTTTGGTCTGATATTTTTTTAAGTTAATATTTTTAAAATATTTTATTTGTTAAATAATTCAAAATACATAATTTACAATTTTAATGCAATTTGTTGATAATTATCCTTATTTCTCAAAATATTAGGATTTTATTGGTTTATCTTGTTTACATTATTTTTTTGTCACAACCGGTTTGAATATGTTCAAATATTTGTTTCGTTTGATTAAATCATTATTTTTGTTAAATTGCATTTTTATATGTCGTTGGTTACATTTGTTACATTTTTAATATTCATTTATTCGTTACATTTGTTAATATTCATTTTGATATTTTTGCGCAGTCTAGAAATTCATTCAAATAAGGATAATATTTCATACACAGATTTTTTATTAACCGATGGTTTTCACCCACGATTTTAACATAATGGTATTGTACTATTAGTGGTTTTCAATTTTTCTATTTAAGCAATAGCTTGGTTATTAAGTTAGAAGGTGGTGGATAAAATTTTAGGGGTAGTTTTCAGATATTTTAGTCTCTAAAAATTTCTTTTACCGTTCATAATTTTCCGGTGACAATTTCACCGGAGTTCCGCCGGAATCTGGCGAGTCCACCACCAAGACCCCATTTGTTTGTTTCCTTTCTGCTGGCCAAACCAGACCCAAATACACCAGTGAACCCCCACGAGCTTCAAAGCTCCAAAAAAATTCAAACCATCTCCAAACAGCCATCTTCCACCAAATTGAACTCTAAACCGCCTAAACCCCACTTAAAAATCAGTCATTTCCTCCAGCCAAACAGACCATCGCTGTCAGTCCTCCCTCTTCTCCATTTTTTGTGATTTTTTGTTTATTTACAGATTTTCCGGCGAAGCTAAGGAGGCCTATCGCTGCTACCGTTGGTGTTCCTCATCAATGGAGTGTCCTCAAGCTTTTGGATTCCACATTTTGTTCAAATCTGGCCGGAAAATACTTATCTCCGGTGACCATTTTTCGTTCTTTGCATTCATACATATTTAGCTCTATGTTTTGTTTGTTAGATAATTTTATCCATGTTGATTTTGTTATTGATTTTAATTTTTTGGGATTGTTCTTGTTTATTTACTTTATTTATATTTTTAGTTTTGTTTATGAGGTTAACTTGATTGTTTTATTCCCCTTTTGGCTGATTCAACGTTTAATTTTATATAATTTCTTTCTTAGTGTGGGTTAGTAATTATTAATTGCTCATTTCCATTATCCTAAGTTGCTCATTTTGCGACTTGTTCATATTTTCATGAAGCTCTGTTTTTTTTTATGTTTTAGTGAAGTTCATTTTTTGTATTTTTTTAGTTGAAATCCATTTGCTTTATTTTATTTTTATTACGTATTTTATTATTGTTGCTTTATATTGTTCATATTAGTTGCTGTTGTTTTTTATTATTATTACTTTTTATGCTTTCCAAAATGTTTCCAGCAAGTCCCATTGGTCTTATTTTAAGATAGTTATGTTTGTTATTTATTATTATTATTTGTTTGTTACATTTGCTTTAGATCATTTCTCGTTAATTTCATATCATTTCATGTTTTAGAAAAATACACTAGTTTATTGGCCAATGAAAAAATCTCTCCGTCGATTTTAGAGGCCTCCCCAATGTTAATAGAGGGAAATTTAGTTTAAGTTTATATTTTTTATATGTTAAAAGTGGCCGATGAAGAAATTACCGTCGATTTTCAAGGCCTCCCATGTTCATAAGACGAATTTTTATTTTTTAGTTATTATTCGATTCATTTATTTTGTTCATATTTATTTATTACTAATACTTTTACTAAGTATCTTTACAGGTACACAAAGTTGCTCAACAAGGAAGTTATTTGAATAAAGTTCGAATTATATTTCTTATTCGTTATTGTATATATTATTGACGTTAGGCAAACTTTAGGCCATTTCTTATATGATTGTTTTATTTTATTACTTGTGTATATCGCTTGTTTATTATTTTGTACATTATGTTATCTCCTCCTCAATTTGAAAAAATGAAATTAGTTGGGACCCACAGTTGTGAATTCTGAAGGATGCCTAATACCTTCCCTTTAGAATAACTTGAACCCTTACCTAGAATATATTGGTTTCGTAGACATTATTTTTCTTTAATTAATTAATTGATTTCCTAGTTTTCCTAAAATTAGGTGGCGACTCCCTTACCCTTTTAAACCCTTTCCCTTTATTTCTTTTAAATTCTTTTAAATTTAAAAATTATTTATTATTTTTTGAGTCACTGCGACGTTGCTCCTTTTTAGGGATGTCAACACCTGTATCTACATCTTAAAAAGATGTAGGTCGAATGACATTAGTTCATGGAATGTAGAGTATGTAATATAGCTGAATAGCAAATAACTGAACTGAAACTCTGATAGTAACTCCGCTGAAATATAATATAAGTCATGATGGAAAAATCATTTAAACTTTTACCAACAGAATGTAATAAAAGCATATACTGAACTGACAAGGCTGAAAGAAATACTCCACTCAACTCAACTCAATATAAAGCATAAATAGAGATAATATCATTTAAAGCTTTACAAAGTATAACATAATAACTCAAAGAAAATTATATGTGAAAATACAATGAAAGTACTCTTTACTCTATTTGGGAGTTTCTCTAACCGACAACCATCACTATGAGCTACGTGATGATACAACGTCTCGCCCACGCTGCCAGAACTGTCCTATACCTTGCCGGGGTATAGAACACCTCAATTAAGTGGATCCACTAAGCTTTACCCGAAAGCATAAGAAAATCATCTAAAAAGTATGAATCATTTACCTATGTTGGCATACATGGTTTATGAGGAATTTGAGTTGTCTGAACTCATCCCCATATCGGTGCTCAATACTACTCCCAATGATATATTCATGCTCAAATATATAAAACATACTCTTTCTCTGTTTTGAGGTAATTACTCAAAAGATCCTCTTAAAAGAGGTAACTGCTCTGAAGTATCTTTGTACTCATAACTCATTTAGAAAACAAAGTTTCTTTCTCAATGTAAAAGTAACACATTTGGGAATCAATTAGTTCCCTTAAACTTTACTCAAAAATTCTCTTGTTCAAAATAATAGCAGTTTAAGAACCTTTCAGACTCAACTCGGATTCAACTCCTTCTCATTCAAAAACGCTTTTAAGACTTACGCACATCTCATCAAACTCTTTTCTTGAAAACATCATTTATGCTCGATTCTATACTCATTAAGACTCTGAAAATCATGCATAGTGAATAATAATGCAAAAGCTTTTGAAAAACTCATTCTTAAAATAATGCATCATAATGGGTTACTCAAGACTTTCAAAACTCCAATGAATGAACTCATGGACGCTCATGTTCCCTCAAAACCTTTCTCTTACTCATAGCATAAAAAAATACTCTTTACTCAATTAAATTAGTGCATTATAGGAAGTAATGTAGTTGCTCAACTAGGGTTCATGTGAAACTAGGCATGAACAGCGATTCGAGAATAAGACTCATATGGATAAACATAATCTTGATAATTAAACATGAAACTCAATGATGGAAATCATAACTCTTTCGAAAACATAATAGCATTAGGGTTAGAACTCAACTTGACTTTTTAATGACGAAATTGAGATGTAGGGCGCGTGGACAAACTCAGTCCAAAGCTATGAATAGCCTTACATACCTGGGACGATGATTATCTAAGCGGAACTCGAAGGTCTTGCATGAAACTCTTGAACCCTAGCTTTTCTCCTTCTTCCCAATTCTTGCTCTCAAAAGATTCTAAGTGTTAATAAGAGAAAAAGCACGTTGGGTACTGATAAAGGACTAATCTTAGTCCCAAAACGTTTGGGTTTTAATTATAAAAGGGTGGAAAAAGATGAAAACACCCCTCTTTAAAACTGCCGAAATGACTTACGAGGTCACCTACGGCTCGTGGTTCGACCTACGGACCGTAGGTACCATCCGTATGTCTTGGGTCCCCAAAAATTGAGTTTCTGAGCCTTTTTGACGACTTGGCAGAACCACCGACGAGACCTACCTACTGCTCGTCGTTCAAACGACGGACCGTAGGTTGGGTTCGTCGGTCACAGACTCAAAAACTCTGATATGACAGTCTTTGGTAAAATGGCCATAACTTTTTACTCCGAGCTCGAAAAAAGGCAAACTTGGTGGCGTTGGAAAGAGGACTCAAAGACCTTTAATTTTAGGTCATGGGCCACCTAATTCATTATGTGCTGAGAGATATGATCGTTTGAAGTTGACCTTTATATGATCTTATACGAAAACTTAATCGGTAGAGGATCTTTGAACTCGACTTAGTACTAGAGGTTCCTTATGACCCTAATTCACCTCTAATACACTTCAAATACTTAGGAATAAATATATACCATTAGAAGTCATTGAGTTTGGGCCTACGCATATGAACAATGGCTCGGGTCTTAGCTAAAAAAAATTTGGGGTGTTACAAGTTCTACCTACCTTACTTTTTTGGGATATTTTAGAGACAACTCTCGAGGTTTCACTCTATAACACTCACTTTTCTTATGATTTTCGATATTATGATTGCATCCCTTATTTTAATTTTTTGTAATCATTCTTTAAATCTATTTAATTAAAAAATATGTATAAATTAATTATAATTTGACAAATTTATCCCTTTTATATTAATTTCTTCAAATTATTAAAAAATAACTTATTTAATGAATACTTTAAAAGTATTCATCTATATGAAGAAATTGAATGTAGTATATTAATTTCATTTTAGTTACTTGCATTAACACTTGAAAAAGTTTTATTTCACCTCCACAAACTCCGAGTTCACCACCAAACAATTCCAAAATTCCACCCTCACCATCAAAAGCCTCGCAACCTCTAATTTCTTCACCATCTTCTATGCCACCAAAAAACTCACGATTAGCACCTTCATCCTAGCATTTAATTTGCTATTGCTCTCTTTTGCTTATATATATATAAAGCTATAATCTTGTACGCCTTTTCTTCTATGTATTGTTGGTGTTTAATATTAAAATTAAAATATTAAGTGCATTTGTTAGTGAATATATAAGTTGACAAGAATTTGATCATTATTGTGATGTAATTCTTGTAACCACTATTATCATGATTTATCACTAATTCCACTCATTAGTCTACCTCATTATGGGTGTAACTTATGTAACCTTTGGGCTATTCATTTACCCAATTTACAATCCATTATCTTCATGTTCATTGCAAGGAAGAATTCTTCACCTATAAATAGTGTGGTCTTACTTTGTATTGTGTAGAAGATAGAAAGGGAGTAAGAAAAATAAGGAAGATAAATAATGGAAGAAAAATGTTAAGCGTGAAAAATATTACAGTGGGTAGCAGTGAAAGAGAAAGTTGAGACAAAGAAAATATTCTAAATCTTCAACTATATTCACTATATACAAAAGAGAATATTTATATGTTTAAGGAAGGAGTTCTTATGTGGAGCTTTGAACTCTTCAACTAATCTGGAGTTGCTTGAGTTGTACGATGTTGTTGGGCTGTTGTATCCTGGAAGGGACAAATCAAGAGAAATATTGTTGGATCGGTGTAGATTATGCCGCAATGGGCTTGAATCTTCTTAAAGAGAGCGACATATCCGCGCCTTAACGTAAAAAATTGTTTATTAATTTTTGTCATTTTATTTTCAATTGTAATTCATTGTAATTTGTGGTATATTACACCAACATGTACATTGTTACTCCATTTGTTTAAATTTTCCAATATGGTATTCTATTCCCTGATTAATTATCCTGGGATAAGTTTGGTGGAGACAAGTTATCCCAGGATTAATTATCTTGGGATTAGTTATCCTGGGATAACTTATCCCACCATGTATATGGGATAACTTATCTCATCATTATGGTATAAATTGTGGGATAATTTATCCCGAACATGACAACCAAAAGAGACACCAAAATTTTATCCCAAGACTATTTTTTTATCCGAGGACTATTTATTCTTATCCCTCACACCAAACGACCCCTAAATGTTTAATTTATGTCACATCTAGTCCTTTTTCCTTTTCTTCTTTTCATTGACATGAATTTACTCAGTTAAGTCTTCCTTCAAATTTGAAAAAGAAAATAAAAATTCTACCTTTAAAATTAATCTTGAAGATTAAAAAAAAAGGTCTGCTTCTAATAACATGCCAAAATTATAACAAAAGAAAAAAAAAGTCAAGGAAGTTTCTAGAGAGAATCCAATTCTAGAGACAATGAAAATATTGTCCACTAAATAAGAATTGGTTCAAATGTCCCATCAATTTTTGGGAAGTCTTAATAGTATTCATACTATAATTGCTTAGACAGCATAATATTTTAGTCTACTTGGATTAAATAAGGGATCAATTTTTATTTTTTTTTGGTATATAGGATTCAAAGCACGTAATCTAATATTCCTTTTTCTTTTTCATTAATCTAAATGACTTCTACAAATTTGTGTTTTATATATACCTTCACTATATTGTCTTTATTACCAAAGACAATTGTCTAACTATATAATTGCGTTTACTAATGTTTATTTATTAATGGTTTTAATGTTTACTTGTGAGTTGTATACTTAATGTTTTATCTTATATTTTATACATAATTAAATATGGTTCTGCAAACATCCATCAAACAGTAATTGAGCTGGCCGGCAAGCTAATCCTCAACTAACCCACTGATCAAAGAATTGATCAATTTATGAAAATGATTAATAAAAGACGTTAATTGAAGTTGTTAAAGTAAGATGGATATGTGGATAAATTAGGAGAGATATGATTAGGAACGAAGTTATACGAGGCAAGGTGGGAGTGGCAGCCTCACTGGCGAAGAAGATGAAAAAAAAGAGGCTGAGATGGTTCAGACATATGAAAAGGAGGCGTACAATCTACAAATGCGCCAGGAAGCAGGTGTGAGAGGTTGGATTAGGAGAAGTAGAGGTAGGCCAAAATTAACTTGGGGAGGTCATTAGGAGAAGTAAACAGACCTTCAACTTATTGGAGGTCGAAAATTAATAGTATTAAAAAAACAAGATTTAATAACAAACAATATTTATAGCTAAACAATAAAATATGTCGCTAATCCTTTATTGAGACAAATTTCCATTAGCTATGAGTGAATTGATGATGGATTAGTGATAAAGCTCATAGCTAATTTTAATAGCTAATCGTAATTAATTAGTTAATATATATTTTTATTTCATTAATTATTTAATTATCGTAAATTACATACATTTTGACGTAAACATTTGATACAGATGTTCTTACCATTTTTTGAGTACCTCTTAATTATATAATTATTTTTCATTAAAGACTAGCTAGGCCCTCAACCAAACAAGAGAGAAATGTGACTTGCCTAGTACATTATTGCACTATCTGTATTATTTTAAGTGGCACCAAGCTAGTAGCTAGTCACATGATTTTGAAATTCATTCAGTGTTTCAATAATGACACATTTTACCTAGAAACTTTTTGAGATTAGAGTAAATATCTCAAAAGATCACTTAACTATGAGTAATTGTGTAAAAAAGTCATTCAACTTTAATTTGTTTCAATAAAATCACTCAACTTAAAGTTTTTTTCTTGAAAAATCACTCATTCAAATTTATCATTAAAAAATATGATTAAAAATTAAATTATTTTCTTATATCATGTAGACATGAGCTCTATTTAATAAAATAAAATTTTAAAAAGACCCATATTTTATATACGATCCACCCACCCACAAATCAACATGAATTTCTCTTAAATCCGTATTCCCCCTCTATGCTTCTTCTCTAATTTTCTTTTAAATTTATGTTTCAAGAAATCTATCTCATATCTTAACCGAATTGGCTTATTTTTTAGCAAGTCAAGTTGGATGAATCAAATAAACACTACTTTATCAACATAAAAAAAAACAGTTAAATAATAATTTGATCATAAAATTTGTTGAGTCTAGACACCGTAATTTTTTTCTATTTGTTATGAAGTTGATAGGAAAAGAGGAACGGTCGAATTAACAATGGTCATACATAATTGAATTTAAAGTTATGATACTAAAGAAACAGTGCATGCTGGCTTCATCGAAGATCTGGAGAGTGGAGAAAAGAAAATTTTCATTTGAAAATAAATTACTAGAAGAAAAGAATAGAGATTATTTTTCTTATAATTACTAAAACTTGAAACATAAATTTAAAAGAAAATTAGAGAAGAAGCATAGAGGGGAATACAGGTTTAAGATGAAATTCGTTTTGATTTATGGGTGGGTGGGTCGTATATAAAATATGGGTCTATTTTTAATTTTATTTTATTAAGTAGAATACATGTCTACATGATATTAAAAAATAATTTAATTTTTAATCATATTTTTTTAATGATAAATTCGAATGAGTGATTTTTTAAGAGAAAAACTTTAAATTGAGTGATTTTATTGAAACAAATTAAATTTGAATGACTTTCTTACACAATTATTCATAGTTGAGTGACCGTTTGAGATATTTACTATTAATCATTGCTTCCATATAGTGTGTTGTCACTAGCTTATTGGGATAAGGCACTCACCAGAATTTCCTACCCATAATGCTGGCTCATTGGTTGTTATATCCATTAATTGCTCTTTTCTTATTCGAAATATCTTCGTACGTTCTATTTTTTTAAAATTCATTTATAAAATTACATTAACTATGTTATCGCTATTATCTCTTAAATTTTATTTCTATATATATCCATTGTGGGTATTAAAGAATTCAATAATTTTGACTTAAATTTATTATTTGTATTAAGAAATTTATTTAATATATATAAATAACAATTTAAAATTCAGTAATTAAGCAGAAAGTTGAAAGAATTGTGGTTAAAAACTTACAAACTAAAAAAATCTAGACTTTAACTTGGCTAAATTTGAATGGATCAATATAAGTTGGGTTGATTAATAAGCAGGTCATTTTTCATTATTTGGCCCACTAAGTCAAAATAAGTTAAATAATTGGCCATAATACCCCAACCCGACCAATTTTTACATAGTTTAAATTTCATTATTTGTTTTCTTATCATTTGTTTAATATACCTAACTATATAGATATATATTCTTTCTTATAGTCATATATAATATATTAAAATTTAAAAAGTCTTTCTGAAATTATTTTGACAAGGTTTATCATGGATCAATTTGAACTACACATATATAGTATGTTGCATTGACAGATCAAGATGAGTTGAATTAATAAATGGACAGGTTATTAGCCTACCCAAACTTGCTCAAATATGAGACATATATTTTGATAAACTAATCTCACCATCCTCAATAATACTAGTTAATAATGAGGTTCAAAATCAAGAAAAATCATTGTTATCACTTCTTTTTTCTCTTTGTTCTTCCAAATGAACAAGCAAATTAGGAACAAGAAGAAAAATAGAACCAAAGTTAAAAAGAGTAGTCCACTAACACTATTTTTACATTGTAAATTTCTCAAATCATAATCAAAGGGTTCCAATAAATCAACCCTTTTTTTTCTCTTCATAAATTTGTGTGTGAAATTTCAGAACCACCAAAACTACCACACATCCAAAAAAAAAAAAAAATACATAAAAATCTACAAATTATAAACTCTTGAAAATTAATTAGCTTGACACTTCGTCCAAGAGCTTATATCTTCTTACCCTATTTTTAAATACCTTTCTTGTGATCCCTCTATTTGACATTTTTTCTGGTTTTGTCCTCCTTATTTTTTCTTCAATATTTACCTCATCAATTATGACCCTTTTTCTAGCAGCCAACAAGGGAGACTTTTGTAATTTGATTGGATTTTTCTTGATAAGTTGAACCTTCAAATTACAATTAGAACCCTTTATTTTCCCTTTTGGACTTGTTCTTCCAATAATATCATTATTTTCATTTCTAATGATCAATTTTTTCTTCAACTTTGGACCATCTTGAATAATATTATGATCACTTGTAGTATTTTTACATGATGATGAAGAATTTGAAGAATTTTGTGTTTTTTCTCCAGAAACATCTTTTGGACTCAAGCACCAATTGCAAATTTTATAAGACTCAGCTTTTGGATACAAATTGCTACAATATCTGGAAAAAAAACAAGAAAAAATATAAGCCTTCTAATCATTATATTTTCAAGAAAATCCAATAAAATAAACAAAAGAAAATTATGTTAAAGATCAATTTAAACCAACCCCATCATATTATGTATACGACACATGAATATATGTCAACTATTAAACAACTTATTAGAAATACAAAATAGCTAGTCAGAAATGTCACAAAATCTCCGGCTCTTCGAGAGGGAAATAAATAAATTAAATAGCATAATTAGGAGAGAATTTTTTTTTTTGGGAAAAGATTTGAAAGGGGTACCTGTGTTGAGATCTAAATTGACAAATTTTGCATTTGAAAAGCTCAGAAGATAAACCACAATCTCCACACATGCAACACTCAGTAGCTCCTCCTCCTCTGTTGATTGTCATATTTATGTATCATTTCTCTTATTAAAATACTGTAGACTATAAATTCTTTCCCTAAGGGATTTTAATCATGTATATGTAATATAATATGCACAAATATGTATATATGCGTGTGTTTGAGGTGTTTGGGGGTGTAGGGGTGGGGGGTGGGGTATGGGGTATTGAAGGGGATTGTCTGCCACACAAGAAAAGAAAAAGATGGTACCATAATAGAAGGGTAAAGTTTTATCCTTTTTGCCCCACCTCTTTATTAATAGCACATTTGATTCTTTAGTTATTTATAAATTTTGATTTTAGTCCGTGTGTCACGTAAAAAATGCTGAGCAAAGTTGTTGGCCTGAAGAGTAGAGGTTAATCCGTAACATTAGTGTGGAGGAATGAGGTTCGAATTGATAAACAGGAGAAGGTTACCATACATCTTTATCGCCATTCTCGATGAATTAATTAAAATATATAATTTTGATTCATTGTTTCACAAATTTATCGGAATTATTAACCATTCAATTATGAATTATCATGTATTATGTTAAGTTTGTATTGTTACTTGAGGGCAGCTCTCGTTTGGCTATAGATTTTGAAGTTAAAATTTAAAACTTGAGTTTTTGAAAATTTGAAATTGTGTTTGGTAATGTTTTTTAATTTGAAAAAAATGAAGTTTGTGAGGGAAAGTTTAAGAGCTTGAAAAATGTTTAAAGATTAATTATTTAAAAATAATTTTTCAAAATTTACTTCCAAAATCTATGATCAAACGCTAGCATAGTCTTAAAGATAGTCCAAATAATACATTTCCTACACAAAGTATCTTAAAACCAAATGTTTAGAATAATTAAAGGTTAAATATATTGAATCAAAGTATACGATGATCAAAATAAAAATTTATCGATATCTAGGGACCAAATAGGCTATTATAATTTCTTGTTTTCTTTCTTAGAATTGCGTATGAACGTTAGAAATGAATCATCATATCATTTTCAAGGGTCCCGTGAGTGACAAGTATGTATTTACTTTATTGTAATTAGCCAATTAGTTGCTCAAATGGAAATGTGAGGCACGTAGCTATTTTTTTTAATTTTATTTTGTTTATTTGGTTAGAATTTAAAGTTTATATGAGTGGGGACATTCTTTCATTGTTCACTCGTTTTCATTTTTTGATTATTAAGACGACTTGACTAAGAAATTAAAAGAGAAGTATAGAAGTCTATGATAAATAAAGTTGATTTGACATGTATCATATGATAATTTTTTTTAAAAATAATTAATAGCTGATAACCAAGATTAATTTATGCAAATTGTGTAGTAAATTATTTTGGTTTGCCGGATAAGTTTGTTGCAGAGCTTAGCAATTTGAGGAAAAGGTAGTCCTTGTTTTGCTTCTTTTCTCCATTCTTTAGGCCTTAAGTGGTGGAGAAAAAAAGTTCATTTTAATCCATTCATTATAGTTTTAAATATGAATAATTTACTCTTCCAAAGAGTAATTATATTGGAATTGATTCATATATACATATATATTGCTATTGACAAAATTTCATTCCAATGCTCATTTGGCAAAATAGTAATAACGTTGCACAAAAGTCATTACTTTACGTTCAACTAGCACTAAAAAGGCTACTCTTAGCGTTTCAATTTATTTGTTTTACTTTTTTTTTAGTCCATCTAAAAAAAGAATGTCTTTTTCCTTCTTTTGGCGACTCTTTAATTTCAACTATTCACCTTACATCTGTAAGACTATAAAATTAAATGACATTTTAATACATACTACATATCTTTAGTTTAATTAAGATCACTAGATTAAAAAATAACCTTCTTTACTTTCTTAAACTTCGTATCAAGTTCAATTAATACAGCCAGAGCCATTGTTTCCTTAGAAGATTTTGGGAGGTATGAGAGAAAAAAAAATGAAGAATATAATTATCTAAAAGAATCTTTCAGTTTTTTCTAATGGGTGATTCAATACTTCTCATACGAAATAGTCTCTCTAACCATCACTCTCTTGACTGTTAAAAAGTCTTGGATGACTTCTTCAGCACGGCAAAAATGAAATGCTTTAGCGTATACTCAATTCTAATGAAGTGTATTTACTATAAGCTGATAAACTTTCCTAAAAGATATCATATTTTGAGTTAGTGGATCGTGGAGTGGCAAGGTAAATGCCATATTAAAGACGTGTTCTTGATTCAACAACTTCCTTTTTTTCAACTCTTAATCTCATAAAATAAACAAAAGGGTTGTGGGTAGCATAGATAAATTTAAGATTTAAATTTCATTAATTTAGTTTTTGCTATTCTTTATTAGTTAACTTTTATGAGTTCAAAATTTTAAATTACTTTTACACGTTACAATATAGTTTGTCGAATATATGATGTTTCATCCACCTCGAAGTGAGAACGAAGAAGGAGGAGGAGACAATAAGTGGCCCACACGTAGAAAATAAAGAAAGGGAAAAGGCTCAAATATGCCATCGAATTTTGAGAAAAGGCTCATTTATGGCATCCGTTAAAATTTTGGCTCATTTATGCCACTACCGTTAAAGAAAGTGAACATTCATGCCATTATTTTTTAACAGAAAATACATCCGGTTTTGACATACCACTTTGTACACATGGTCAACTATAATAGGACCATATCACTAATTAAATCAATAATTAATCTAATTTTTTTAAAAAAAAAAAATCACCTCTTTTAACCCAAAATAGCCATTGTCTTCTTCTCCAAAAAGACATTGTTATTGTCGTCGGAGCTGGTGCCGGTGCCGGAGCATCTAAGACTTCCATCAGAATCACGTGTTTCATCTTGCCATCCTCCGTTTGAAGGATCAAACATCGGCTTCTCTCTCACAACTTTGATTTCCTCACCACTAACACCGTTTACCGGTCTGAATTTCGGCCGGTGCCGATCAATTTTGACATGTCATCATCGGAATCTATCTAAAAGCACCTCAAGAATTTCTGGTTTCCCCACTTCAACCCACTTGCTATTTGCTAAGGTGAATTGTTAAAAAGTTTCGATTTTTTCTGATCCCATAGCCATATGAACACCCCCAATATAATCTTAAACCATCAAAATCGATACACCCAAAAGCTACTAGCAACAACAGCCAAAAATCAAATCCTAGTTTTTAGCAACTCAACATCCGATGGAAGTTTAGGTGCTCCGGCACCGGCACCAACACTAGCTCCGGCGACAGTAACAGTATGTTCTTGGAGAAGAAAACAATGGCTATTTTTGGGTTAAAAGGGATGAGAATTTTATTTATTTTATTTTTAATTTAGGTGAATTTATATTTTTATTTATTTAATTAGTGATATGGTCCTATCATAATTGGCCATGTGTATAAAGTGGTATGTCAAAACCGGATGTATTTTCTGTTAAAAAATAATGGCATGAATGTTCACTTTCTTTAACGGTAATGGCATAAATGAGCCTTTTCTCAAAGTTCGATGGCATATTTGAGCCTTTTCCCAAAGTTCGATGGCATATTTGAAACTTTTCCCACAAAGAAAAAATGACAACCTAATTTCAAAATTCTTAACAGACGCAGCTCCAAATTAATCCTATATTACAACAACAATAATCTTGTCATATTATGCCAATATTTTAATATGTATTTGAGTCGAAATTTTATCGAAAATAATCTTTCGATATAAATAAAATTGCATATACACCATCAAGACTCCACTGTATGTGGTTGTTTTAACATTTATACCAACTTTAGACAATTAATTGATCTAACTGTCGGATTAATTTCATTTGATTTATGGAATCTAATGTGCTTCCTATTATGTAAGTGCAAGATTACTAAGTTTGTATTTTTTTTTTCTTTTGCATCTTAAGTAATCATATTAAAATCAAATTAATCTCGCTAATCACCATCAGTGTGGTCATCACGTATTAAAATAATTTATTCACAGTACCATATAAATTGACAATTCAACAATTATTTCCTTAAATAATCAAAACCATTTCCTTATCCAAACAACCAAGTCATAGCAATTTTCTTCCTTTTTCCCCATTTAAATTTCTAATTTGTCCTTTTCATATCTTTAAACAAACCCTCATTAAATTCGTTCGAAATATTAAAAGGGAATGTAAAGACTAGTTGTTTAAGTGACTTAACGAAGTAAGAATATATATTAATTAATACTAATTTTGTGAGAGATTTATGTACAAACACATGTCAAGCATTTATTAGTTGTGAAGTGAATACTGGAAATAGATAAGTTTATCAAATAACTCATAAGTAGTCATCTTCTCCTTTCAGTGGAAAATATTTTTGTTAGAGGAAGCACTTGCAACAAATAAAATAACCGAACACGGAAAACCTATTTCACCAAAGTGAAGGATTTTCTGCCACAATATAACAGACTATTAGCAGACATTCTCACCAACTTTAAACAGTTGAAGCCAACGGCACTGCAGATCATTAACCTAATCCTCGATCTTCCAAATGTGAGGAGGATGCACCGTTTTTAACCTTAAATTTATTACCATGTTACATAAGAAACCGGTACATATATATTTACAGAAACCTCGCTGGAAGAGAGGACAGTTGAGAAGAATTAGGATATGATACAGTAAAACCAAAATGTAAATTACAACTTGACAAATTTTCAGCTGGTTTGGGATCCAAAATTTTCAATAGACTTCGATAACTATACATGACACTTTTCCTCTGTCCCAAGCCAGCTTGTCCAACAGATGACCTTCACATTCAGGCATCTGTAGTTAAACACAAATGTCAATACAAAACAAGCAACACTGTTGTGCCACCACATTCCAGAAACTAAAGCAACCCGGTCAAATGCAAAGAAGCTTTAACAATGACAAATGGTTCAGTAAACAACTCTAAGCGCAGGTACAACATTTCTATAACACTCTCACATCCTCTCCATTATTAGCAACAAAATGGAAGACCTTGTTTGGAAATAATTGAATGAACAAGAATGGTTCATAGGATAGTCATTTCATAGTCACCAGTGTATATTGCCATGTATTAAATTCAACTCTAAACCCCTACCATCCCAGGAGTAAAATCGTTGCTAAGCCATCTACTGGGTCATCTATAAATGACGCCTAAGCATGAAACTTGCACCACTTATGTTAATACTTATTGATGGAGTGTCCTATTAATCGCAAAAACTGTGTTACTTAGTGACACAATTACTATGGACATATACGCAAAAAGAACTTATTAGTCCTCCAACTAAGAGTGATACCCGACGTCCCTGTTTTCACATAAAAAGACCAAAGAAGAATAATAGTATTTAGCATTAGAAAACTACTCTTGATCTATATTAGTTTTGCCTCAATGAGCATCTTTAAATTGCCACACTTTTGACCCATTGAGCTTACTAATCTGAAGACAAATGAGACACTATAACCATACGTATCTTCTCCCAGTTTAGCCTTGTGAACAAAACAGGATTTACTAGGCTATATTTTCCCTGCAAAATATAACTTCTTCATCTCTTGGAACATTTAGCACGATCGAACATTTTTTACAATGATACCAAGCAAAAATATCCTGACTAATACTCGTGCAATGACAGCTATTGGTCAAAGTCTCTAGTGATAAGTGAGAAAAATCAGGTAGTCCATGTGGTGCCTTTTACTTTTCTTTTCCCACCCGCAGGAGAGGGCATTTTGAGTGCGCTTAAGTCTTCGTTCCTTTGGGGTCGCTTCTTAGGGTGCATAAGAATATTACAAAATAAGGTGTATTAGTAATGCTGGAATTAGTTATGATGAAAATATTTCTTATCCAGTGTTTGGTTTGGTGTATTACAAATAACATGTATTGCATAATTTCAAAAAGATATTGTTTGTTTACAAAAATAACCCTCCACATTCTTAAGCATTGTATAGTTTTCAGTGACTTGAAGCCAGTTCTGTCTTTAACCATGCTATCCATGTATAAAGAATCCTAGTATTTCTGATGCTATGGTTTGCTATGTATAAGATTAGTACTAAATAGGGGGCATAACTTAGTTTTACATAGGCTGAAAACACTTCGAAACAAGGGATTAAAATACCAAAGCTAATACCACCCCTTTGATCTTGACAAACAATTATATAACTGCTTCGCCCCAATCCCAAGCTAATCCGAGGTCAGCTATATGAATCTTCAAAATCCATTTTGCTCAGATATGGACCCATTTCATTACAATATTCAGACGTAAAAAGAACTACTTACAAATAAAGTTAATCATTCCTGTTACAATCAGTCAGATAAGCATGTATGTGATATGTCCGTCAAACTCAACTGCAGTAGTAGTCATATAAATCACTTTCTCAATCTCTTATAGTTAAGAAAGGATACTTTTACCATGCATCACTTTTGTCATTCTAGCCTTATTGACGAAACCTTATCAGGATAAAATTGCTTGCAAGTATGTCATCAAAAAAAATTGTTAGTAAGTAGAGGAACTATGACTTGTTAGATATTGATATGCTTTTCCTCAAACAAGAAGTTGTCAAACAAGTAGTGGTGCTAGAGTTTGTAGGTACTCGGGAGAAGGTGATCGAAAAGCTCACACATCAATACTTAAGTCTGAGAGGAACTTTCAGGTATATCAACTAAGCCTTTTTCCTTATAAAAAAAATAAATTACAAGGGTTAGATAACAACGTGTCATACCAGAAGAGAATCAGGTTAACATTCTCAGCTTTGTGTGCATTCAAATGGATGTAAGCTGCCTTCTGTAAACTCATGCATCCTAAATCGCTCCAAAAACTCAAAAGGCCTGCGTAGAACAATATGGATAGCTCGCAGTTGTCAAAAACTGGAAGAAATAGTTGAAATAGGAGAAATATCCATTTCACATCTATCAGTCACCGTGAAAGTGTATTCTTCTGTCATTAGTTACACTACAATATCATCAAGATTTACATGGTTTATTATATTTCTTAAGGTCCCTTACAACCAGAATGAAGCAAACGACTCCCGCCTTTAAAGGAGAGGGGACAGTGACCTGTAATTGTAAAGTGATTGGAAGATCTGGCCAAAGATGGTGATAGCCCTGTAGATACCTTCCCATGTTCGTACAGTACTGGAGGAAGACGGGTTTGAGCTAACATAAAGTAGCTATTAACAGCAGAGGAGGAACAGGGGGGTTTGCACATAAAAGACAGATCATGAATAGTGGTATCACCCGAAGAAGAAACTAAGCAGAGTCTGCTTCTCAATTCCCTATTTAGAGTTTGATGGGTGTACATTAGGAGTTAATGTCTCAAAGCATCTGTAAAATTAATTTAGAGGAAAGATGATAAGCCTGTTATGTCTTACAAGACAGCTTCACGAGTGCGCCATAATCTGCGTTGATTGCTTTCCATTGCATCCAACACATTGGAAGTCTCTGGTCCTGCAGCTCCACCAGCCACAAGGGAAGGGACAGAAGCAGTCGGAGTCCAAATCTGAAAGAGATACATGTATACTGATATGTAAATTTGTCATTACACATAGTGACAACTACTCCCAAGTACTTGGGACATTTCTCTAACCTTAATGGTGTTATCAATTCCACTGGTAGCCACAACGCAATCATATGGGTGGCACTGCACACAATTTACAACTGAACAGGGGTGAAGGCAGAGATGTTAGACAAGGTATGACAGGTTAAAGTAAAAGAATTTTAACAAATTTATGAGAACCGAGAAAAATACCAGATTCATCTCCATGAAGCATTTTTATCAATCTACCAGTTCGTTTCTCCCATATAAACCATCTGCCATCATCACTTCCACTAGCAATATATTCACCTGCACAATGATTTTTACAACATATCCACTGAAATCCTTATAATAAATGGCAAGTGTGCTTAACAGAGCCTCTGCAGAGGAATAGAATGGATCAATCTGACACATTTCAAATTCTACAGAGGCCCAGAAAACCTTCAAATTCAACTCACCACCAATATTGCTTGTCAAAATAGTAACCCCCTTTTCTTCCAGACCAGGCACAAGCACAACCCCCCACCTCTCACCCCACCACAAAAAAGAAGGGGGGAAGTTTACCAAGATGGTAAGAGAATCAGTCTCTAGACAGATTAAGAACACATGAGCTAGAAAATGGCGAGCCACCGAGACCAACAACCAAAGTGAACCAAGACAAAATATATTGTCTCAAACATGCAACGAAACAATAAATGCCACAAACTTAACTAATAGGGTTGACTATACCAACAACAACAACATACCCCACAAGTGGGGTCTGGAGAGTGTCGGATGTACGCAGACCTTATCCCTACCTTTGTGAGGTAGAGAGGCTGTTTCAATAGGGTTGACTACACCAATTATTCAATTTCAACACTCAATAGTTGGGGTTTTATGACAAAATATGTAACATCTAACACTTGAGGCTCTCTATATTTGCTACTGCTTTACAAGTCTCTATGCAAACTAAAGAACTACTGGCAAACTTAAGGTTCTCCACATTTACTACCCACTTACAGAACTCAAAACAGAATAAAGAAACTACCAGCTTACAAAACTCAAGACAGAATAAAGAACTCCTCATAAACACTAACATAATATAATTAACATCACTAGAATATGAAGCTCATATTTTAGTTGGTGTTTTATGTGTAAGGGATTGGGTGAAGATGGTGTTTCGAGGTTATGTGGGAAATTTTGATAATATTGCTTTGGAATTTATTGGATGATGCCAGGCACTATGAATGAGGTATTGTTTAGTTGGAGATGTGGAAGGGGGAAGAGAAGGCACAGGTCTTGGAATATTGCCCCACTAGCACTTATGTGCATTGCTTGGAAAGAAATAAATAGGAGAGTTTTGAAGGAGTAGATATGAATTTTGTGCCGTTGAGGAGTAGCCTCTTATGCCTTAATTCTTTTTGGTGTAACCAGGAGATCCTCATAGGTATACAAGATCAGGTATTGTTTATTTTTTGGTAGATTTTCTATCTCTTGGTATAATAGCTCATGTGTACGGGCTTTTGTTTTTCCCCAAACATAAATACCTAAAATCTATTACTTTATCCAAAAAAAAATTACATTAACTTCACTAAGCCTCAACTCTCATCATCAATATGGATCTTTTGCTTCCTTTTGTTCTATTTTTAACAAAGTCTCTGTGGATTCTTGGAGATAAATCTATTGAGAGAAATTTCCTTTTACGTGTATTCAGGTCAACCTCATCCTCTTTTAAAACCTGCAACCATCATAATGTCACACATACAGACCAATTGACTTTGATGTTTACGTAGGTTTAATTTCTTACTTCAATAAATCCTTCTGAGAGAGATTAAAGGGGAGAAAGCAGGCGAAAGGCAGTTGTTCTACTCATCGATATTTTCAACTATAATGACCAGATAATGTGTCAACATGGAGACCATTCAGATGTTGAATACCTCGTTCACCAAGAAAGCTCGCCTGTTTGATGTCAGTGCCTACGTTACAATGACCAACATATCTTTGTATCATATCTATCACTGTTTCAGGCTGCAATACAATTTGAGAGAAACAAAAAAAGGACACTGTTTAAACAAGGAAACAAACTTAATATTGAAAGACAAGATATACATGCATCTACATAACAAGGGGAAAGAAACTTTACTGAGAAAGACATGTTCAAGTTTTAATATTATGGCTTCCTGAACATTTTGACATCTTTTTTAACAGATGAAATCTATGACTGCCTACTATTCTGCAAACTATTAGTCAGTCAGCAGGATGAGCATTTTGACGCTTTTTAACAAATGAAACTCGTTTCTCCCAAGAACAACTCCTGCAATTCAGTAAACAATTTACAGGATGGTATGTCAAAGACAATATATGATCAATTGGATGCATCTGATTATTTGTTTCACTTATCACAGTTTAGCTCACCTTTTTTTTAAGAAGCAGCAGTTCATCTCACCTTCTAACACCTATGATGACCTTTGAGATTTACATAAAATCTCTTAACTGTTGGTCAAGTGAGCAAAACAATATTCAGTTCCATATGAGAATGGGCAAATTATGTGAGCCATCTCTACGACATAAACAAGTGTTGGAGCAGGGGATTCATCAGCAACAGAAACCAGCAAGTCACCACTCACAACTACTCAGACAAGCCACCAAGAGCAGCTATATGCTTTGAGTCAGAATACAAATCCAAGTTTAAAAACAGATGCTGGGAAGAGACTCAAGATGATATTAGAGACTTTGGGTTAGATAGCTTTGTGGTAACAACGAAAAAGAGAGACTGACCAGGGGAAAATAACCTAACCAGACATTCGAGATATACAGATCTAATATCATACGCAGAATCATTGTATCAGTCATGACCTCAATAGACAAAAAGCCTCACTAAAGTAGAAAGATGCACAAGTAGATCAAAGCAAGCACAACACAGAAAAAAGGATAGAGAAATGAAGATCTTTTCTGAACCCAGAGAATAAAAGGGAGACCAAACAACTTCACAGAACAGGAAAACAACATTCAAGTCAAACCTGGTAAGCTGTTTTCTCTTTTTGACTAGAGGCTGGCGAACCACAAGAACCATTTGCCCGTCCAGTCTCCCCAGTGGAATCACCTCTCCTGTGGATTCTCAAGTTCAAACTTCCATGAAGGACATTAGGATCAACATCTCGTCCTTCATCACCAGACATCGATGTTTCAAAAGCCAATTCTAACTCATCATCATCATCAGAATCATCTCTTTCAGACCTGGGACCATCTTGCGATGCATCACTGTTTGCGTCTGAACGATACAGTATGTCACTTAGGGATAATACTCTTCCTGCCCGTGGATCAGACCTAGATTCTCCACCATTTGCCTTATTTGTTTTGTCTGCTTCAGCTGTAAATCCAGGCATATTGTTGGTACAAATTAAACTATGAATATGAATTAAAATTTTGTTCCGGGCAAGAGCAAGCTCTAGTGAAATGAATCTACATCCTCTACAATAATGAATTCTATACAGCTATTTCATGCATAGAAATGCAAAAATCATTCTGGCATTGAAACTATAATAAGAGCTCTGAAACCTTAATCGGGCACACAAGAACTAAATTGGCATAGAGGTGGAGGAAGCAGTGCTTCCAAACAGACCAAAAAACAATAGAGCATATAGGAAAACATGGAGATGGTCCTTGTGGTGGCCACAAAAACAACATAATGAGTAAACTCCCATAAACTAGTGGTGCTCAGGGTCACCAACAACTCATCAGCTAGTCATGGACAGAAAATACAAACAAGATTACAGAAGTATCTAGTCTCAACATTTATTCCATTCCCCTAAAACCTCCTCTCTCTAAGCATGGCAAAAGGGAACTAAAAGATTTACAAAGTAGAATATATTCAGTGGTAGTCTAGTGTTCCAATAGGATTTTTTAGAGCTGGCACTGATACCAGCAGAACATAGTTTATTTTAGGCTAGAAAATACAATTTATTTTAGGCTAGAAAATACAATTGCAGGCTCAATGTAAGTTACTTACCTGCAGCAATTTGTTCTTTTATACTTTCCACCTTTAATGCAACTTCAGAATCAGATGGAGCCAAGGATTGAGCACCAATAGCAAACTCCAATGCTTCTTTGTGTTTACCTAACTGCAGAAAATATTGGTGACAGCTTACAGAATCGAGTGATAAATGAAAATCAGACAAATAATCTTAATCATTTTATGAATCATCCTTGTCTAGAAATATATTTTATCCAGTTATAACTGCATACACTACATAATTAGATCAAAGGTTATACAATATGGAGGATTCATGCATATTAGAAAGCAAACCAAGGAAGACCTATTTCCTATATAATTTAATAACAAAGAATCTTGGAAGACAGGAAGATAAAGAGCTAGAAAGATCAATCATAAAGTTCAACTAACATAACAAAAGCAAAAGTATCTAAACCATTTACAAGGCTTCCTAAATAAGAGTGATTAGTAAATTTGACTTTTCCAATGTTATACCATGACTGAGAAGAAAATTAATCTAGAGAGAATCCAGAAACTTTAAATGATTTTGATACACTATATCATAGTACGAATAACACATAAATCGCCTTATATTTTGAGTACATCATAAATATGATGCACAATCACCTTTGAAATTTCTCACTGACATTTGATACTCCAATGGGAACTTTGGCAAAGATAAAACGCCAGAGAAGGAAGATCCGGGCAAGAAAAACCATATGGCTAAGAGGGCCACAACCAGAAAGGGAGGATGAGCGCAAAGACCCACTTGGTAATTGTCACCAATCTATCCAGCCTATGAAGAAGAAATTTTAGCCATAAAGTTCTCACAAACACTGAATAAAATACCTGTGAAAGAGCATCAGCGATCAAAATAAGAGGCCTAAAGGAGGATGAATTGAACTTTCTAGCTCTATGACAGTCCCTTATAGCCATATGTGCATCATTTTTCCACTTCCTCTGGTAAAAGCCGAAAAATATTTTAAATTAGGTATACTATCCTTAAAGAACTGCTAATTACAGTACAATCAGGAAATTGTCTGACTTCAGATACCTTCAGCAATATTGCTGCACGAGTGCATAAGCATTCGAAGGATAGAAGGGGACCAATCTCATCCCTGCAACCGTCTAAGACCTCATTACAAGCTTCAATCCCATGATAAAAGTTGGAGTCCTCTTTCAAAGACTTCAGTGCCGTCTGAATCAATCTTTTGCATTTTTCTAGCTGGAGAAAGGAGGAAACAACGATGATTAAGATATGTCACTCTAAAGCAAGAGAAGGCAAAATGCAGTTTTTAATCAATTTCGATCAGGAAGCAGGGGATAATGGGAGGGGTAAAGAAGGAAGAATAACCTTGGCAGCTGGAACTCTTTTTGATGAAGAACCATTTAAGAAGATTCCACTAACTGATGATTGTAATTCGATTCCATTGACCAAGGGAACAAAATTCATCAGGTTTGACACATCTCCGGAGGTATACGAGATAGAACTTCCATGTGCTACAACGAATTAAAAGCTTCCTTAATCATAAGTCAATAACATAACCAGAGCTTCAAGTACGACTTATCTTAAACTTTCAAGCACACAGAATGTAATATCACAGAAGTTAGCAGAGAATCAAGTTACTTTCAACTCACAGTCACTTTCAGCTATCAAATGCAAGTTGACAAGGCTAAAAATTATTTGTCAGTTAACCCTTGAATGACACCCAGAATAACTCGCATGAGTGCATGCTCATGCATAAACCGTTGCTCTTTTAAGTTTTAAAAAAAATAAATTAGATACTTACACGAATGTTGCACCAAGATGGTATCAAAATATGAGTACAGTGATCCCAAGGTCAGTGTACCATTTACCAAAAGAAAGACCACATTCAACAAACAATCAAAAGAAGAAAAATATAATTAAGTTTGCTCTCCCTCAATGAGGTTGCCGCCTTGACAAGGATGATGAGCAACTTAAAGAGTATCTTACAGGGGTCACTCAAATAAATTCAGGCTTCCCATCACAAAGCGCTCTGTGCTCCCCACCCAAGTGCAGCACAAATGTAAAATAGCATCAATTACACATAAGATGATCCAGACATGTCACATGCTTATTTTACAATATTATACATCTTTTCTTCTTTCCCCCAAATTGCTAATCTTTTAAACTTGTTAAATTTTTAATTGAAGTTAGCTTCAGAAAGAGGAGAAGAGCACCAGAGGAACACAGTATAATAAATTGACATATTGAATAAGTGAAATGTCTAACAAAATTCCTCAAGTACTCGAACCCATTTAGCTAATAAAGACGGATTTTGTACCCATCAGTCTTGGATTCTCACCTTAGACAGTTTCATTTGGATATGAAAGAAAAGATTTACCTCTAGCATTAAGGCATATGTTAGATTCATCACACATCTCAGGGATTTCAAAAACTGAAGACACAACCATATAGGGTAGCAGCGGAAACAGAATCAATAACAAAAGTATATATTATAAGAAAGAATATAACTGAAGGTACATACCAGGATTCACATCCATCAAGTACACATGTTCTCCACTATAGCTAAGCAAAACCTCTTCTCCATTGGGACTAAATGCGACATGAGTCAAATGCAAGCTAGAACGTCCCTGAGGAAAAAGAGAGAAAATTCAGCAGCTTCCCTTTCCGAAGCCACATCATACGGCACAATCATGAAAAGTAAATTTCTCATTCTTGGTGCCAAGCAGTGACCAGTCAATCAGAGCAAAGACTGATATGTTACACATATATATACACAGAACTATGAACAGTTGCTATTAAATGGATACAAAGTAACTTTGCTTGGTAAGAAATTCTGCAGAAATAGATCTTCACTGATAGATTCAGACATGTAGATGCACCAACTTCGTATGCTACTATGGTGTTAGAGCCATCTTGCACTCATCTGGATTATTCCATGGTCATGTGCTACCTCCCACCACCCACCAGCACAGGTACCAGGTAACTCTGTCCACCCATTGCTTGGGCAGTTGGGGAAGAAACCACCTAGTGTTTTGAACCCGAGACCTCATCTCCCCCCACTTCATTTAACACTAGGTCGTACTCTTGAGTGCGGTGCATTGCACTTTACGTAGAGATATATTACCTTTTTTATCTTTGCTTCATTCTATTCCTAAGGGAAGACTAGCCTGCATTGAAGTTACCCCCTTCCCCATCTTAATCATCATTCATAGAGGACCTCTTCCCCCGTTTGTAAGGAGGCGGCCCCCAAAAAAGAAAAAAGAACCACAACCACAATCAACTCTTAAGATGGTTGACAGCAAAAAAAAAAACGAGTCTATCAGAAGTGGATTACCTCTTCGGATTAATCAAATTTTAATGTAGTCAAGTTCTGCTGAATAAAGAATGTGATCCTATTCCGGACTCCCTCTTTCCAACCCCTGCCACTTTTACTCCCTCTACCAAAACAATGACAACAAAGAGCTCATTGACAATAAAGCATGTAGAGGACTAGACTAGACAAGTTCTTTGCAAGAACTTCTCAATGATTTCTTGTTTTATGAAGTCAAAGAGAAAAGGTCGCAAGGACATCTTCAGTGCAAGCAGCTGTGCGTTTCAAGGGTGAGAATGAGGTGAGATGCTCTCCATGATCTACTGAAACCACTGCACCTCTATGATAAAGAACTAATAGAACTTATAGCCAGTAAAACTATTAGCAGACTCTAAAGTAAGATAATGCAGAAACAGAGTCAAAACTAACACGATCAGAAAGATGCATTGGGCAGAAGTAGCTGACACAAGGTGGAGGTGGAAGCTTTTTCTGACTCGAGGATAATGGAGGTAGCATTCTCCTATCATACAACCGAGCAAAAGCATCACTGCAAAAAATTAAATTCCAGATCAGAAAACCAACAGTATCGCCTGGAATATACCCGTACTGCAATAGACTAGTAAAAACAACTATACCTTCCACCAACAATAAGCAAATGAGGCCTCATGGAGCTAATATCACACGACTTCAGAGCAAACAACTGTTTAGGAGGATCAGCTAATGATTTCTTAGCTCCACAGCGTAAGTCAAGCTGCCATCATGGACCAAACATATTGAAATGCAAACTACTTAGATACATCACAGCTAAAGACAAAGTTCTAAACGTTCTTATCAATTTTCACTTGACTACAATAAAAGATCAAGCATTTAGAAACATTGACATCAACCATGCAAGAAAAAATCAAAGTCTTCAAAGGAGAAATTATGGTTATAGAACAAACATGAAAACCAATACTCATCATATAAAACTTTTGCGTTGATAGCTAAGCCTTCAGGCCAGCCAAGAAAAAATTAGTAGAGCATATAACACAACAATTGCTTATGCCAAAATTGGAAAAAGGCATACTTAAAGCACATTATGATGATGTCATAGAAAAAGGAAAAACATAATTTTGATGAAGCAATTTAATTAGCTTATCTGAGGCAACTGGTTAAACACTTCTTTCCTTATCAAAGAAACTGAAGCAATCGTAACACGATCTTCTTATAGAAGAGATAGAAGACTTTTAGCCTTTCGATGAAGCAGCAAATATATAAATCACAATGTAGAGTGAGTTAAGACTAACAAGTATATTACGACATTCTTGACGAGAAGAACCAGCTGGGGGACAAGAATCACCCTCTCGAAGATCATGCTGCCTCACAGTCCCATCTTCACTAGCACTCCATACTACATGAGGATTCCCAACTTCAACCTATAGTCACAAAAAGCAGCATATAATATGTAGAGAGAAAATCAGATCCACACAAATACTTTATTATCACTAAAAAAAATCACTGTTGCCTGAACACCTACAGCTAATTTTTTGACCCTCCTGGTATGACACTGAAATAGTGCAGCTGGAGTCACAGTATTGTCTTCACCTCTTCCCTTTTGATGAGACAAATGAAAAAGACGAACCTGCCAGTGAAAGTACATGTGAAGAGAGCATAAATTTTTGGAGAAAAAACAGTCAAAGCAAAGTGAACAGCATCATTGTACAAACACACAAAATTTGATCAAGAAACTACTTCAGCATCTCCTGCTCCAGAAACAACTAGCTCATCAGAAGTTTCTGGAATAAACTTCGTGCAGAATATGTTGGCACTGTGACCGGTCTCAATGGAATGCAAAAGTTTGTGGCCTGAGTAACTCCAGATATTCATCTGCACCAAATAAATTTATATTACTTAGGTTAAGTGCATAAAACACAAAATTTTGCATTCCATTGAAGTCAAATATCAGCTGAAGCCAGGAATGCAACACAGATACAGTAACCACAGATACGGAATATAAATTAAGATGGGCCCAAAATTAACCTGCTAAGTGCAAAAGAAACTGTGAAAAATTGCTCACACGATAATCAACCAGCTCTCTGAAAAACTGTTCCATCATCAGGTCACATTTAAGAGCTGTTCCCAGAGTACTCCTGTAACACCCCAAGCTTTCAAAGAATTGTAAATGCAGAACTCACCTGAAGACAGTGACCTACAGAGGCCACCTACGGACCGTAGATGGATTGACGGGCCGTAGGTGGGGACCGTCAATGGCACTGTGAACTTTCAGGGTTTCCAAGTTTCTGAACCTTGACCTACGGAATAGCAGGACGGTTCATAGTTCAGTTGACGGGCCGTAGATGGGTTCCGTAGATGCCTTACAGACTTAGCCAAATTTTCAGCCCAAAATGAACTTTCTGAATCAATTGATGGAAGAGCAGGATGGTCCGTCAATTGATGTACAGACCATAGATCCTGTCTGTCGATTGGCCCCGACAGTTTTTAATTAAGGGCTTTTTGGTCTTTTCCCTAATTGTTTACCTATTAAGCTAATTCGGTTATACCCTTAATCTTAGACCTATAAATACTTTCTAAGCCTAATTCCTTTCATTCTAACTCATTCCTAAACTCTCCTCTCAAATATTTCTCTCTCTAAAAGAAACTCTCTCAAGCTTCAAGGAAGAAGAAGAAAGCTTGAATCCTCCATTGAAGACCTTCAATCTTCTCCAAGTTCTTGTGGATTGCTTTGAGGTATGATAGTGTTCACCATTAGGAGTCCTTTCCTCCAATGGGCCCTTCCTCTTCTTCATGATTTTCAAAGGTTTACTCTAACCCAATTGAATTAGGGTTTTGATCAAACATTGTGGGTTCTTCAATTATGATTTCAATTGTTGATTTTATGATTCCTAGTGCACGATCTAGCGTGATAAAGTAACTTAGTGCGCGAATTAGCGTGAATTACATGATTTGATGTAAAGATTGCATGAACCCCCATGATCCAAGCTAATTCTCCCCAATTTGATAATCTATGCTTTGATTGTTGGGTTGAGCTATGATTTAATGAAGTTTATGAATTCTCTATGAGATCAAGCATGAATTATGAATGAATTGAGGATAATCTTATGAATTCAGCATGATCGAGTCAAAAGCATGATATTCCTCTATTATGTGAGTTCCTTCAAGTATGGGTAAATTGCCTTAATTATGGCTTTCTAAGCATGAGCTTGCATTGAATTGCATGATATGAGTTGAACTTGCATGAACCCATATGAACTCCATGAAACAATGAAATATGAGCATGATGAATTAAGTGTGCTTTGAGAGTAAAGTACCAAAGTTATGATATGATGATGCTATGGTTGAGTAGTGAAAGGTTTTCTCACGTAATTCTCCCACTATGATAAAAGAAGAACAAAGAGGCGATTACACATGCTCTTAAGGAGCTATTCTAATGACGTAAGCTTGGACAAAGTCCATGGAAGATGAAACGTCTATAAGCATGATTTTAGCTTGAATTGGTAACCCTAGTTGTACCTTTTCATGTTTAATGATATAATATGTTAATGACTAATCCGTGGGAATTATGCTTAGCACCGAGTGGATATTGAGATGGAAGCCCTCCCGTTATTAGAGGCCGGGTCTTCTAGTGAAAGCTCTCCCGTTAGTAGAGGCCAGGTTTTCTAGATGGAGCTCTCCCGTTAGTTGAGGCCGAGTCTCCTAAAGCAATCTCTATCCCATAAACTATGTTGCCACCATAGGATGTTGTCTTTAAGTAGACATTAGCTAGTGGATCCACATAAGCTAAGAAGTTCATGGTCTTACCTTGGCAAGTAGGACACCTCTTTACGGTGTGGGGTAGACACCGGATTCCATGTTGATAGCTCACATGGTCTTACATGTCGGTTAAGGCTTTTCCCCACAAGTTAATGAACAAGTGTTCTCATGATGAAGTAAAGAAAAGAAAGAAAGATGATTTAGCTTGCTTTGGCCTTAATATATGCTTTATGTTTCATGTTTATCATGTTTTTAGCTTGGCCATTGCATGTCATGATTATGTCTGTATCTCTAGCATGATTTATGTGTTTATGTGCATTGCTATCATACTTAGTACTTAATTGTGCTAACGCATACTTTTGTCTACATTAACTTCTTTGGTGTAGGACGTGGCGATTCATCTTCCACTCGTGGCTAGAGCTTGATTAGAGAGTTGATAGAAGACTTGGTGAGTCCTCATCCATCCGAGGACATAGCCTAGTTGTTCTTATTTTCATGTCATTTCTTTTTAGTTTTTGGATTGTATTGGGTTACGTCCCAACTTTACTTTCTATGATAGATTGGCTTTGAGACATGAGATGTAGACTTCCGCTGTTTTTTTTAAAAGCTTTGATATGAAATTCTCTTTCGAACTTTTATTCTCTCTATTATCTTGTATGTAATGTATGCTAAGGGCTTGTATGAGGCCTCTCGGGGGTACCTTGGGTCGTGACAACTCCCAGCAGACCCCAGCAGTAGCCCTTGCTTTAATTTCTTGTGTGTCAATAATAGCTCTTCATTTAATCTAAGATGTAACAAAGCATCTCTAAAGATTTATGTTTCATCTTAAGTTTAAGTTTATAATAGAACTTTCTTTTATTCAGACATCTCTGTGGTTAGAATTGAAGAATAGAATATTTACCTATCTCAATCTCAAATCATATCATTTTACTGATAGATTGATGGTGGTACTTAAGCCTCCCTACAAAGGAATCTATTTGTGTTGACTCTATCATGCATGAGCACAACTCAAAATAACTGTTACAGCACATTAGAAATAATCTTCTATATTGGATTTTATACTGCTTTTGCTGTCAAATTGCCCATTATCCCCCTACATACATGGTTACCAGATAATACCCATGTAGAAGCACATTACAGTACTTGTATGATTCTTGTATGATTCTGGACAGAATTTTATTAAAAATGGGAGCATATGGATTAATTCGAATCAATATGGAATTATTACCTCACGCCTCGGCTCTACTACAGAGCTTTGCTAACTCGAAGTGCCTCGCTATGAGAATCTAGCTTCGTTAACGCTCGGCTAAGCCTAGAACTTTCGCGCTGACCATTCACTTTCTCAGTAGCAAAAGCACTTCTCTTTGCCCCTTAACCTTTAAGTAGAAGGACAAGAAAGAGATTATTGGTTTTCTTGCTCCGTCTTCCTCATATGCGCTCATCAAGAGCGGTTGAAGCGGACAATTCAAAATGACAGCGTCAAAGATATATTTCTATCTATACACGGTTACGGTTATCTCTAACCGTGTTCCTAAAAAACCAGCCTACTTGTGGGGAGAATGAAGATTTGTGTTTGTTTTTCTTCAAACCCCAAACCGCTCTCACTCGCCACTATTAATGGGATCTCGGTTGATTTCCCTTCCTTTAGCTATTAAGATGTTTCAGTTTGCTAAGTTTGAAAAGTCCACACAACGCTTTCTATCGCTTGCCCTTGCCTTTCACTCTCATTTGGTCTCTTTCTTCTATAATTCTATAAAATAAAGTGCAGCAAAGCGCATGGCGAAGAAGCATCCAGCTAACTGCCCCCTTCCACTCAGCCTTTTTTTGCTGTGCATTCATGGTGGTCTTCAATTTCAAAGATGCAGGATCATCCAGTATCCGGCATCATAAGGAGAAAAACTTGTATGTGCAGTACTTTGAATCTTGCTTCTCATTATGAGTGCCATTTGCAAGTTATGGAATGGCAAATGACTACTAATAGACAATTTCGCCAAGACTAAATAGAACTTCTGTCTGTCCAAGTCAGTCACCAATGTTTTTACACTTTGGAAAGGAATGGCAATAGACTTAAGGCTCCCACAAGAAAACTACAAAAGATGATCAATATAAAACATACTCAAGAGTTTCAAATGACTACTAATAGACAATTTCGCCAAGAGAGATGAAAAAAGTATAATGAACACACACGCACATATATACACACACACACACGTCCATGAGAGCTCTTATATCTGGCTATCTTGCAGGTTCTACAAGCAAACCCAACTATCACATATTCACATTGAGAAGCTTAGTTGATCTAAAACAGAAGAATAAAGGAGCAATGAACCGTAGAGAGTATCATACTTTTGTATCATCCGATCCAGATATCAAAAGGGAGCCTTTTGAGTTCCAAGCTATTGCATTCACGCAACTCTGATGCCCCTGCTAAGCAATGAGCAAACTCTTGAGACTGTAAGCACATACATGTATATCCATCAAAATACTATCAAACAGAAGTCCAACGGAGCAACTTCAGTTTCAAAAAAAAAAAAAGTCCAATGCAGCAACTAATAATGAACAAACCCTTGAGACGCACGCGCACACATATATATCCATCAAAATACTATAAAACAGATGTCAAATAAAGCAACTAACCGTATTTCTTAAAAGGTTAATAAATCTACACATAGCGTTTATTGACCTGAAGAAAGTGTATAGTAGTAGCACGAAAGTTCTTTTGGTGGATAGATGTTGGAGAAGAAAGGAATCCATACAATAAATGTCATAAAAGACATGCATAGTAGGAGAAACAACAGAGTGTCTCATAATCATGCGTTTACACAACACGGATCGGGATTGACTGAACTTCTGTACCGATGATTTGTTTTTTTTGAGTCAAAGGTAGCCAATTGTATTAAACCATAACTTTAGCACATGAAAAAAATGCTAAGTTAAGAACTTTACAAAGATATACTTACAGCCAAAACAGGAGCTCCTATTGAAAAGATGAAAAATTATATATTGCCAATTAAATCTACTAATTCTCCTATATCCCCCCACCTATTCTGTTTACTCCAAAAAAAGAGTAGACTAAGACAGTTCATCCTAATCTTCTGGATAAGACTGCTAATGTCTTCAAATTGTTTTGAGTTCCTTTCCTTCCAAATTACCCACCATATACAAAACTTTTGTACCGATGAATTAATAACACAATACACAATGAGGTCCCATGGTGTAAGTTATTTGCAGGCGATTCTGTACTGACTGATGAAATGAAACCAGTGACGGCGTGTATCAAGAGCCTGAAATATGGAGAATCACTCTAGAGACTAAGGGCCTTAGGATAAATAGAAGTAAAACAAAATATATACACTACAGGATATCGAAGTTTATTTGTACACAATAGAAAACCCATATAATCCATGGACGACTAGTGGAGTTCATAAAAGAAACCAAAAAAAGGTTCGTGACTTCAGCGGTGGTCTTACTTCATCAGTGAAGTAAACACTAAACATGTGAACATAAAAAAGAATTTAATTGATAGAATAGAGGAAAACTGATGTGCAGCTCTGCACGTTTGGTCAGCATAAGAAAAGTGAACTTGACGTGGATTAGACAGGGTTGTGTCTAAATGCAAACAATTCAGATATCTAGTACTGTAGGATGTTATCATAGGATCAAATAGGATAGTTGAAATGGTAAAGTGTTAACGGAGAGTTACGTGATTAATTGATGCTTATGAGTTGAAAGATACATTCTATAGAACAGTGTAAGCCAGATGCTATTCTTTTTTATCAGGCAACTGTTTTCATTCATTAACATGGCCACAAATTTGGTCGTACAAAAGGAGTATACCAAAAGGTAAAGAACCGACAAAAAGATATGATTCTCTACAAACTCCACTCATTCTTATATACAACAAGGAACTTTATGGGTGCACCAAAAGGTCGACGCTGAACTTTATTAGCGAGATGCTATATGAGAAGGAATATTGAACTGCTAAAGTCCAACAAATCCACACAAGATGACTATTGCGGCGATACAACTGCTAAGATGGTATGCGGTAATACAAGATTAAACAAGATTTAAAATGATCACATTCACCATTGTGAGAGGACAAGAGTTTGAGAGAGAACTCAAGCTTGATTATTTCCACAAGCTATTGGGGTTTCAGTAGCAAAGTATACATGTCCTAAAAAGGAAAGGAAATCAATACATAATCAGTGCAAATCAATACCTAATTAAAATAGGAGTAAATTAAGCTACCTACTATATTTACACATATGCTATACAGCTATAGAATATTCCTAGGATTCTAAAAACCACAAAGTGCAAGTAGCACACACATAAGGCCGTAAAAGAAGGTCGCTTGAGATGGTTTGGTCATATCCAGCGTCGACCTCCAGATGCAACGGTTTAAAGATGTGAAATCATAGTGAGCGAAGGTGTTAAAACGGACGAGGTAGACCTGAAATCACGTGGAAAGAAGTTGAATGACCTACAATCTGTTGGAACCCCCACAGGCTTTGCGAAAAATATGAGATCACGGAAGAAAAAGATCTAGGTATATAAGCGATATCAATTAGTTGAGATCATATTTTAGTTGTTGTGTTAAACGATTACTTTAGATTTGTTAGCTAGGAGTCTTTTAACCCTATAATAGATTTTAAAGTTGTTAAAGATATAGAAAACTTCTGGTGCTTTTTATTTTTATCTAGCATAATGTTGGCCTGAGATGAATTTAACTCGATAAGCATAGTCAGTGAAGATTCATATAGCCGACCCCAATTCGTTTGGGATTGAGGCTTAGTTGTTGTTTTTGTCCGGCACATAGATTGAGAGCCAGAAGCAGATTATTCATTTGCATGTGTGCAACATTGCAAGTCTAGATCTAGACTAAATTGCACGGGCTCTTCACTTTCGATATCGTACCTACTTTTTGAGAATCAGACATGCACCAATCGACATTTTTGAAGAGTCTGAGCAACATAGGATCCAGATACCCCTTTTTTACAGTGAAATTCAATGTTAGCTTTATTATTATACAGTTTATACTAGATTGTGTAACTTGAAAAAAGAAAGGATGAAACATATAGAGGATCAGAACTTTATTGCTGAAGTCTAGAAGGAATTACAATACAGATGCTTAATGGTTTGCTTATTAAAATGTGTTTCTTCAGAAGCATTTGTAAAAACATTTTAACTAGGACCATTCATCACACATACTAATTTCCCTATCCATCACTTCTACTTTATACTATTTCCAACTTAACAAGCCAACTCTTTCAACTCACTGCGTCAGTTTGTCACACTTCAAACAATTAATTAAACTACTCCTTAACCAACTCTAACACATCAAAGTGAGGCATTTTTTTGATGAGTATGCAAGTAAGGTGAAATTTTCCATCTTTCACCAAAATCATCGCATATATTGTTCAGGCATCTTGAAATAATTAAAACTTGTATTCTTCTCAGGTGTTACATGCATAAACTTTATTGCAAAGGAGAACCAGGCTATGTCCATAAATAAGAAAAAAGTGCCTATTTATGCAAACGAAAAGAATACCACTTTTATGGGCTGCATTTGAAAAAAAAGGTAAATAGTTGACACCAACAACTAGTTGTTCTCCAATCGAGGCATAGGATGAGTGTATTAATCTCTCAACAGATAGATGCCCAACTTTGCAAAATAATCAGTCAGATAAAAGATACTGTGAGATTAGCATCTTAATAATATGCACAATAAAATTGGACTCATTAAGGCACTCACCTCTAGTTCTCTTTCTAAAGCCATTCTTTTCACCAAAGAGGAGTGCATTTGCAATTCATTAACAGAGTCCTGTAAAGAATAGAAACCCAAGTATACTTGTGAGACAAAATAACCTGAAAGTAATCAGCTTAAAAACACCAGACAGAACCTAATTAGTAATCTAAGTCATTAAGGAACTGAAGCTTTGCTGGTCTCACATACAGGAACCAATGAAGAAATATATTTGCGGTGGCTGTAAAAGCATTTGATAAATTTTTGAAAAAACTGACAAATGTGTAATGGCCCAAATCAAATGAAAGCCGCTATTCGTAAGCACTTGTGATGGTTTTGGCTTGAATTTCTCAAAATTTAACAAGGTTGGTTTGAGTAAGAAAAGCAAATAGAAAATGGTCAATTATTTTTTTTTTAAAAAAGCACCCAGGCACTTTTCCCGAGGTTCCTCTCTCTCCTACTTTCTGGGAATGTAGCTTAACCTTTTCCGATGCATTTGTGCCAGAAAACCCCTTTCTTTCTTTTTTCTAGAGTTCACCCGCTGTGAACTACCTTCATAAAACCTTGGCTTCTTTTTCAGATACACACATGGGAGAAAACAGAATTTACTTCAACACCAGCTTTAAGTCTTGATACTACTCGGTGGACATCCAACAATGATACATGGTTCCATAGGGTCGAAAGGAGTCGTAACATGATGAGACGTCCGACGCTAAGCAAAACAACTATGGAATGGATCTGCTTTGCTCTCAAAGAGGCTTAAACTGATCAGCAAAACATGGTGAGGAGATGGAGAAATAAGGACAGACTAGTGGAATACTTTTGCGCTAGAAAGTATAATGTACATGGGAGATGCTTAAACAGGATATCATGGGATCTTTTCACAATTTTTACTCTAATGGTTTTTTCTTTACAAGAGTTTCAATGCCATGCATTGCCTTGATCCCTAAGAAGAATGGTGCAAAGGAGCTTAGGCATTTCAGACCTATAACTTTAATAGGCAACAAACATTTACAAATTTATTGCAGAAGTCTTGACAGAGAGGCTTAAAAGGATAATGAAAATATTGTAGACTCTCAACCGATGGCATTCATAAAAGGAACACAAATAATGGATGTTATACTAAATAGCCAATGAAGCAGTGGATTCAAGACAGAAACAGAAGCAGCATGTATTCTTTGTAAATTAGATATTAAGAAATCCTATGACCATGTGAGCTGGAACTTCTTACTAAACACGTTACAATAGAAAGGTTTTGGGTAAAATGGAAGGAATTTTGTGTGTCTATTGTCATACACTCTGTCATCATCAAGGGTTCCACAAAAGGTTATTTTCCCGCTCACAAAGGCCTCACGCAGGATGATCCTTTGTCCCATTTTCTTTTCATAATTTTCATGGAAGGATTGAACAACATGATTAAAATTTCTATAGCAAAATGGGTGGATTAAAGCCTTTGAGGTAGCCATGAATGGACATAATAGCCAGGAGATCACACATTTTCAGCATGTTGATAATACCTTGATTTTCTGTGATGTAGAGGTGAAACAACTGAGAATTTTGAGAATTATCCTGGTTCTCTATGAAGGCATCTTTGGACTTCATTTTAACTGGAGAAGGAGTCATTTTTTCTCAACTAATTTAGTAGCAAATATGGATGCTTTGACAATTATTCAGTATGAGTGAGGGTGCCCAATAAAATTCAACCTGATACCTTAGTTAGACAGTTCAAATTACATTCAGAATGAATGTAGCATCTTCAAGGAACACTCCCCTAGCTAACTAACCTCATCGAGCATATACGTCTAATATTTACAGGCATGATAATTCACTTGACGAACTGAAACTAAAATGAAAAATTACATAGAACAAAGCTCATGGAATACAAATTCGACGAAAAGTCATGCATACTGACGAGAATACAAAATTGAAAAAACAGGTAATTAGAATTTGACTTACATGGCGAACGTCGAGGTACCGTTTGTTGATCAAGTTAGTGATGTTGCCGTCGTGAAAACAGAGTGATTCCATTTTTGAGGAAGGTTCTACCAGAGAATCGAGAGAGAGTTGGGAAACCCTAAGTTGGAGGATTTGGAGGAGATGAAAATGACGAGTGTATGTATGTAGTGGCGATCATCAGAAAGCAGTATCGAACAACACGAAGCAAAAGGAACAGGAGAATAGAAAGAGATGAGTCGGTTGTTGTCATACGGCGACGTTTAACTCCACGTCTCACCCACGAACCACTTTGATTACGTCATTGAGTTTTTTGTCTTCTCAATCTCAATTTTCATTTCCATCCTTGCCTTCTTTTTCTTTTTGCATCCCTTTGTCCAATTAATGTGTCATCATTTGGATTTTGAGTATATTTTTTAGGGAAAATTACATGGAATGGCAAATTTTACTAGGTTATTAGTCATTAAGGGTACAGTTTAATTTATTTACGATTTATAAATATAGTTTTAATTTTTTTGCCACTAATAATGGGACCCATTGACGAGTTTGTATACCGAGGAGCAATAAATCTCTCATGAATTTGTATATCGATGTGCAATAAATCTTTCATTGTTCTATGTATATGCAATAAATCTATTTTTCATCTCTCCTTTTCACATTCCCCTTTTTTCTCCTAAAATCACTCCTACACTCCTAATTTGAAATCCGAAATTCCTCATCTCCCTCCTAATTGATTTCCCAAATCTGCAGATAACCGCCTAAATCTTTCTAAACCTCTTTGTTTTTTTCATTTTTATATGAATTATGCTTCTTATTTTTTGGCTAATTTTTTCTATAAAGTCTATCATCAGTCATTAGATTATCAACCTTTTGAAAAGCAAAATGAAAGATGGAACTTCATCTAAGAGAGGTTATCAGTGACAGAGAAAGGTGCCCACAGTGCAAAGGAAACAAAGTTACACAAGAAAAGAAGGTGTTGGAAGTGAATGCTGAGAAAGGAATGGAACATACCAGAAGATAACTTTCGAAGGGGAAGTAGATCAAGCTATAAGTGTGGTTGGTTGGTTTTCTCTTGCAATTCATTTTACATATTAAATACATGTTAAATGTGCCTTAACACATATGAGTCTTGCACCCTGGAATTAGTACGGTATTTGAATCGACTATATAACACCTCCTAAAATAATATGTCGAACTATTTGCTTCCCCATTCCATTCTATGCATTGCCCGTTTCACTTTGGCTGATGACTTGTATGTTCACACTTTAGTCTTACATTTGTTCTGCAGCCCGATACCATCATTGGAGACATTGTTTTTGTTCTACAACAAAAGGAGCATCAGAAGTTCAAGCGGAAGTTTGATCTAGATAACCTCTCCTGCATCAACGCAGTTGTATATAGATATTTGTATATTTTGTTAGTTATATACAAGATTGCTTGAAGTATATGTATATTTTCTACCTAAATCATATTTGTTTATAGATATTTGTATACTTTGTTAGTTATATACAAGATTGCTTGAAGTCTATGTATATTTTCTGCTTAAATCACAATTGTATATTGGTATTTGTATAATTTATTAGTTATATACAAATTGCTTGAAGTATATGTATATAGCGATTTGTATATTAAGTTAGTATATACAAATTGCGATTTTATATTAAGTTAGTATATGCAAAATTGCTTGAGGTATTTGTATATTAGAATAGAATTGTTAATATACAATTCATATAATCTTGTATAAATAAAAATAAATTTTTGCGAACCATGGGAATAAACAAAACAAAAAAGAATTCATTTTTCAAAATTTCAATTATATACTATACAAATCGTTTGTATACTTTCTTGCCGTTCAAAACATGAAATTTCCTTGAAAGAAACGCTTACATGGCATTGAATATACAAGAATATTGATTAATCGTATGCTTCAGTCGTTTGAGGAAAAATCCAGTTGTTATGGTGTTTCTATTGCTATAGAACTCTTTTTTGAAAAAATATTTGATTTTGAACGATTAGCTTGAATCATGGGATTATGTAAATTTTCTGTTACCATATTTAGCGTTCATGTATCCATTTATTTTTAAAATAAAATATTGTTTAAATTATAAAAATAAAAAAAACGTTATATACAAAATTAATGCTTTCTTCAACTTTATACGCAATATTTAATGCTTTCTTATTCACGTCAACTACTTAATTTACACGATTCCCTTGAATCATGGGATTGTGTATTGTCAGTTACCGCATTTAACTCTCATTAATCTATTTATTGATAAAATAAAAGTTGTACTGCACACATTTATACAACCCTTTTCATATACAATTATTTACTATTATTTCTAGCATTTATACAGAATATAAAGAAATTTATACAAATACATACATATATTTGTATATATATATACAAATGTTCCCCACTTACATATAAAATTCATATATACAATTCACATACAAATTTATACGATTAAAACTCTTAAGACTTGTACACAACTTTTATCAAATATACAATATACAAACTTTTATCAAATCCACAGCAGTTATACAAACGGGGAATTTGTTAAACTCACGGTTAGCCTTTTTAAGCATTACATACACCCTAACACTCATGTCATTTTGTATATTCATTGGTGTATTGCTTTCTTCAACTTTATACTCAATCTTCATTGCTTTCTTACTCACGTCAACTCCAATCTGTGTTGCAATTGTTGTATAAAACTCAAGAAATGATGCTTGTTCTTTAAGTACGATCCCCTCTATAGTATAATCGATGTAACAATTTGTATCGTCCCACTTTCCAGAATGCATAACCAAAATAGCCAAAGAAGTCATCTTCTGTTCAGATTATACTAATATACAAAACAAAATCAGTTAACATGATTATACAAATAATCATATACAAATAACATAATATAGAAATTTGCAGATTTGTATACAACCATTCTATATACGATTAATTACAATTATTTCTAGCATTTATACACAATATAAACAATATTATACAAAAAATACTGAATCGTGCAATATACAAACCTTTTTTGACTAATATAAATGCTACACATAATGTATATACACAGAAGTTCCTCATTCACAAACGTTCCCCCTATATATATACAATTCATACTACAGTTCACATACAAATTTATATACAAACGTCCCCAATATACAATATACAATTCACATACTGATTTATACACAATTAAAACTCGAATAAAATGTACACAATTTTCATCAACTGCACAATATACAAGCTTTTTTTTGACGAATATAAAGACTACACTTAAAAACAAAATGTAGACACTTAAATAATACCAATCTTTCTGTTGAATCATACACAATTGAAATATACAAATAGTGCATTTTCGTTATATACAAACGTTCCCCATATACATATAAAATTCATATACACAATTCACATACAAAATATATACTTAAAACTCGAAAAACTTGTACCCAAATATATACAAACTGTTTGACTAATATACAAATATACAAATCATATCTTTGATTTCATCGAACTACATTTTACTTTATAATATACTATTTGTAACTTTTTGTAAATACATTAACACACTTTTTTTCAAACATTGATTATTACCACTTAAAAAAGAAAAAGTGGAAAAACCATGAATTTTAAACAAACTAAAACCTTACCTGCACTTCAATATACAATAGGTTTGCCTGATCATATGCTTTACTACTCTGTGGGAGCAAAAATATTCGTATGGAGTTTCTATGAAAATAAAACTCTTTTTTTTGGAAAAAGAAGTATTTAATTGAGTTTTTATGGAAATAGAACTCTTTTTTTGGGAACAAGAAGTAATTAATTGACACGATTTCCATGAATTATGGGATGGTGTATAATCAGTCACCGCATTTAATGCTCATTAATTGATAAAATAGAATTTGTATATTTCAGTTCAAAAAACACGCTATATACAAAAAAAAAATTTAGTAGCAAACTAAAATATACCCATAGAATGTAATTATATAAACTATACCCATATAATGTTATTTCATTAAATGCATTTGCCATTTTTGTAAGTTGCCCTATTTTTTATTAAATATAAATTATTGTAATTTATAGCATTTTTATGTAATATAAATTCTATTTTAAAATATTTAAAATTTAATGCCAAATTAAAAAGTATGACGCTTAAAAATATGAATAGTGCTCCTATTTGATCATAAATTTTGTAGTTGAAACTTGAAAATTTTAGTTTTTTGAAGTTGTGTTTGGACAAGTATTTTATCAAGAAAAATAATTGAAATTTTGTGAGTGAAAATGAAGTTTCTCATCAGTTTTTGGAAATTTGAAAATCATATCTTTAAAATTTGAGCGAATAGATATGTGAAGATAAAATTTTAAAATCTAATCCAATATCTATAATTAAACGCTAGCTAAAAAGATTATTTCTAATAATAAAGTTGCACTCTTGAAAAATAAGAATAACTTTATCTTTTGGAGAAATTGGCATTCACATGTATCCCAAATGCCTTTCATTTTTGTATCTGAATATTGATTCCATGTGCATTTGACATCCAAAATGCAGACAGGTCCGTTTGGATAAAAGATAGGCCCATATTTTGCCTGGCTTCTCACTACTCACATAACCCCTTAACACTTAAGAAATTGACGCTACATATACATAAGGTTTAGAGAGAGGAAAATCAAACTATATATTATTACTTGTTATTAATGAGGAGGACAATTGCATGCGTACAAAGCTCTTATAGTAAAATTTGTAGTCGATGAACATATAGTACTCGTAAGTTTCATGTGTTATATTAAACTTATAGTTATTTTAACATAATAAACGAGACATCACCTTTTAAGAACCGTGATAATTGGAAGGATTTCACAATATTTAATTTTAATCATACAAGATGAATTTCTTAAAATAACTGTACTGAAACATGACACTCCTAATTAAAATGTACTCAATATTGAGTTAAACTAGGTCTGTTTAATAAACAGGTTAAAACAGTTAGTCAATGCATAATTAAACCATTTACTGTTCGACACTCATTAACTCCATTAATTTAAATTCACGCCACATGAGTATATGTTAAACAAGGTATGTTATAACTCGACCTACCTAATTCAAAAACTTATTAATCGTATATTATGGGACTCGTCCATACTCAATCTGATTAATTGCACGTATTCTACGGTATATAAAACATTCTGTCCATATCAATTACTACTACCTACTACGGTCTATTTTAAAATTTTAATCAATGTTAGGTACATCTCCCCAATTTTCAATGTTTTTGACGTTCGATTATAGGCCCATTTAGTTCTTGGAATTTCCCACTTCCTATACTCTGAAAACACAAAACTATAGTATACACAACTCATGTCTTTTTGTCATCTAATTAGTCAATCAACTTCAACTTTTCAAAGTTACAATAATTGTAGTACAAAATTACGAGAATCGCGTTTTCATTTACAACAAAGTGGTGTCCATACAGCACCTTATTAGGTAAGAAATTTTCTCTGATACCACTAGACTATAAGGCACAGATTCAAAAGAACTAAAAGCTCATACCAATAAGCTTCAAATTCTGCCTCTGCCTCTCCACGTAAGGGGGATAAATTTAGGGGTGTCAAAAAATTCTGACTCTGCCTCTCCACGTAAAGCGGTTAAATTTAGGGGTGTCAAATGGGCGAATTGGGTTGAAATTATAGATATTAAAATAGGTTGAAGTAGAAATTGGGTTGGATCTTGACCCGTCCAAGTTTACTTTGGGTTCAAACGGATTGGGCTCAAATGGGCTTAAAAACGGGTTGGGTCTTGACCCGCTTAATTTCAATAATTTTAATATATTATTTTTTAAATATTATAATCACAATTTGACTTTCAACTCAAGAAAATTTAAAAAAAAAGTTACAAATTGATAGATAAATTCTAAAAGATGTAAAATAGGTAATAATTTATACCTTTAATATAGGAACATACATTACATCAATGCAAATAAAAAGGCTTAAAACGGATTAAAATTAGAGATTAAATTGTACTCAATTGAGGATTTTTTTAAAATGAGTTAAGGCTTGAATGGGTTGAAATTGAACTCAATTCAAATGATCTTGAACCCAACCCTTAAAATTTTGAGTTAGGCTCATTTTTGACACCTCTAGGCGGATTTAATCAATAATTAAAAAGGAGAATAGATGGAGAACCAACAGAGGGGCCCCTCGCATGCAGTTGGAAGTGTTGAAATTTCATCACCCAAATAATGCAAACATGTGGTCCCCTTTCACCATTGTATTTAATTTACAAAGGAATCATATAAATCAAGAAAAAATTAAACACATCACTTTCTATCACACTTTGAGGCAAAATGCGTGCATGCTACGTAAATACATAGGCATAAAGACAACAACACCACCAAACATAGTTAATAAATATTCTCACAACACAAACAAACATCACAACATGATAGTATTACTTACACAAACTCACAAATAGTAGTACAATTTTTTTACACAACCAAAGAAGCTCAAACAAGTCATGTGTCAAACAGTAGCAGCAGCCAGTTTCTTGAAGACATGATATGATATTCTCCAACTCTTAATTGACAAGATTGGCTTGATACACAAAAGGGTCAAGATCCATTGAGCACAACATATACCTGATGTAACCAAAAGAGAGACGCATCGCCATGCTATTGCTTGCCCCCACTATTAAGATAAGAAATGCCCAAGAGGGGTTAATGTGACAAGAACAATGAAAAAAAAAGAGCATGAATATGAGATTTGGGACCCAAATTTGCCACCAAGTGTGCACTACAACTTTTCCAGGGTCCTACTGAAGAAACAGTTCGCCTTATATCGTTCACACAGACAACGAACAATTATGTGGGTAAGCTAAACACACTTCCAAAGGGCAGAATCAACTTTTTTCTCTTGGGGGTCAAGATGTATGAACTCATGATTTACCACCCTTTATGGAAGCATGACAAGAAGTTCCCTCCTTATCTAAAAAGAAGACATGAATAAGACATGACCACTGATTTTCAAAGCCATACCCAATGGTTCCAAACAAGAATGTTGGAATAAAGACTCTAAAAGGGATTCTCCAATCTCGTTTACTTTGTTTATGGCGTATTCTGATCCGCCACGCTTTGCCATACCACCATTTAAACTTTAATTCAAATTTATTTAATTCAAAACCTTTAATATGTACTTCCGACCAGCGAGAAGCTACAAGAAGAAATACCATTAGTAAACTCAATAATATGATGACCAGTGGCAAGCAGAAGCTCAAAGAGAATCAAGTCCTAGAGACTTGGCTTTCACCTTCAGGGATCTCAAGTAATGGATTGCTTCATCAATAACAACCATCGAGTCTTTTCCCTTCCCTTCAGGAATTATTTCCTGCAAAATGCTTATTGTCTCGCGAATTTTATCTTTCCCTAGCCTCTTTTTTCCAGATGGAGAACCTGGTGCTCCTGAATCTTGTTCTAGACCATTGCCACAACTGGATTGTGCATCATCCTCTAGGTCAGAGCATGTATAAGCTTTTGCGGAGGTTGCAGTATCCCTGAGCTCTGGTTCATCGTAGCTACCATCTAGCAGTTTATGCCTTTTGGTCGCCCCAGCAGAACTAGCTACTTCTTCACCCTTTTCGTCAAACCACTCTCGCAGATCATGAGTGGTCATAGTACTAGGCGAGTGACCAGTGCTTGTTTCTTCATCATCCTCGGAATAATCATTATCATCGTCAGAGTAGAGTAGGGCGTTCAGTTCTTCCGTATCCTCATGCATTTCACTTTCGACATCATCTCTGTTGTTTTCTTCATAATATTCATCACCGAAGAAATGCCCAAATGGAGAAGCTTCATTCCTTTTGATCTCTGGATCTTCCTTATAAAGGGCTGGGGCTTTTGGATTCAGAGAAGCCAGGCATTTTACATGAGTACCATTAGCAGAATTATAGATCAAAGTTGTCTGATCACCAGATTGATCAAACACAAGGAATCTCTTCTGAGTAGATGTGGTGCCTCCATTAGGATGTTTGTTACCTTCCATATTTTCAAGTGCTCCAGGAACAAACTTCTCTTTGGTTAAAGTGGTCGAAACAGGATTAAAGCCCTGATAAAACTGAGGCGAATAACATAACCAATTGCAAGTTTCTGTTGGCCAGTTTGCATTCGACTCTGGCAGCCCGGAAAATGTGAAAAACGGAGAATTCCCATTATTAGGAACCTCATTTGACTGAGGAGTCATGTAAGTAGGAAAAGAATTCTGCTGCCCTATTTCAAATCCTGGATAAGAAAAATTCACATGGGCTAACTGCAGATCTGAAT
>JAGDQO010000465.1:0-18796 GCA_018342035.1 Solanum appendiculatum
ATATAAAATCAACCCTGTAAATCAGTAATTTGATAACCTTAGTTAATTCATTACATGAGATGCGATACATGAAACCCTATGTATGCTGCAGCCCTGGAATTGTCTCAATCACTGTAAGTTAATCTTAGTATTTAATTCTTGCATTATTTTAGTTCTTTTGACACTCTTAAATAAATAATTAGACTAGTATAATTTAGTAAATAGTTAATTGACAAGTCTCTGTGGGTTCGATATTCCGGTTCTTAAGAGCCACTTATTACTTCTGCGACCACGTACACTTGCGTGTGCAATTGGAAGCAACAAGTTTTTTGGCGCCGCTGCCGGGGACTTAGAAATTAACTATTCTTCTAGGTTATACTTCTTATTTTTATTTATTTAAAATTTTCTTTTTTTTTGTTTTATTAATTAGTTTTTTTCCGAACAATAATTTTTTTCCCTTTGAATAATTTGGTACTCTTATTGATATGACTGATTTGGATAAATCGTGGTTGGGTGAGAAGTATCGTTGTAATTATTGTAATGGACCCCATTTGGATATCGAATGTCCTATTTGTCATATATGTGGTGGTCATTTGGTCATTGGATATGGGTTGTCCTAACTCCTATCCCCTCCCCCTAATTATGGATTCTTCTATATCTGTGATGTTGACAGGGGATGAAGTGAAGGAAAATGCCCAAAGAGGTGGAGGTACGCAGAATTATGGGAACACTTATAACGCAAGTTGGTGGAACCACCCCAACTTCTCATGGGGTGGAAATCAGAATCAACACCAAAATCAGGCTCAAGGGCTGAACCAATACAGACCACAAATTAATGGACAACAATTTCAACAGCCAAATAATCAAGGTGTGAAGCAAGGGGGCATGACTAAGAAGGAGTTGTTCCAAAAGCTAAGTACAGAAATCAACAACAAGTTAGGAGAAGAGTTGAGAAACACCCAATTAGCGCTGAAAAATCTGGAAAGGCAGTTCGCACAATTGGCTAATGCAGTCAATGTGCGTCCTCCTGGAGATCTTCCTGGTGACACGGATCCTAACCCAAGGCAACCGAATGCGGTGAGCACAAGGAGTGGATTACAACTGGAAGAATTAGCTCCAAAGAAGAGAAGTTCTGAGGCGGTGAGAGAAGAAAAGAAACCCGAAGAAGTGGTTCAAGATGCGAATGTTGAGAGGATTGTTCCTCAATTAAAACCACCCCCTTCGTTTCCTCAAAAGTCCAAAAAGCAGAACGAGGACGCATGCTTCGGTAAGTTTTTGTCTCTCCTTAAACAAGTTCACATTAATCTCCCTTTGGTTGATATTTTGCAGGGAATTCCCAAGTACGCCAAGTATGTGAAGGAGATAGTGGAGCCAAAAGAGGAATTCCAACCATTCAACTATACCTTATTCCTTAATGTCAATGTTGAGAAAGAGTACAAAAGTGAGAATGTTGTAAATAATGTTGCTTTGGAGTTGAGGCACCTTGGATCTCATTCAAAACACTTGACTATAGATGAGGAACAAGGTCCCGACAGCCTAAAGTTTTCTAATCCACATAGACAAAACGACATTCCTCACTTAAGGGCCAAGAAGTGCAAGATGCGACATTTATTACTTGGTTCTGTTATCTTTATACCACCGCCCCTAGAGAGGAGCAGAAAAATTGATGCAAAGTTAGGGGTACAATTCATAAGTTCAAAGTGGAAAGAAAAGTGGTGAACTTAATTAGGTCGTGCTGCGACATTAAATTAGGCGCTTATTGGGAGGCAACCCAATTGGTAGTGTAGCTTCTTATTTTAATTTTTTTTATAGTGTCATTTTTTTTTTCTTCTTTTCTTTTGGTCTTGTTTTTGCAGATTAGGGGAAGTCTGAGTACCCAAAAATTTGGAGCTAAGGAGCATGTTTGAGCTTAAGTGTGAGGTGCGTACGACCCTTGATGGAAAAAGAGAACATGCTACTAGCTAGGCCTAGAGGCCTCAGGGAGTTTTTCTAACCCTTGTTTTAAATTTTATTTGATGCTTTGGGGACAGAGCATCTTTTTAAGTGTGGGGTGGAGGAATGAATTCCTAGTTTTTACTGCTTTATCGAGTCTTTTTGTATTTTTAGGTGGGTTCCTCGGCTTTTGTTTTCGGTACTTTTCCTGAGGATAGTCCCTTTGAACCGATAGAGAGTAAATTTTTATTTATTTTTTTTATTTTTTAGAGAAAAGGAAAGACCCTTTTGAGTTGTGTGATACTTGCTATTTAGGCCTAATTTTAAGTAGTACGTTCTTGTGAATGCTTGATTGCTAATGAAATTGCAGACTCTTTGACACCAAGGCTCATGGTTGTGACTTTGTATATAACTTATTTTATTTTGTAGTTTGTTATGATTCTGTCTCTCTTAGAAGTGGAATTGATCCATCTTGATTGATACTTGTGCCATGTGTGGTGAGAATTTGTTTATTCCATGTTTTGCATCTTAGTCTAGAACTTGCCCTGCATGTTATTGAAGCGAAATAAAAAGTGTTGCTCAGTTTAGAAGATGATAATAGGCTTTCTTTGTTTTGTCTTGTAAATTTTAGCCTTTTCAGATATTATATCACTAGTTCGCCCTTTTGAACCTGTAGCCTTTTGTTGGTAGCCATATTTTGCCCTTAACTATTTTGTTGAATCCCTAGTTTTTGCACCTTGCTTCCTTGAGCACTGTAGCATAGACTGAATATAATTGTTGTATCTGAAAAAAGAAAAGGGATGGTTGAATGAAAAAGAAATCAATGATGGCTACAAAGTGGGAAAAAAAAGCCCTCTTCGAAAGAATGTGACATGAAAAAAAAAAGGAAAAAAATAAATTCTTTGAGAAAAAAAAAATTAATTATTATTGTGAAAGAAGAAAAAATGATTGAAGCATTCTTGAGATGATGAGAATTACTTGTGAAATAATTGTTGAAGAGAGGGCTGAAAATAAAGAGAAGAAAATAATGGGTGATGAAGTCTAAAATTGCAAAGTGCTTAGGGAAGTGTGAGTCACTATTATATAATTTTCCTACCTGTCCCTTAGCCTACATTACAACCCGTTAAAGTCCTATTTGATTCTATTCAAGCATGCTTAATTAGCGGAGATGTACATAATGGGCAAGCCTATGGTTCTTTGTGCATACATGTGAATTTTATTTGTGAGTGTGAGAGTTGTTCTTTGACGCTAAGTTCTTAATTTATATTCAATCTTTTGAATTGAGTATGTGGACTATTTCTTCTTGTGAGGGCACTTGTTTCATAATAGATAGGTGATGTTATTAACTTTCTTTGATGAGAGTAGGTGAGCAAGCTTAAATTTGATGAGTTCAGAGTCTTTCCTTGAGGTTAGGAGGTTAGAGGTTTGTTGTTTATTTGGATGTCTTGCATAATGAGCGGGAATTGTATTTGATGTTTTCAAACTTCAATATGGCCTAATTGTTTGTATCAACCAAAGTGATGGCTTCCTAGTAAGATTTTTGAGATGAGCTTTAATGTTTGCTCGAGGACGAACAAAAGTTTAAGTGTGGGGTGTTGATCTGAGGCCAAAAGTATATTTTCTTATCATTAATTGCCTCATATTTATTATTTATATTTGTCCTTTTTGAGCATGAATTTTATGGATTGTGCTAAATAATGTATTTTATTTGTAGAATTAAATTGGTACAAAGTTGAAGAAGTTTGGAGCTAAAATGAATTAATTATGAAAGATTGAAGAAGGAAAATCAAGCAGGCAGCTTAATGGATTAAATTGAATATTATATTAATATGTATATATATGGAAAAGTTGGGCGAGGAAAGCAAAGTGTTGAGGCGGCGACAAAGTGAAGTTCACGCGAAAAAGAAAAAGAATCCAATTCCGTTTTGGTTTTGGGTTCCTAATTTGTTTTGGACTCAGTTATTTTATTCAGGGTTTTCTACATCTATAAATAGTCCATAGAAATAATTATAAGAGAATATACAGGGAAAGGGACTAGAATAGACTTTTTAAAAAAGATACTTTGTAAGGAAAAGTTGTCAATACTTTTTAGGGTTCTTTTCTTCTTCTTTTTCTTAGGTATTAGTAGCTAAAGACCCTTGTTCTGGGGCTGCGGCCATGGGTAATTGTTGAACATCGATTGTTTTGAATTAATGTTGGTTATCGTTTAAATTACTTTTGTATTCTTGTTTTAGTATTTCATGCTTGATCACCATAGAAATAAATTTATTGTCTATTCTTGGACTCGTGAGATAAAGAGGTAGATAGACCAAAGAATGCAAAGAGCTTGTTCTAACTTTGTTTAGATTCGCGTTCAGGAGTGACGCCCGGACGAACACCTCGCTTGGTTACGAAACAGGATGAAATATAAATGCTCGCCAATTAGGACTACCTATCCCCGCTCAACGATGTAGTTAGACAGCTAGTTGGAGTAGGCGATTAGAGGTCGAGAGATCATGATCATAAAATCAACCCTATAAATCAATAATTTGATAACCTTAGTTAATTCATTACATGAGATGCGATACATGAAACCCTATGCATGCTGCAGCCCTGGAATTGTCTCAATCACTGTAAGTTAATCTTAGTATTTAATTCTTGCATTATTTTAGTTCTTTTGACACTCTTAAATAAATAATTAGACTAGTATAATTTAGTAAATAGTTAATTGACAAGTCTCTGTGGGTTCGATATTCCGGTTCTTAAAGAGCCACTTATTACTTCTGCGACCACGTACACTTGCGTGTGCAACTGGAAGCAACAATACACTCCACAATCTAAACGTATTAATATTGTACCAAAGATCCACCACTAAAAGCTTCCTTATAAACAATGCTTAACCCAAGCATCCGTAATGACAAGTTAGTTAGTTTCTCAAATGTGAATGCAACATCGAATCTCATTATATGAGCATGTGATACAACTGATAACTCCTTAAGTAGTTAGTATTCACACTTGACAATCGACGTATCCATTTCCATATACCACTAGTACTACACTGTGAAAGTCCGTTAGATCCACAACTAGAACACATCATACCTATCGAGAAGATAATATCCAAATAGCCCACACATTTCTACCAATTGAATAGCTATAAAATATTATCAAATTTGTTCTGTCTCTAGCCCAAGCGATATGCATCCTTTCATAGATCAGGTTGATAGCAAAAGTAACACACTCCCTAACTTTAACTAACTAGGCATTGGTACCGTTGTAGTAGTCATATCATGACCCTCTTGGATATACACTCAATATGTAAAATCGTAGTAGAAATACTGACCTCAATTGGCTTAACACCATTCTCATCAAATCTGATGACACTTTGCTAACTATAGTTTCCAAAGTTACAGGGTCCATTATCTAGTTGTCCCTTTAATCATTTCACTTCTTTTGTCAAACCACTCTAGATATTGTCTATGCCGCTCAAGTATTGTTCCTTTTTTTTTTTTGGGTAACTAACCTTACTCAATCCCTTCGAATCGTTGAACATTTCTAATCTGATCAGACATTCTTCTCATAAGTCTATCACTTTCACGTTAATATCATATCTTAAATAAAACCCACACGACACCGACTACTCGCATAAAGAACCACGCACGAGTCATCACTACAAGTGAGAGAGTGGAATGAAGCGATAACAATCAGAACGGACCAAGAACGCACGAAAGAGATTCAACAAGTGAAGATTATTCCTAAAAGTCACTATAGCCTCTCGAAGATAAGTACAGACGTCTCCGTACCGATCCTCGAGACTCTACTTAGACTCAGCTTGTATACACGTAAGACCTATGAACCTGGGGCTCTGATACCATTTTGTCACAACCAAAAATGGACATGATGGCACTCGTCTTATCCCACCAAGACAAGTCAGCCTAAAACCCAACTAATACAATAAATGCGGAAGTAAAACCAGAAAAAAAAAGAGTAACACCATCTAATAATGCGGAATACAAAGTCAACTTATTAAAACCCCCAAAATCTGGTTGTCACGTGCACAAGCTTCTAATGTGTTAAAATGGATTTAAAAGAAAACACAAGTCTCAAATGACATTGTTTCTAGAATAGAACAAGATCATAAATAAGGAGTAAGAAGGTCTGTTGAGATAACAATCAACTACCTCACAAAACTCCATAGGAAGCCTCGGACAAGAAAATAAGAGAGGGTATCATGAAGATCCGGGCTCATAACCTACAAAAAATTGTAGAAGCAAGGGGTGAGTACCAAACCACACGGTACTCAGCAAGCAAACTTCTAAACACAAGCTAAGGGTATGGAATACGGGTACTCCTTAAACCCCAACCAAACCTCCACAACTACAACCTGCATAAAAACCAGCCCAACCTAATAGTTCACAATTTACATAGCACATAGTTCAACCATATCACTTCAACAATTACAGATCAGCAACACACAAGATAAAGTTCACCAATCACAAGTTCCACAGAAAAGTACTCATAAGTTCACAAATGATAAAGATGCACAATGCAATGAAATGCAATGTCAAGTATAGTGATGCATGTCTGACCTAACGATGCACACCCGCTGTCTCTCAGTCCGGGACCCATGGGGGACATATATGTCCATGCATCCGTCGCGGCGTGCTACACGACCCTCGATAATGAAATCCGTCGCGGCGTGCGACACGTCCCTCGATAATAAAATTCATCGCGGCGTGCGACACGATCCTCGAATCATAGTATCCGTCGCGGCGCGCGACACGTCCCTCGAATCATAATATCCGTCGCGGCGCGCGACACGTACCTCGAAATGGTACATCCTTTTTAATTTCTTATTCTTTCTCAATTCACATAACACTTGTCACAACCATGTCTCAGAACCAATGCAAATAACATGTTCACATAAATAATGAGGAGATGACCATTTTCATAAAAATGCACACTTCATAACAACACAATCGTGATACAACACCAACAATGAATCAATAAGCCTTTCAAACCATTCTCAACACATCACACACCAATAATTAATCACATTGCCTTTTATTACCCCTTTTCATCATTAAAATTATTCAATATGGACAAGTCAACCCATCACCAAGTCCCATTACTCCCCAACACATACCACAAGGAAATACACGAATTTTATACACTTAACAAGGGTTGAGAAATCCACTTGCCTCAAATAATTGAACAAATCATCTCAGGACTTGAGCCTTCTCCTTTCGTTGAGCTTTCAAATCAATGCAATCTATTTAAGCAAATACTCACAATAAGATTTTGAAACTAACAACACCCATATTACTATATGTTTAGCTTAGACCCAAAAATGCACCCAAATCTATAATCAAGTTCCTAAGTTTCAAGTCTAGGGTTAAGTCTTAATTCCTCCCAATAACCTAACTCTAATAATATTCATATAATACAACACACCTATTTCAACATCTCAAAACTCGAATCATTAGGTGATAATCATAAAAAAGTTTCGTATCCAAAACTGAGGGAAGAACCTGTAATCCTAACTGTGAAATAATATACAAATCTTAACCTAGTTAACACTTTCTTTCCTCTATAATGATTTGCTCCTAATTGGGCAATCATTACCCAATGATTGGCCATCCAAACCTAGCCGTCAAGTCAACAACTACAATATGTACTAAATTTGCAATTTAAAGAAACCCAATTTTATTCTTCTTTCTGTTCCACCATACATAATAATAATAATAATAATAATAATAATAATAATAATAATAATAATAATTTAACTTCTATCTCACTATCTATATACATAAATGTTGGGAGGAAGACATGGTTGATTTCCTTTACCTGATGCAAACTGGTGTTTGGTAGTCGCTGAATTGTGACGTCCTCTTCGTGAGGTTAATCCTTTTATTTTTTTGGTTTAAAAAGAATGATATAAAATTATATAGGGTATTAACTTAAATTATATTATATATGGACTTGGCCCATTAACCACCAACTAAATTAATTATTTTTAATTACTCATCAATTAAATAACTGTAGTTATCGAATAGTTTAAAGTTTCCAAACCAACTTCACCAACTGATAAAAAAAATGACTCGGGGCAACTATCGGGAGGGCTAAAACGGCAATTTTATGAAAATTTCCAAAAATGACCTTTCGGGTCATTACAGCAAGCTGTTGAGATTATATGATGAAGGTGGACAAATTTATTTTGTCAGAAATTCAAGTCAAGGGGGAGATTTGTTGGGTATTAATTGTCCTGAGTTTCCTCCATAAATAGGTTTTTCTTTTAGGAAAAGGTTTTGGATTGGCTAGTCCTTTTCTTGTAGGAAAAAGTTTAGGACTCTATAAATAGAGGCTTGTTCCTTCTAACTTAATTAGCATTCACAATGTAGTCCTAGGGGCTTTGAGAGTTTTGGCTAGAGGGAGAATTTGTGGGACACAAGTGAATGGTTTTCACTTGTGTGCACCTCCCGAGTGAATTGGTTGAAGTTATTTCTATATAGTGGATTGCTCATCTCCTTTGTGGACGTAGTCGATTGACCGAACCACGTTAAATCTTTGTATCTTATGGTGTATTTCTCATTTGTCTTCTTGCTCATGGTCTTTCGAGGTTTGCTTTCTTAGCTTCCGCATAATACCTGATTATTTTTTGTCCTAACACTCGCATCAATATAGATAACGACAACTCTTTCCACCATGACTTGGAAAGATGAGAAGAATCACCTAATGTTTTTGCACAAACATATTTGTTTTAAAGTGGCCAAAGTGGATACTACTTGCGAAACATGCATTTTACATTTACCAACAATAATATTTATGTTTAATTTCTAAATAAGTTATGATCGGTTATATGAACCTCATTGACCATGTTACTCCTTATAAATTCCTCTCAGGTCAATATCATATAAAAAACTAAACAAAAATAAAAAAGTACTCAAAGTTCATTATGTTTTTCTATATATGAGGTATAAATTCTCAAAAGCCAACAACTCTTTAAAAACATAGGACTTAAAAGTAAACGTGTTATCATGGCTAAACATTTTTTTTTTTTACTAAGAGATATCACCTATTTGAATCTTTTTCGTTCATCGTGCCTTATTGTTGCTAAGTTTGTTGAGTTTGTAGGTCTTTTGAGAAAACTCCAGTATAGTGATTTTAGGCCTATAACTTGTCTTATTTTAATACCTTCACAAATCATAGTTTCACATATGCAGATTGGTGTATCTGACGATTGACGCAGGACATGACAAAATCATATTAAGCTATACTTTTATTTTATCCTCAAATATGTGCTACTTAATCCTTCTCGCCGATACGATCATATGAAAAACTTTCACTGATTTATATACTTGATTTCATGTTACCAAACTAAATATCAAGCTGTTTTATTCAAAATGTGTTGAAGAAACATTATGAATCCATTATGATATGAATGGAAGATCCAAAAGGAATGGCAAAAGTTGGATGAATTCGATTAGTATATAGGCCAAGAAGGTCCAGTCCATCTAAAGGCCCAAAATATACAAACACTCATGGTCGTGGATCAAATTAGTGACCCTATTGAATATTTAGACCAAATCAAAAATCCAAAAAACCATAGAACGAATTAGATTTTTCTTAGGAAAAATTACATAGATACCCTCTCGGATACATTTTTATCCCCTCTCGGATACATCCCCTATCCCCTCTCGGATACATCCCTCCCATTAAGTCATGAATCATTTGCTATTGGACAACCAAGAAATGTATAAGTTATACTTTTTTTTTATACTGACGATGTATATAAATTAAACTCCATTAAGAAGCATAATGTCCACGATAGTGGTGAAAGGTATTTTGAAGATCATAAAGAATGTAACAAATATTAAAATAAAATATATATTCGATCCAACAAAATAGAAGAAGGATCCATATCCCTATTTTCATAAAATTTTCTTTGTACATAAAGACACGTTACATCACCTTAACGGTTATAGTTGTCTTTCCTAAGGTGCATTTTATGTTTAAAGTAGATTTTCAATGTGAATTGAAATTACTTAAAATTCAAAAGCAAATGATGGACAACGAGTTAGAAATGATAAAACATTAAAAGGGAATATATATATATATATATAGCAAATGTTAGAAATTGAAACAACTATAAATTAGTGTTAGTTCCATTTTCAACCGATCACTAATTTGACATCAAAGGAATATATATAATAAAATAAAAGATGTAGTTTTTCAAAGATACAAATTAAAAAATGAAATAAATAAATAAAAGTGGGAATGAGGTTGATAGTGACATATATATACTACAAATAGTGTGATAGGTACAAGCCAAGCAAAGCCAGGGTGTAGGAAGAGGTGAGAAAAAGTAAAGAAATTGCACTTACAAACAAAATCAAACCATAGAAAGCTAGTAAGAAAGAATCTTAAAATGCTGCTTTTGCAGTAAGATTAGCTGTAGATAGGTTGAGGACCTGAGTGGGGTTGGATGGTGGGGTGGGGGGGGGGGGTGAGGTGCACAACACAACACAACCATCAAGAAATATGGTGGAATAATATGAATGTATTCTTAATCGGATGTTTTGAATTCGAGTTTTGGTAACAGAATCTTATCTAATGTGAAGCACTAAATCCTATCATAATAAGCACTCTACGGCGCGAACTCAGTTCGAATCTGAGAGTTTTCAACACCAAATAGCTTTAGAAAAACGTGTATAAGAAGATCATGAGAAGGTTTTATATAAGGTAAAGGTTTTTCCCCCTTACTAAATGTCTCGAATTAAAATTACGGAAAAAAAAATCGTTTGATGGAGCGCTAAAACCTACCATAATAAGCATTGAACGATGCAAATTTAGATTAATTAATTGAACTTGTGAGCTTTAGACACCAAATAGTTTTAAAATAGCACATACATAAAGATCATTAAAAGGTGTGATGGAAAGGTAAAAACATTTCCACCCTTAATCAAAGATCTGATTCGAGTTTGAGTCCAAGAAACAGAGTTTCCTTTGATAAAAACCACTAAGACTTACGATGATGAGTTCTCTACTGTGTGAAATCACTTAGTCGAACATGTAATTTTTGAACACCAAATAACAAGATACAAAAGATGAAAGTTATAGAACCTAAAAACAACTCGAGTACTAAAATAAACCATAGGTTATAGCCAGCTCAAGCCCTGAATAGTAATGACGGAGTTAGAATATTCGCTAACATGATTAACAGCAACTATATACATATATTCTTAACTATATATATATATATATTTTATTATTATTATTATTATTTTTTAATTGTAAGATTCGGATGAACCCTTTGACTCCGTCCCTATGAGAGAATATGTGTGGGGTTGGGTTGTTGAACCCTAACGATCCCCTTGGCTCATTTCTTCATGATACTCATAAGTAGTAAGACCAAGTGTCTCCCAGCTAGGAACCAATAAATCTGGCTTCTTCTTTTCTTTTTATAAAAATAATAATATTCACAATGATACTCATGAAAAACTCATTAATTATTATCTTCTTTTTATCCGTCCCCATTGAAAAGTCACAGGGACTCAAAAGTATTTATTTAAGTTTTGTGTTTATCGATAGTGTACATTTTTTTTTATAGTTTATTTCAACTTTTTTAAAAAATCAATTATTACTTTTATGAGATTATTAATTATAGGCATAATATATAAGTGTGTCCTTTAATTTGGTCTTTATTTTACATGTATGTCCTCTAACTATGATTATGGACAAGTAGACACTTAAACTTGTATAAAGTTGAACAAGTAGACACGTGAGTCCTATGTGACATTATACACGTAGGACACCATATAGAATGCAAATTGTCGAGTAGCAAGTCACGTAGGATGTGTGTGTCTATTTATTCAATTTTATACAAATTTAAGTGTCTACTTATGCATAGTCAAAATTGAAGGGCATAAATATGAAATAAGGCTAAATTAAAAAGTATAGTTATTTATTATACCTTAATTATATGTGTGTGAGTGAGCACCTAGCTACTGTCCCATTGAAAAATAACATTAGATTCGAGTATAATTTTGATTATATATTGTTCAATTTAACAAAAAAGATACTAGATTGTCATTACTGCTTACGATAATGTATAAGATTTTAGATAACGATCTGACGATTTTCATAAGATTTTTTAATTTGTTGAAAATGAATTTATTCTTAAACTGTAATCTAATTAAGAGATTCATAAGTTATTTTAACAAAAAAGTTATTTATTAAAATTCTCTCTTTTTCCTTTAAGCATCATGTGTTCGACTATTGGCTAGACTAGTTTGAATTTACACCACAAAAAAATTCACTACAAAGAAAAGTAAGTTGACAAAAAAAAAAATGTTTCTAAAGCTTAAATGTGATACTTCTATATATTAAGGTTGAAAGAATCACATTCATTCTATCGCGTTCCTCGTTGGTCAGCATACACATTATTTGTCGTGAGCCTCAGTCTCTTCATTAATTGTCAAGAGTATAATTGCAAAGTTTTGTCATTTTTACTTGTTCATTATGATTTAAAAAAATTATCTTTATTTGTTATTTTTAGCATATCAAAAGAAAAATATATTTTCTTTTAATGTTAGCATAATCAAATTATTTCTCAAGATTTATAATTGAATAGTACTTACTATGAATATATATTGTGATAAATATTTATATGATCAATCATTATTTTTAAAGAATAATGTGCAAAGTTAAACTTGACAAGTAAAAATAAACGGAGGAAGTACCTTCCCGACTCTCTCCAACTCTTTATGCTAAGAATAATAATAATTTTCATCTAAAATAGAAGATGACAAAGAGAGAAGGAATATAGTTCAATAAAATATTCTTGTGGACTTAAAAATATATGGATATTAGTGCACCAACAAACCCAAAAAAAAAACACCATTTTCATATATATAGTGAGTAATAAATATATTCCACTGAGATATGTTTTTGACTTTAATTCTGTTGCCAAATTTTGGGCAAAATGCCAAACGAGTAGAATGCTAAACAAAAGAAACAAACAAAAAATAAAAGAAGTAGAAAAGCTAGAGCAATAATATTTTTCAATTATACACGGTGAATATATCATAAGGTTACTCCTATTTTTTAATATAAAGTTTTTGTAAAAACAAAGATTTTCTCCTATCTACTAAGGTCAAGACTCGGAAATAAATGAAGCCTGTTGAAAGAACTGCCCCACAATGAGTGGGACACGATTTCAGGGCCTTATATAACTTGGACAATTTTTTTATTTTTGATTAGCTTTTGAAGTGTGAGTTAGATCCAAGATACATTTTTATTATCACAAAAAATTACATATAATACATAACTTAAGATATTATAATCTCTAAAATTTCCTACCATTTAAAAAAATTACAAAAATCCCCTCTCAGATACATCCCTCTCATTAAGTAATATATCATTTACAATGTATCGGACAACCAAGGCATGTATCCGAGAGCAATGAAAGACAACCGAGGAATGTATCTGAGAGCAATGAAAAATCCGAAATTTTTGTAATTGGAGAAACTTTTGAAATAGAGTGTAATAATTAGCCCCCAAATATATGAAATTATGTAGTTTTCCCTTATTATCATGGTATCACAAGCCCATTAGGTCCTATTTGGGGGGCTTGAAGCGTGCGGGAGTTTGTGATATAACCCCAGTCTATGATCGTGCACGCTCCAGTTTGAAAAGTGTCTGACGAGGTGGGAGTGCCCTTATATGATTTGAGCAATCCTCCAATATTTTTGAGCTAGCTTTTATTTTTTGTGTAAATTAGATTCGAGATCCATTTTATCAAAGTCACTTTATTTTGAGTAAAGGTTTGTGGATATTTATACACACACAACCACACAAACAAAATAATTATAAAACTAAAATGATGAACTTACGTGTATCAATTTTCAGAAGGAGTACTATATGCTTGGAATAACAATTGAGGAGTAAGTAAAAGATATCGTATTAGAAGGGACGAAAATTGGCCTATTCAAAACTTTAATAGTTTTGAATTTAGCAAGTCTAACTTTAGACTCGAATTTTTTTAAACGTTGATCACACCTAAGATAATGATACTTCGAAGGAAGTAAAAACAAAAATAAATTTTTCACACTTACATATATGATAATAACAAATTTCCAAAATCGTTTTTTTTTCTCCTTTAAACATGGAACAAATGACAATAATATTTAACTCTTCATCAATGAGCATTTAGAATACCTCTATTTATAGGAGTGTGTATCTTTTTCTACTTTTTTAGAATACGACTTTTCCTTAATGGGCCTACACTTCAAAAACCCACTAAAATTGTAGCTCAAATTTAAATATTTAAGCCGATTGTTATATCAGACACCTAGGTTAAATATAATATGAAATATATCAATTTGTCATGATTTATATTTCATAGTTCACCAATATTGGTTCCTCTCGTCACCATCTCATATTGTATTCATATTGATTTTTGTTGACTCCGTCAAGCAAATGGATTAGAAAGGAGCAAAATAAAGTAATAATGTTATAATAAGGAGTCATTATCACTTTAATTTTGAAGATTAACCAAAACTACCAAATGTCCCTATTCTTTAAGTGAAAATTTAATGTGAATTAACCAAAAAAAAAACAAGTACACCATTTAGATTCACTTACGTGCCTAAAATTTTCTGCTTTATCTTATTATATATGGAATAAAGTGCCTCAAACTTTTTATGGTTTGAGAAAGAAACTCAGGGTAAGTTTATATATATATATATATATATATAAGATTTATTTAGAATTTTAACTACCAAATTAGTGATTGGATGTCTTCTTCATTTTGCATTATACATCAAATACCCCCTAGAATAGTCACTAATTTATCGTTAAATAGTTGGTATGTAATATGATTTTTTGAATTTGTTGTTATTCCATCATTAAATAGGATCAACAATAGATTTTTTTATAAATCTATTGTTAATGATAAAAGTTTTTTGTATATGTATTATGTAAGAGATTCACTAATATTTATAAATATTTGATTATAAACTCAATTATATATATATATATATATATATATATATATATATATATATATATACTCCTTCTGTTCTATTTATGTAGTACAATTCAAATTTCGAGTCTAACTTTTAATTTTTTTATTGTGAATTTATTTAAACATGAAATCTCTAAAACAAATTGAAATAAAATTTGCATATTTGAAAAGTCACAATAATTGATAATTTAAAATATTTAAAAGGCATATGAAAAGATCGTTGTGAAAGAAATACCCTCTTGACTCTCACAATATGAAAGGTGCTATTAATAGGGGTGTGTATCGGTCGTTTCGGTTTATTGGTTTTCGGTTTTTAAATATGCTAAACCAATAACCAAACCAATAAGATATTTTTTATCGGTTTTCGATTTATCGGTTTTGATCCTTAACAGTTCGGTTTTCGGTTTAACCAATAAGAAAGTGCTTATAAAAAAAAATATATGACTTCTCTAATAAATTTGACGCGACAAGATAATAATGTAACTTTACAAATGCTCATAAAATAAAAACATTAATAACTAACATGAAAAGAACTATACAAGTGTAACACAAATAGAAATTAAGAGGAATAGGGTTCTTACTTTAGATTTTGACATTTTGTATAATGTGAAGTAGTATACTCAAAGTCATTGTGAAGTGTGAATTGAATGCTAAAGGACAAAGACAATAACTAATAAAGTATTGAGATTAATATTTAATATTTATGTACATGTAAAAAGAGTAAATTACTACTGTCTTAAAGGGTTACCGGTTCACCCAATAACCCAATATTAAAAACCAATATCGAACCAATAACCCGATAATTTTTTTTATAAACCATTAAAAACTGTTAACCCAATAACCCAATAACAATAAACTAGTAACACTTTTTTCGATTCGGTATTTCGGTCGGTTCGGTTTTTGCACACACCTAGTGCTATATAAATTGGGATAGAAGAAATATTAACTTTAAATCACTGTTAAAAAAAAAAAAATTAAAAATTCCGAATTCTATCTTTAACGATAGGTTGAAATTCGAGTCATGTTAGAAGTAAATGTGACTACTATGTGATTGGAATAAATCTAAATAATTTTTTTTTAAAAAAAAATTGTTCTTATTCTGTTTGAATTATGATTATGCTTCGTTTTTATTTCAGATAAATAAATCATAACAAAATCCAAATCTATCTTATCTGATGATGTTGCACTCTTAGTCCAAAAGCACTTTTGATTAAAATAAATAAATAAATAAAATTAACTAATTAGTGGTGCATCCTTAGTAAGCACACAACAACAATAATTAGTGTGGATCCTGAGTGAACGCACATCAATATTTATTATAAAATAACTTATTAATGTAGTCATAAAGCAGTAACATAGTCAGAGTTTTAGTAAAAATTTTAAAATATATGAAAAAGTCAAATATATATATATATCGTATAAAAATATAATTTTAATCTTATATATACAATATAATTTTTCGATAAATGAAATTTGAATAAATCCCTTTCGATATCCTAGCTCCGACCGTGCATAAAAGTTCTTAAAGCATTAATGTATGCATTGTGCCAACAGATTCCAACATTATCCCATACACTTGAACTAGCTAGGTGGGTTTAATTAATTATATTTTCTAATATCAAATTGAGAATAATTAATTGATTAATTAAAAATATAATCACTGTTATCCAAATCCCTTATCATCTCCAAGCCATCTCATCCAAGTGCTCTCTCCACCACCACACATTTTTAAAATAAAATGAAGTAACTTTGTTGGAATAATAATTCAAAGTTAGAATAGAAATGTTAAATTATTTTTTGCTATAAAACTCTTTTCCAAGTAAATTTTACATCAAAATAGAAGGAAAAAGTTAGAAATCATATAAGGACAAATTTATAATTCAAGTACTGTTGAGTTATCTTTTAAATTAAAAATTATGATCGAAACAAACAATTTCGTAGTACTTGGGCATAAGCATGTAAAATGGTATAAAAGCTCAAAAGGGGGTTTCTTGCTGTGAAACTTCTCTCAAGCAAATTTCACATCAAAATGGGAGGGAAAAGTTAGGAATCATATAAGGACAAGTTTATAAATCACATATCGTTAAATTGACTTTTGAATTAAAGATCATGGCCAAAACAAACAATGTCGTAGTACTTGGGCGTAAGCCCATAAAAATACTTCTCCTAATATATTAATGGGAACAAACTTAAGTGAAAATGTTAAATATATGACGAGCTCAAGAAAAGGGGAGACCCCATATTATACTAGCATCTCTTTTGGTTTTTCGGTCATCCAGAGGTGTATATTCCCATTCTGCCTGGATCCGGTATCATAAGTCATATCGTTTCTACTTTTTCGAGAAAACCGGTTTTCGGGTATCTAGGCATGATTTATGCCATGATTAGTATAGGTGTTCTTGGATTTCTTGTTTGGGCTCATCATATGTATAATTAACAAACTCTTCTTCTTTTTTTAACTTAAAACTATACTGAACCACCTATCTATTCCTTTTTTGGCGTTGTCCCGACACTAATGAGCATCACTTAGGCCTTCATTCATGATACTCTGCGAGGATCTAAATCTTTGCCTCTTCTTGTTCAGGGTCCTCTAGAACCGCAAAATGGTTCGGGCTGACTAGGTCCAGTTGGGTCATTCCACTCGCACAACTAGTGTCCAGCCCTCGTTGACAACATGAATCCGTACGCAAGATACCGAATTGGATCCCTTTCATAGATGGGAATTGATGAATTAAGGAAGCAGTAGCAAGCACTCCCTCCCGATGTTTTGCCAGAAGCGAAGCTCGTTTTCAGACAGAAAGATAGTGTCTATCATGAAGTTTATCTTAGACATAAATTCCACATAAAAATAAGAAGGGAAATGATAGTTTGTACAAAGATATTTTTATTATTTTACCGTTGAAATATCTTTTGAATTCAAATTCAAAAATTGATTCGAGCGGATAATATATTTATAGTTGGACTTGCAACGTTACATATAACCTCAAAACAAAATAATTCCAAACCAAAGTCACTTAAAAGCTAAATTGTAAATATAGACAAACATCACTTCTATAAAATTTGATGTACATCATCAATTATTTTTTGTCACAACGTAAATTTCATATAGGCCATGATTGGCATCGAAGAGTCACTAGCCAGACGTATCAAAACTATTAATCGAAGAAGACAAGAATAAAATTTTTTGTAACGGTCTTCATCTAGCTGTTAATAATATTATTTGCTTTGGATCTAGGCTCATACAAATTTATTCCTTAGATTTTAATTCAAAAAATATATCAACAATAGATTCTAAACATATTCTTATAATTTTTCTAATTTTTGTTTTTCATTCCGATATGAAATTCACATAAGGTGTAACGGTACCCTTTATTATTCAAAGACTTGCCTAGGCGTCACATTTATATCTTGGCATAATACAATGTGCTTAATGTGGTGTTATATACATATGCTAATTCTGTGGACTTCTACATTATTATTCCTCAAAAAAAAAACATTGGGTTATTCTTAAAACTTTTATAAATTATATTAAATATATTATTGGACTGACTTGTGGACTTGTAGTTGGACAGAAAGAAAAGCAGTTGAATATCAATTATTATTTGTGGTGGCCTACATCCATTCAGATTAGTTAAGCAACCAAATATAATTATGTCAAAAATATATATTAGAAAGGTAGTGGAAATCCCACTTCAACTAAAGATTATACATGAGTAATTAATTTCTCCTAGTGACATCAATTTCCAATAAATCTATCTAATCTTCCAATATTTAAAGAGTATCCTTTTTCTTTTGTTTATTGTTATAAATTGAGAATACATCAGATTCTTTAAAGAGCATCAATATGAGTTGTGGTAATATAGTTAGAATCTTTTCATCTTT